>JAPZEB010000020.1:22818795-22829033 GCA_029783705.1 Chaetodon striatus | reverse complement strand
AAGAGTGTATAATGTGTAAATATGTGTAAATATATATGGATGTTTGTTTGTAAATGCCTCTATGCTCCTAGATGAGACTTGTGTGTATAAGTCTTTTCACGTGAAGCTGTCAATATGGCAATCATGTTTTTACTGTTAGGGTCTTACTGTGAACTTTAAACACACACAGATATGTCTGCATGACTGGATGTAACCTTTTGATTTACTCTATAAACACACACTTCAGTTAATAAAAGAAAGTTTTCAAAAAGAGGAAGGACTACTACAACCACTACTACTGATACTTTAGACATGACAAGAGGAGCTATAAGTAACTTTTTAATAATTATAAGAGCCCCCCTTTTTGTTGTGTCCACACTGCAACAACCATCATCATAGCTCTAATAAAGCCTGTGTGAGGGACTTTTTTAGCTCCTACTGTTTGTCAGAGTAGGTATTATCCCAGCGCAAGAGGAACCACAAGTGACATAAATGTATGTTGATTGGTTGAATACAGCCATGCTGCATTGGCAACTGCGAATTAAAAAAAAACACTAGCAGTGTAAACAACAACTAGCACAAAACACAAACAGCAGCGTATAAGAAAAAAAGAAAACAGGACCAAATAGATCGGCAGTGGGGTCAAGGCTTTTGGAAATAAAATAAAAGTGACTTGTCAAAGCAAAAGTGATGTTGCTACATCAACTGCCAGCTGGCTTACAGCACATCACTTTATCGATCCTAGTGGCGGTGAGAATGCAAGTAAGTAAAAAAAAGCCCTTAAAGGTATCTAGTTTTAGGGGGAGCAGTTCCTCTCAGGAAGACCAAAAACACCTACTCTCTATTATTCCCTAACAGCCAGATGAAGCCCACTGTCATCATCTGGCTATGCCAGATCAACCCAACAAAACATTAAGTGTGCAAGTGACCCATGTTAGCGCGTGCAGGTGTTTTTAGAGTCTACTGTATAATGTGTGCACTTTAGGTCTGCGTATGCATTTATGGGAAGAACTCACCTCAGCTCTGTAGGGCAGGAACAGGGCAGAAGCGAGGTTTCCTGTGATACCACTGAGGATGTAAATGATGGAGATGCGGACCCAACCTGCCAGCTTCTCCAGGTCTCTCAGTATGGTCATCTGAAACACCACTGACACCACACAGTGTAACAGTCTACACACACACACACACACACACACACACGCACACACAAGAATTAAACAGGATGTGCAGTCTGCTGATATTTCAATCATTGCATTAATTCAAATACGCACGTTTACATGCAATGCAGTAAGGTTGGGACAGTTCTTGTCATGATTGACATCATGAATTATGGAAATACTTTGATTAAGTCAGCTGGACCTGGTCAAAGCATGGATAATTGTTAAGTGTAGCCCTACACTGCAAACATCTGAAATTTTTCCTTTAAGCTTCTTGGCCTGTTATTTTCTTTGTTTTAAAAGCAGACCCGAGGGATTTCCCATGTGCCAAGAATTAGCACTAAGCATCAGTATGCATGTGAATGAGCAGCTCACGAGCACTGGGGCCTCATTTAGAAATATTTCATTTAGTTTGAATCCTGAAGGAAGCTGACAATGAAACCACACTCAGTAAGCATTGCACATGACTGAAACAGCTCGTTGACGCAGCGTAATAGGCTTAACACTTGTTGAAGCATATTAAACATTCTCTCAATGCTATTTAGCAGTTATGAAGTGTTGCTTCTGCAGTGGCCACATTGATACTTGAATGGCTGACTCAGCAGAAACCCAGAAAACAAAACAAAACAAAAAAAGGAACAAGAAATTTAAGAGTCCCACCTAAATGTGTGGA
The DNA here is from genome assembly GCA_029783705.1 of Chaetodon striatus. Classification (NCBI taxonomy): domain Eukaryota; kingdom Metazoa; phylum Chordata; class Actinopteri; order Chaetodontiformes; family Chaetodontidae; genus Chaetodon; species Chaetodon striatus. The sequence goes on along the minus strand of JAPZEB010000020.1, from coordinate 22,827,224 downwards.
AAAAAATTTACTTGAAGAGAGTTTCATCTTTGTGTGAGGATGTTTGTGAGGGGTGTGGTGCGTACCCAGCATGGAGGAAGAAAACATTTACTTGAAGAGAGTTTCATCTTTGTGTGAGGATGTTTGTGAGGGGTGTGGTGCGTACCCAGCATGGAGGAAGAGAGAGAGCCAGAGACGGTAGAACTGATCAGGAACATCAGGGTTGAGGAAGGGCAACAAGCCGCATACATCATCCAGACAGTGGATCTGTGTAAGAGTAGTATATGGGGTCAGAAATATACCAACACACTGACAGACACACAGACACGCACACAACACATGCGCACACACACTACCTGGGAGCAGAGTGTGGCCTCCTCGTGGAAGTAACCATGCATGAAAGAGCAATACTCTCTGGTCGTGATCTCACATCTACAGGAGGGACAAGCAAAATGCAGTTCAAATTTTCTCCAGATGACCTGGCATTGCATCTGATTAAGGAGTGGGGCAGTAGATCACAATTATATCTGCAGGCCATGAAGCCAGTAAACAGCATACAGCCCACATGTCTCACCTGCCCTTAGTTCCTATGCAGCAAGGCCGTCCCTTGATGTTACAGTCCATGTGTTTGTAGCCTGTGTGATTCCACAGCTTGGGAAAGGTACACACCTGGAGAAGGACAAGCAATAAGCCATCGCAAAGGCATACTATACAATAAGCTTTGCCTTTATCTTACTTCCTGTTGTACACCTCACACACACACACACACACACACACACACAGAGTAGCATAGAAAAAAATATTTTGTTTAAATGAAGAATGCTAATGTAGAAAATGAATTTCCAAAGAAGTAGCAGTGTCCCTCACCGGCCACTGGGTGATGTCATCTGGCCATGTATGAGGCTCTGCAGAGGCAGGCTCTTCACACACTCTGGTCACAACATGCAACACACAATGACAAAAATGACAAACAGACAAAATGAAAGACTTTAAATGATAAGCAAATTTTGGCACTTCCATTATGACAGCTATCTTGTTTTTTTAAAATACTCACCTGCAAATATTTTGCATCAAAACTGCTCATACCGGCAGCTATTAGAATTTGTGACGGTGGCAACACGTGTTCAATTAACTGTTTTGATGTGCATAGTTTGGCAGTGATGCAAATCTGTAACAACTACCAGAATCCTATTGACACAGAGCAGCGTCTGTCAGTGTGTCTACAGTAAGATGTTGTATAGCCTAAACTACTGCAAGCGTTTTAAATGAGTGTCCTTTCAGCAAAATGCCTGGGGATTTTACAGTTTAGGGTAGGGAGGTGGATCTGGTATGTGCTGCCTTTGTCAAGAATGAAAGGAGTAATACAGTTTGCTGTCTTGGTTTGGACTACAGAGCCTCAGTGTTTTATAATCTTCATTAGTACGGGCACAACATGATCCGTTGATGCCTTTATTTTTTGGTGTGAAAGCTTCGAAAAATCGACTTCCTTCTGAAAACAACAACAAACAACACTTTTTCGCCATGTAATTTTCACCTTCTGTGTAGTACCCATTTCAACAGATACATTGATACACCAATTGTATATGAGTTATATGGTTATGTCACGAGGCAAAATGACATAGGTATTCTCACCTGGGATCCTGGTGACAGACAGAACCAGAGGACCTGCGGATGTCCACCAGCTCATTGTCCCATTTGATAAAGGTGGCCAGTGTTTCCTGCATACAGTTTGTTTTTTTTCAATTTTAGTATTTATTTCAGAGAATAACAGGAGAATTAACAAATAAACAGAAGAGTAATCACACCCACAAGCAATATAAAAATATCTTTGTATGAAGACAAGTGTAGTATGCAAAGAATGGTATTAATGTGCTTACAGATTATAATCTTACATAGGAGTGTGTGTTGTTTCTAGCATATTAAATTGACATTTTTTCAATTGCAATGTCTTGTGCATATTCATTAAATGTGTCTTGACCTCTTGACCTGCGGCAACATTTCTCATACTGACAAGCCAGTGTGGTAAGTATTAAGGTGTAGGATAAACTGCTTACAGAGCAGTCAGAGCTGAGGGTCTGCACGCATCCCGCGTTGTCATTCTGAACACAGCAGCCAGACTCTTTCTCCAGATCTTTGGCCCTCTTGATCAGACTGACTATCTGTGAGTCCTGACGGATGCACGGCGAGAACTTGGCCCCCAGGTGGATCAGGTCGTCCTGAAAATAAAAGCAAATTATCGTAAAAATACACCAACCTGGCAACCCACACATACATGTAGTTAAGTGATCTACAGTGAAGAAAAACTTAAAATCCACTCTTCTTTACATGTGTTATTTCTGGATAAAGACAAGGTGCCTCAGTCTTTGGACAAGTCTTAAATATGTGTTCACAATACTGATAACCTGACACTTTCTAAAGTAAAACTGCCCGTCGAATGCGGGAAACAAAAATAACTGTTTGATGTTTTCAGAGAAGTAATTTAGTAGACCTGAGCAAAGAGTCACTAAAAATAGTGTCGGGCAAGAGGAGGGCCGGAGCTTGGTGAGAGCAGCAGTATGTGACAGGAAATGCAGCAAGTGTTAAAGTCACAGAATAATGAGGGTGTAGGCCAAGCAGAAGTGTCTGGTGTTAGCTAATAATACACCAGACTGAGAGAAGAAAAAAACTACTTGCATCCTGTTTCGGTTTTGTTTTATGTTTAATGTTGTGTTTCCTTGTTTTGCTCTTTTACTTTTAGGAAGTCTACTGTAACATCTGGCCAGGGGCTACAGATGAAAACTAGCCTTTTGGCTAATTCTGGCATATTTACAACAATGTTAATTACTATACACCGTCTCTATCAAATAGAGACACACCACTTAAGGAAACAGTTCCCTTTGGTTTTCTCCATCAACACAAACATCTAATGTGGGTGTTCATCTAGGTACGCAGTGAAAAACATATTGTGTAACACAGCAGCTAAACTGAGACCAGTAAGAGACTCACAGAGCTTGGACCAATCCAGAAGTTTTCCTGTTGGATATACTTGACACTCTCATAAATGCCTTTGTTCTTCAGCACCTACAGAGGATGACAGAGAGATACAGTTAGAAACACATCCACTAAGTGTGTAACATGTTAGCACCAAAACATTTAAAATTCGTTGTTCAATGTTGATTTATGATGATTGGATAAAAGACAATTCAAAACATTTAGTCTCTTCAATGCATCTTTTTGTTGGATGATTTCTGCTTGCGTGAATTAAAAAAAGCAGAGAAATCACTTTTATGTGGCTTTTAATATTGAATGCTTTCAGCCGTGTATTGATTGAGCAGATTATGAAAGTGCATCCAAACAGCATAGATTTCTACACAAAAAGCATTAACCAGCCACTTTACCACTACAGATAGCATGATGCTTGTGTCTTCTTGGTAGTAAAATGCAATTAATCGTGCCAAAACATTTCAAATTACGTCAATATTTCACAGTAAACCTTTAAGTTTTGAGTTTGACTCACCAGCTCAGATGTAGAATGCTGTGCAAACCCCACAGGGGCAAAACCGTATGTACAACAGGCCAGCAAAGTGATCACTATATGGACAAACGTGATCCAGTAGGAAAAGTAGGGCCTAAAATACACAGCAGAGAATCACTGTAAATCACATGAAAGTCATGACTGGCCAACACATGCTGTCAGTCCTGGTGTCAAACATCATTTAATAAATAGGCCTAAAACACGTCTACTTTACAGCTCTTAACAATAACTTGTATATGACCCCTATCCTCTCTCCATAGGTTTCATGCCATTATTTACTTAAAAACTGCTAAAAAAAAAAAAAAGAAATAAAACAATAAAGTAGCTGATTTCACTGGTTAGTTTTTTCTCGATGACTGTGGTCTACAAGTCAGTGACTTCAAGTTTATGAATAATCCACCAGTATGTCCACATAGTACTCATTCCCACCGACCTGTGGCTGTGGAAGTCGTCCAACTGCTTCTGGACATTGCTGCTGAGGCTGCGGCGGTAGTTCCGGTTCAGCCACTTCCCCACAACGCCCATGCCGTACTGACGTTTGTGTTTGTCAAATGCAAAGTGCTTAACTTGTGAGGCAATGCGACCACCCCGACGAGGCAATTTCTTTTCAGCGGCTGCTATTGGCGTCCTGGGTGTTTGAGATATGCCCTTACTGGGGCTAGAAGAAAAGCATCAAAGAAATGGAAAGAGGGTGAGAGAGAGGGTGAGGCAGGAGTGGTGGAAGGAGCACAAAAATTGGGGTTTGAGTGAATGAAGCAGGAGAAAAAATTACAGTGTACAACTTAAATGAGTGCATATGAAATGTGATAAATATCACAAGAAAATGGCATACTTTGTCAGTTCTACTTTTCTGACAGTCTACACACAGAAGTTGTGTAACAGCCATACTTGTTTGGCAGACAAACTTCATATTTAACAAAGTTTTGATGATTAATAGCTTGAACACAGTGTTTGTGTATGGATCACAAGGATTATTGAATATTGAATTATTAAGTAAAAGAGTAAATACCATGGTCTGAAAAGTAAAAGTCCTAAACCAGAAGTATTATCAGCAAAATGTACTGTAAAGTATCAAAACTAAAAGTACTCACTATGCAGAATAGCTGCTTTCATAATATTATATTATACAGAATATTTAGGGGTTCAAGCCCAAAGGGCTGAAACCCTATTGTTTTTGTTCCATTTGATTACTATTATTCAGACATGTTTTCGGAAATTCCCATGAGGCACATCGTACAGACATGAAATTTTCACCGATGATTGAAAGTTCTGTGCAAATTGTGCTCAAGAAATATAATACCAATAGGCCAGTTGGGGGCGCTATAATGTCAGATTGACTTGAAACTCGACACACATGGTCAGGTGAATGGGTTCTATGAAGGCCTTAAAAAACCTTAAGGTCCGCCCATTAGATTGTCCGTCATATTCAATACCTTTTTGACATCTCCTCTTGAGGCATATGTCCTATTTGTACCAAACGTTCTGTGGCTCATCATGAGATGAAGCTTTATAAAAGTTGTCAAAGACTTTTTGATACGTCATTGTGTTTTGATGACCAATGAACTTTAGAAAGGGCGTGACTCAGCACATAGATAGATTTTACTCCTTAACCACTGAGCCAATTGTCACAAAACTTGTAGAAAATGTCTGTATCTGAATCATACCCTGAAAGTTTGATTTCAATTAGATAGGGGGCGCTACACATGCAAAAAGTTGATATCTCATAATCAGCCAAAAATATTAGTTCGAAAATTGATTTGCATCATCTAGGGTCATGTCTCACTTGATGCACAAAATTTGATTATTATCGCTTAAAGGGGGTGTGGCTTAATACATTAAATCAAAATTTCAAGACATTTCACAGTCCACACTTCAAAATCTAATAAATCACCATTGTGTCCTACAGAGCTGACACTTTTTCAGCACATCCACTCAATTGTGACAAAACTTTTTTTTGCTACTACCTGTACTGAATTCAGAAGTCTGTCACTCTATAGTCACTCCATATTTTTAAGAATATGCAAAACTAATTAACATCTACATCTGCAAAAGTCTTCATCTAAATGCAACCACAAATGACACACTAACTCTTTGGGTACTAGATGTCACGTTTCAAATGGTGTTCAGATTGGTTTAATGGTTAGCTCACAGTGATATTCATTATCGTGCTGTAATTTGTACTCTACGCACAACATTTTCTATGTCATCTCATTTTTTACCAAATGTCACCAAAATATTTGACAATATACCTGAAATCAGCAGAATTATGTGCAATTTTTATATTCACAATTTTATCACACTTTAACTGGTATTGTTACCTTACTGTGTTTTAAAGATATTGACTAAAGAACCTTAAAGGGGGCGTGGCTCAGCAAATGACTCCATAACGTTTGGGCCAATCATCACAAACCTTGCAAGCAATGTCTTGACAGGTACCAGGAACATATCCTCAAACTTTCATTTATGTTGGCCACTAGAGGGCACCACAAATACAAAAAAATGAGCTTGTGATAAGTCAGATTATAAATCAGAAATTGACTGCCCAATCATTACAAAGCGTGCAGGGTATGTTAAATAATAATTATGAACCATGTGTATTATTTTGAAATCGGTCAATAGGCCACAAGTTCCAAACAAGTGCAACGGCCTTTCACAAAATTCCGCAATTGACCGCAATGTGTCGGTAATTGACCAATAGGTAACGGCAGTGCTTCTGAAGAAGAGCGTGGTTTATAAAGATTTGGACATAAATGAATGAGTATCTGTCTGATTGTCAAAAAACCTGTTGTTTACATTTAATGCAGGTGTCCTGAACTGTAAAAGGTCTCGATTCTACCCAGCTGTCAAGTTTTAAATGTCCATACTGGCTTGAACCCCCGCATTGCTGCTTGCGGCTATATTATATATATATTTTTTTTCATAGCACATACATGTAGTAGAATTTTCAACGCTGTAGTTCCTCAATATGGAGCAAATTTCAGACAATTTGTATACAACTAGGCATATTAGCTGTATAGACTCTATCATATTATATCAACATATGATGTGTTTTTTTAATGTAAAAAGTAACTAGTAACTGTGGCTGTCAAATAAATGTAGTGGGGTAAAAAGTACAATATTTTCCTCTGAACTGTAGTGGCGTAAAAGAAGAAAGTAGCATGAAATGGAGATACTGAAGTTAAGTACAAGTGTGTCAAAACACTTATCTAGGTATGGCTTTTAAAGGTATACTTTGCTGATTTTTAACCAGTTTTGTATCAAAACAATGTGGGTTGTAAGTGTAAGTGAACTGTGGTTTACTTCCCCAATCTAACCATTGCCTTGATATCCCTCCTCGCCTCCCAGCGAAACTCCATCGGATGATGTACTTTACATCATTTCCCTGGCTCTCTGGCTTTTGCTTGAACTACAGGTTGTGCTTATGCATTTTCATATTGCCTGCCACTTAAGCTGCCACCACAGAAGCAGGTCAAGAGACAGATCCGCATCCTCTCTCTTGAGCAAAAGCATCCTTTTCCGTGTTTTCTCTGGTTCTGGAGCACCAATTTCAGTAATTGTGTCTTTCTACTGCATAGACATCCTAGTTTTATAAAAAGGCCATCTCTTCATTTTCCTCAGGTAACAGTACTTCACTTCATTCCGCCACTGAGTGTCAATGACACCAGTGACTTTCTGAAGGTGTTTAAATGTTGTTGGTTGTGTATTTACTCACAGGCCTTCGAATTTCTGGTCAGGCTGCTCACTGGGAGCAAACGCTGCAGACATGGGAGGCGATTCAAATACATCATCAGTCATAGAGTAAAACTCATCATGAGCATCAACCTGGAGCAGACATCAAAGAGGGAGAAAATACAGGACACCTGAGATGATGAGCAGCCTCTAAAATATATCTGTCAAACATCATATATTTTCATAGGTTTAATATATAGACAGTTGAGAGGGTGATAAAGGGTTTGACAAATATATATATGTTTATAAAATATGGATGTATGGAAGATGAAAGGAAGATAGAAAGAAGGATAAAGAAAGAGGAATATGGTGGTTGCTGAATAAAGGAGGCTGATGAGACATTAGCAGTGACAGTGGAACACAGCGTTGGAGAAGTGTGTCTGCTGACATGCACAGAAAGGGGAAGGAAGTAAGATAAAAAAACTGCAAAAGAAAGTTGCAGCAAAGAGAGAAACTGCTGCCAAGGCACTGACAGGAGGATAGAGAGAGTGGCTGCTGACCTTGCTGAAGAAGAGCGACTCGGACGTGTCTGCGGAGTCCACGGTGTCCTCATCCATCCAGCTGGGCCTGATAAAGCTCCTCTTGGGAAAACTGCGACCTGTCTGGGAGCCTGCCAAGCCCTGACCCTGATCAACATACACACCACATAATAAGTAATGTTACACATGCATAATGTTTCTTAGGTCAGTGCCGCTTTACTTAGAAATAAGGGTACAGTAATTACAACATTAAAGGTACAACTGCCCCCCACTATCTGGAATACATCCTAACACAGACAGAGGGTTTCTGGTACCCCACTCACCCTTAGCAGGTTGGATGCAGCTCGGATGCTCATGCGGGCCACAGACTCCCTCTTACGCCTCGGGAAGCGGCTGTATCCAGAGCGCTGGCTGGTGAAGGAACTGAGTGAGGTGACACCTGGGGTGAAAGGACCCCCTTGAGCAGTGTGGGGCGTCCTGGGGGAGCGTCCATCCACCTCATCTGGGACGCGGAAAGCTCGTCCCCGTGCCAAGGGATCCACAATCTACCAAAAACAGAGATTAGGAACAACCCAACAATAGTTTTACCATGACATTAACATCAAATTTTAAAAAATCTACAAAATAGCTGAGAAACTTTGAGAAGGAGTTGCTCTTCTGTGTGTCGGGGTGTACATGTATGTTTGTAAAGAAAAAAAAACCCCAATGCTGCTGGATGGAAATTCTTA
>JAPZEB010000020.1:22770347-22784481 GCA_029783705.1 Chaetodon striatus | reverse complement strand
GGTTTTTCCTTTAATTTGTCACCCACTGTAGGTTTTCCCCTAGGCACCCATCCCACACTCATTCACTTTGTCTTGTCCTCAAGCAGCCACAATTAAAATAATGACAGTAAAAAAACCACACTGCATATAAACATTAAATAGGCTGACAGAAAGATTAGGATTGCAGGAACACAGCACACTGAAAGTCTGACCAAAATCTTGACAAGTCCTACAATATGCAATAAAAACTGGTTACATATTACACTGCATGTCATTGTACAGCTGGTCAAAGCTGAGAGCTTGCATAGCCTCTGACACAGTTTTAGCCTAATCTTGTGTTGAACTTTGCTCTGACTGTTTTTATTTGCCCCGAGGCCACAAGCAGAGCAGTCATGTTACAATTTATATTGTACATTTTCTCCAAAGACAAAATTAAGTGCTTCTTTGAATTTTGATCTATTACCAGGAAGTTTCTAAACCACCCCGTTGTTTAGTAGTTCCATGAAGTTACAACACAGTTGTGGAACTGGAACCATTAACATGTTAAAATCATTTACCATATATCTCGGTGCCCAAACTACATCATGATAGCCTGATATTGGTTATGTCAATTTGTACATTGCATGTCAGTTAACAAACAATCCAGGTTTATTGTTTGATTAGGGTGTGGCAGCATCACAGCAACTGTATACTATGTGTGTCATTCATGCACTGCACACCCTTGATATTGACATGTATCGGTGGGTACAAAAGTATATTCACAAGTACATGCTGTGTTTGTTAGCTTTAGTTTTTGGAACACAGTATTTCATTGTTTACCTCTTCCCTCTATTAAATTTGAATTGTAAATGACTGATAGATCCATATGACTTATGTCTGACCCTGCTTACACTCCTTGTGTGCCTCACCAGGACAATGCTACTAAGCATCAAATTGTGGACAAACAAACATAAATAACTGGACTGTTCAGTGCCTTACATTGCTTGCTAAGAATGATTTTAGTGATAACAGCACACATTACTACAGTGTATCCCCTTGAGCCAAAATTCTCACATTGAGGTATCATGATGTGCAGTTTTCAGAGCCCCAAATTTTTAATACTTGCTATCTTTTTTGAGCACTTTAAGGGACATAATCCTCTTTTCTCGTAGGCTTTTTGTGTCCACCGCTCTTAACAGCAGATCTGACTGCCTTACGATCACACAGACCTAACTGGATCTACATTATGTAAGCCGGTTGACAGTTTGCCTCATACATCAACTTGTTTACCACATACTTCTTATAGCAGTAGATCTCCTCTGGGTCTGCGATGCCGTACTCTCTGAGCTTCAGGATCATTTGGGCACTTTTTCTAACAGCCTGGTCATAGCGCTCACTGCGGGACAGGAAGTTTTGATCCTCCTCCTGAAAGTCTGGGTCGTTGAGAACCATGGTCTCTACAGTGGACAGTGGAAATTAAATCAGAATTGTATCTTTTAGTATAAGCAGCTGCTGAAGTCTTAACAATCTGTATATTAAAGTTACACTGGACATTTCCAAAAGCCTGTTAAAATGTGTGTATGGCTACCCATTTATGTAAATGTGTACAAAATTAGTGTGTGTGTATCAAGATCTGAAAATGTGTATTAAGTAAGAAAACAAGTACATAGAGTTCACTGTTGGAAAAATTAAAGATTGACTATCAGTTTATATTCCCAGTGGCTTATTATTACCACAACCTCCTTTTGCTTGACAACATTCCCTGGCTGACAACAATCACAGACTTTTGGCTGTACAAGCTATGAGCACTGTAACTCTGCATAACAGTAAATGTAATGAAATGAAGACAACAAAACTATTGAAAACATAGTTCTGAATTGTGTTCTTTTTTTAAAATATGAAGCTGACTGGATGTCCTTTTCCCCATGACGTCTACAAGCACAATGTTACTGGCATGTATACAGTGCATCCATGCACGATCAAGGCAGCAGTAGCTGTCTCAATGGAAGGGATAAATCTTGCAAAGTCCACACGTCCAGACCAAACATATCATATAAGCCTGCAAGGCCTCTGACAAGAGAAAATACCTTCTTTTTTCAGAATTTGGAGGGTACAACCAGTGTGTCCTTTGGTACCCTCAACATCCTGCAATCCACTGTGCATTAGTCTTTTGCTCACTGACGTGTTGTGATAAACTCATGTATCAGTATGTCAATGGATGACAAGAAAATAGAAAACTATTTTGATAATGTGTTAATCGTTAAGAGTCATTTTCAAGAAAAAAAAGCCCCAATTTTCTGGTTCCAGCTTCTAAAAATATGATTATGTTCAGGACTTCTTGGTTTTATAAAGTTATAAACTAAATATCTTTGAGTTTTAAACTGTTCGTTTGACAAAATAAGACATTTGAAAATATCATTTTGCACTCTAGGAAACTGTGATAGACAATACTAACAATTATTTTTACAGTTTCAAGACAGAGGATCAGAAGAAATGGTAATAAAAAAAAGAGCATTTTTTTAGGTTTCAGTTTAAATACCTGCACCTTAAGGTCGAACAAAATTTACAAACACATGAATGCTGAATAAAGAATATGTACAGACATGGGAAATGAGATATATAAAGTAAGGTTCTTACAATACATTCTTAAAAGTGTAAAAACACTGACACACTTTCTCTCTCTGTCTCTACATAAAGTAGATGTAAAAAATAAGTATGATATTTAATTTTCCATAACCTGATCTTAACAAAGACAGTTGTCATGTGGTCAATTGCTTTTAAGTTCTGGCCACATTAAATCATACATATGGTATGTGTGTTGTCAGTGGTAGACAGTGACCAACTGCATTTATTCAAGTACTGCACTTAAAAACAATTCTTACACTTGTAGTCTGCATAGTCTATCTATTTCATACTACTCGATATTTCCACTCCACTACATCTTAGACGGAAATATTGTAGAGTTTACTCCACTCTATTTATTTGATAACATAAATTGCAAGCAATGCATTAATCTGAAGTGGGTCATTCTGCATTAGGAGTACTTTAATTTATGGAAATTGACGTATACTTTGATGCTAATACTTTTAAACTTTTACTTAACAGTATTTCTACATTGTGGCGCTGCTACTTCTCCTTGAGTAGCTGGCCTGAGTATTTCATCCACTGCTGGTAAACATTGCATGACTGGACACTTAACTTTAAAACAATATGAAGCAAGGACGTTAAATTCATGACTTGTCCGCCGAATTTACCTTTAAAACATGCTAAATCACGCTAGCACACTAACATTAACATTACCACCCTGGACAGATTTTAGGGTGACATAGGTTTCTAAATAAAGAAAAAGTTAGGTTAACTTCAGGACAAGGAGAAGGTTAACTAGCGGCCGTTGGCAGGAAAGCTGCTAGCCACTCAATAGCAAACAGCCGACAAGAGTATTGTTGTGTTAGCTCCTATCTTAGCAAATATCATCACTATCAGCACCAAAATAAGTTTTTAGTGTCGGCGGTGGTGAGCACAACAACTCCTAACGCCACCGGGCAAAGAAAACATCTCAAACTCACCAATTTCTCTCCGTCTTCTCGTCTTTTCAGGGCCCCCATCCAAGATGTACGTCAGTTTTTCGACGTCAAAAGTGGCATTTTGCCGCTCTTTTATAATATCAGGATTCATGGTGCTGTATCCGACTGAAAACAATATGTGTTGTTAAAAAATATGATGCAAATCCAGTTGTGTAACTTGCCTCCTGCCTACAACCTCTTAGCCTGGCAGGGTCTTCCTGACTCGGCCTCCTCTAGTTGGCGCAGGCGCAGTGAGGTGCGGAGAGGCGGAGACATGTCATGTGACCGCGATCTTGACTTCCTCAATATTTTTCTCACATTGTATACCACTTCTCATTTTTTTATCTCCTGCTACTTCTCATTTTTATTTATCAGTACTTCTCATATTTATTTCCACGATGCTTCCGGCTGCTGCAGTTTTTCACTTCCCCTGGGAAGTGAACTCTGAAGCAGTGCAGTAAGGAGATTCAGTGAGAGTGTTTGGCAGGTGGGTTTTGTTTCCGACTCACAGGCTCACATGAGGTTTGGAGCTCTGGCTGGAAAACAAGATTTCTATTTTGTTTGCAATTTTTTGATACCTGAAAATTCTGCTTAATGAGATTATTAACATTGTGAGAGGTAGCAATCCATGTTTGACAAGTCTACGAAGGCCTTCAATTTTTATATTATTACTTTACCTAATATGATTTGGTCAGGATAGAAAAAACGCAGTGAAATCATCCTTTCCCCTGTTTTCACAAATAATATGGGTTATTTACAAATCTGAAACTAGGTTTTTAACAGGCTCCAACAACCCCTTGTTTATCTAATCCAGGCTTCACAAGTCTAAGTACAGTATTTTATGATTTAGAGGTATAGATTAAGAAAAGAAATACAAAAAACCTGTCCCAGATCTGAGGCTGGGTATTAAACAGTCCTCAAACAAGAACAGGTTTCACAAATCTAGGTACTTTGAAATACTCCTAGTCTTAAATGTGGTCTGCAGCAATTTTTTTTATTAATCAATCATTCTTTCAACAGAAAATTAGCATTCAATAATCGAATCATCACTTTAGATTTTTTTTCCAAGCAACGAAAGCCAAACATTTGCTGGTTTCATGTTTCCAAAATGTGAGATTTGATACTTTTCTTTGTCATAATGAAAATAAACAGGAAGTTACATAAGTTAAAGCAATAAAAATAAAAATAATGTTTATGCAGCCTGTTACATTTATAATATTATTAAATTACTATCAACATAGCATTAACATGATAGCATTGTTTTGATGTTAGCCAACCTGGAGCTAATTGTTTCTACTTTACATATTGTTGGGTAGTTTAATCTGTAATAATGCAACATATGTGCAAGATGATCATATGTAATATCATTCAGATAAATTAATAAGATTACACCTTAAAAAAAAAAGATAAAATTGGGCTGACTTGATCATTAAACCTTCCTCTTTTCCAGACTTGTCTGCTATCAGCCTGAGGAGTCCAGGGCTACGCTCTCAGCTCAGCATGCTTCAAAAGAGCACCACGTCATCATCCATACCTTGTTTGTGGAGCCTTTTAATCCAATAATCGGGGCCCAGTACATTGTTCTGGGTGAGATTGAAAAAGCTGAGGGTAAGAGAAGACTTTTTCAAACAGCTCTTGTTTTTTTTTATCCTTATATCAATCAAAAAGAAACTGACTGACTATTTTATTTATTTAATATTCATCTGATAGGGACAAATACAATATGCGTAAAGAATTGCACAACATTTATCCAGTGCATTGTATCACAACGTTTACGGCTACTGCTAATTTCCAATACCTATCCCTGGAAGAACCTTTAAAAAAACAAACCTAAAACATAATCACAGACAACAAGGTAAATCTATGTTCTGTTGCATTTTGTTGACCTTATAGGAACAGCAGACATGAGGTAACACAGTAACTAAGATGTGAGAAAATCACTGAAAGCATATATATTTTGGCTGCATCAAATGTCAGACAGTCTCTGATTAGTCTGAAATTGTACAGATTAACTCTCTACTATTTTTTTTTAGCATATTACTCAAATTTAAAGTGAGGGTCCAACATTTGACCTACATAATATCTGTAAGTAGTATCACCAGATGTGAAAATAGTGTATGATATACAATGTATTACAGGAATTTGATTAGTTTATTAATTCATTTTTCAAAGCTGATACAGTTTCAGCAGTAATAAAAAACTGTTTTTGAGTAAACTATTTAATTTTCAGAACAGAAATTGAAATATTTTGGGACAAAGAGGCTTAATCAGCCTCACAGGATTCAGGGTAAAGATATCAAACACTAAGCCTCATCCAGCAACATTCCTACATTTCTCCTTAATTCCTTAATTTTTTGGTTAGAGAAACCAAACCTTAACAATCAAAATCTGCTCTGAAATCAGCTAACTGTTAAATAAAGTTAAACAAAGTAAACATGTGTTTTTCCAGAGTGTCATAACTGGTGTTACAGGAAAACAAAAAACTCAGCAATGACAAAACATTTATAAAGATCGTGGTGGAGATAGTATTCAGATACTTTACTTAAATAAAAGTACCAATAATTCCACACTAAAAAAATATTTTGGTGCTAGTCAGAGTCCTGCATTGAAATATTACTGACGTAAAAGTCTGCAAGTACAGGAAAATGTATTTGAATATTAGCAGACAAATTTAAATCAATTTAATACACCAAAAATAATGGTTCAAGAATGGCTTCAAGTTTCATTAAAACAGTTGCCAATTCAATTCTACCGAGTTGCATAATTGTTCAGCTGCAGCTGTGTATATTCAAAAGGTTTATGTGCAAAAATCTTAATTTGTAAAGTAACTAGTAAATACAGTTATCAAATAATCATAGTGGAGTAAAAAGTACAATATTTCCCTCTGAAGTCTAGTGGAGTAGGAGAAGAAAGTGGCATTAAATTTGACAAATGTGAAAGTGAGATGTTTTTCTCTTATCTTGGTAAGAGTGCTCTTGACCACTGGTAAAGTTTTCCTTTACCTAAGAGAGGAGCGAAAAATAAGAAAACACTGAGGAATCCCAGACATCACTGGGTACTAACAAAATAAGAACATATCATGGATACAAACAAAACTAAGAGAAAGTGTGTTTAAGAAAAGTGTGCTCATATATTGCTTCCTGCATCTGGCCTATTGTATTAAACAGCTATGTAGTTATTTATTTGCCTGTACTAAAATTTCACTCTTAAATTTTATGATATCTTCATCACTGGGCTCATTTAAATACATCCAGTGCTCTTTGCAGCAATCACCTGCCTTCTTCTGCATCTTCTCGTCTTACAGGTGTTGGTGTGATGGTCCGCGCCCGTGTGCTGAACTGCGTTGATGGTGTAAACGTTGCCCTTCTTCAAAAAGCCATCAATGAGCAAAGGAGCTTCCTCAGGGAAAGGGAGAGCAAACAGGGTGATGCTGCAAGTGCAACCTGATCAGTGTCTCTGTTTCCCAGGATGCTTGTTGACTATCAGGACGACAGCGCTGCCAAGGTTTTGCCAAGGTGCACTGAAGCATTGTTTAACTATTAAAGTTTAAAGGTTTATATCACTGTCTTATCTATTACTTACCAATACAGTTTGTCAGTCCCTTGGTTTGCCATTTGACAATTAAAGCCCCAAATGAAGATTGACATCAGTGTTTCGTGTTTGGTTAAAGCACTATAATGCACATGTGGTTCATATTCTTAAATATTTACTGTTTTTTTTCTAACCTTTTCATCTGTGTAATCATTTGGTGACCACTCAGATTTATTCTGGCATCTCTTTGGTGGTCCAGACCTCTAGGTTGGGGCCCACTGTATTAATGCATAAATGCATCCTTGAAATTACATATAGCTCCAAATGGGTTATATTTGCAACAAGCGTGCTTGTGCCTTTTTACTAAATTATCTCTGGTCCTTGATTTGGTTCTGTTCAGTGTTCATGGTACCTTGGTATTACCAACCAGCCAAGCAGGCCACGCTTCCACCAGTTTTGAGTGTAAGTATTGTAATCAAAGATTGATGTTGTACAATGTTTAGAAGAAGTAAACAGTACAGTAATTCCTGATGGAATTACGATTGCAAGGTTGTTTTTGTTAATGTAGATATTTGTTTTTATCCCAAAAACAAAAATGGACCAACAACAGTACTGATGATAAGAGGACATAGAAGACTATTATGTGCAAGACTTCATCCTTGTTTGCCAACCTGTAGAATATGACACGCCCACTAATGTCATCATGGTTTGCACTTTCAGGCCAAGAAAAACCTGTTATTTTTTTGTTCTAGCTGTGATCAACCCTTTGGGTTTCGAACCAAATTATCTTTGGTGGAAATTATCTGAATTGTTTAAAATAAGGTGTTGGCATGGGAAAGGAACCCGTTCCGAGTTGATGGAAAAGGGGTGCCCAGTATTTGCTGTTTGGAATCAGTAGAGAAAAACACCCTCTTCCTCCTTGGGTGGAGCAATTTTATGTTTTAACTGGGTTCTTAAAATAAGGTTGAATGTGATATTTTGTTCTTGAAAGTAAAGATTAAAAACCATTTTATTTGTAAAGACTACACAGCACTGAAAGTGAAAGTAAACAAATGAAGTCCATGCTCTTTAACCATTATAATTTAAATTTATTGATATTAGTTTCTTCATAAAGTATCAAACAAGATTGAGTTTAAAGTCAACAGTGTCAAGGATAGCCCATGAGTAATACAGAAGTCAAATCAATCTTTGTAAAAGCATTGCACCATGTCCCAGTGTCCTTAATAACACAATAATATCAAAGTTAAACTGCATTTATATTCTCTGTTTTTAAATTAAATCAAAAATATATCTGCCCACATCAGACATGTTTGGTAAACAAAGGCAACACAGCAGCAATCACTTTGGCTAGATAGAAAGCTTTGCAGTAGAAGACTTTTCCTGAGTCAAAATGTAGCCTACATTGTAATTAATGTATGGATATCCCATAATCTAATAGTACATGTTTTACCACAGCACGCCACAGAACAGATAACTCCAACAATGTTGTAAACATATCTAGAATCTTGCATATCTATTAGTTGAGTTGTAACCAGACTCTTTGGAGGAGGCGGGCAGCATTGGTAAGCCTGACACGGGGTCTTTCTTGCAGCGATCCAGAGCTTGTTTGTAGCTGATCTTCTCCTTTGTGATTGGGTCAACAATATCCTTGGTGTGGGTTGTGTCAGCCTGCAGCTCCCTCATCATTCCACTGTCGATCATTTTGGACCCAAGGGCATCAAAGACATTACATCTGCGGCCAGTAACGGGATTGACCAGTCCTCCCGTCAGGTGCTGTGCCTCCATGTAGCGCATGGCATTTTCCTTCGGCATCCAGCCTTTCTGAACAGCTTCACCCACAGACAGACACTCTTTGGTCATGGGATCTTCAACACCAGTAAAGGCTTTTTGTGCATTGAGTAGCCTCTGGAGTTGGCTTTCGTCAATGAGGCCTCTGGATGCTGCCTTGTGAACTGTGTATCTCTGACCGTTGCTGATGTCAATGACGCCGCCTGTTGATGCCTGAGCCTCAAGAAGTTTTTGGGCAGTGCTGGGGTCGATCAGTTTACGCAGGGTGGCGCTGCGTATTGTATAGCAGGTGTCAGTGTGTGTATCTATTACTCCGGCAACAGGGTTGATTTCTGTAGCCGTGGAGGGGTCTGAGGGGGCTGCTCTCACTGTTGTACTGGACTTCGGGATGAGTGAGTTGAACTTCGGTTGCTTCTTATTCTCTCCAGCAACTAGCAAGGCAAACTCTGAGATGGGAATCTTGCCTTTTTTGTACTGCTGTAGATCATACTCTGTCAGCCGGCCTTCCTTTAGGGCATCTTTAATGGAGTACTGCTTTCCACTCTTGCGATCCTGCAGTAGAGATATCTCCCCATCAGGTCCTAAGGAAGTAATCTCCTCCCAGTCACACTCCAGCTCCTGCAGATGAATGTACTGTTGACGATCAATTAGGCCCTGCAGGAGGGCATCATATGGGGACATGTCTTTGCCTGTATCCGGATCCAGAATGGTGATTTTGGTGGAGACATTGGTCTCTTTGGTCCTTGTCTCCGTATGCTCCTCTTTTTGCAGGTTTAGTATAAGCTCCCTGAGGGTGGTGTCACGCTGATGGATCTTGTCTTTTTCGTCCAGGATCTCCCTCTCCAGACGCTGAACATCAGACCCCATCTTAAGGCTCCTCTGCCTGTTCATATGTGTTCTCTCACTCACTAGCTTGGTCTGCTGCTGGTAAGTCAGGCTGATGTCGTGTCTCGTGGCCTCGAGTGTCCTGAGCTCCCGAGTGAGGTTGTCCTTCTCCCTCTGCAAGTTATCTATGGTTGAATTGAGGGTAGCCCCTTCTCTCGAAGAGTTGGATTTGCTGCCCTTCAGGAGGTTGATTTTATCATTGAGACGCCTGATGTCATCTTCCAGGTCCTGTCTGGCAAATTTACTCTGAGACACCTGTTCTCTCAGGCGATCCCTCTCGGCTTCGACAGCCTGGTCTTTCTCAACACGGACAACCTCTTTGTACACCGTCCTCTCACTAGTCTTCTCCTTCTGCAGGATCTCAAGCTTCAGAGTGATGTTACGGATGTCTCTTTGGATACGTAGGATATCGCTGGTTTCCTTGTCCATGTCTGACCGAACATTGTTTGTCAGCCTCTCCAGTTTTGGGTCTCTTTCAACCTTCAGTACCTCCTCAACAATAATACTTTCCTCAACAGGAGGTGGGGCGTTTTCCAGTTGTAAGATGCGCAGTCGAATCTCTTTGAGTTCAAACTCGGCTTGAATCCTCTTTTGGCGCTCATCACTTTCTCTGAGGATCCTCTCTTTATCTTCTATCTGTGTTCTTAGCTGCTGCAGCTCAAGGTTTATCTGACGCCGGGACATTACTTCTTGATCCAGGCTCCTGCTGAGCCTCTCATGCTCAACTAACTGCCTTGGGTCCTTCTGCAGACGCACAACCTCCTGCACAACCACTTTCTCCTCAGGCTTCTGTCTCTCCAACAGGATGTAGTTGTTTTGGAGATCAAACACCATCTCCTCAATGCTGCGCCGCAGCTGTGCCTCCTCCCGCACATCTTTTCTTAAGCGGTCAGCCTCTTTCTCCAACAGAGGATCAGATTCATATTTGATGACGTCTCTTGTGACAACCTTGGTCTCTATCTTGGACTTTTCAGCCTTCCATTCATCTCTGTCTCTCCTGAGCACTCTCACCTGGTCGTGGAGGGAGTCGTGAGTGGTGCGTAAATGGTACACCTGATCATTTAGCCTCTGAATCTCTCTCTCATTTTCAGGGCTTCTTTCTTCCTTAACCACCTCTTTGAGAACTTCCTTCAACTCCACCTTGGGCTTCTCAGAACGAAGGATATTCACATTTCTTGTAACCTCTATGAGCTCTCTGTCCAGATCAGAACGTTGCCTGTTGGAGTCTTGTATTTCTTTCTTCAGCCGCACTATTTCCACCTCTGTGTTCGGGTCAATCCGGTAGATCTCGTTAGTGATTTCCTTCACCTCAATTTTTGGCTTCCAGTCTTGAACTTCTCTGTAGCGGCTGTGGAGCGTCATCACCTCTCTGGACAAAGAGTCGTTTTCAATCCTCTCTTCCTCCATGCTTGTTCGAATTCTCTTAGATTCATTGATGAGTTCAGGGTCTTGTTCAATCTTTTTCACTTCCTTAGTGATGATCTTGGGCTGAATGTTAGGGATCAGTCTCTCAATTGCATTAATCTGGCCCCTTGTCTGGAAGATTGAATCATTGAGGAGCTTAATCTTGTTGTTCTCCTCAGAAATTTCCGTCTCGAATGTGTGTACTGCTTTCAGCATCTCTGGGTCCTGTTCCACCTTTACCACTTCCTTCTTCACCACCTTCTCTTTGATGGTTGGTCTCTTCTGCTGGAGAATTGTGACTTCTGTCCTCATCTGAATATGCTCCCCATCTCTCACTCGGATTTCATCTTTCATCCTTGCTATCTCGTCTCTAGTCTTAGCGGCCTCTACATCCAGCTGAGGATCTCTCTCATACTCTGTCACCTCTCTGGTCACCAGTTTGGGTGGAGTGTTTTTGAGGGTGTCCTCCAGGGTGGTGATTTTTTTGTTAATCACCTCAATCTCAGTGTGGGTGGTGCTACGCTTCAGTGACTCTTCATGGAATATGTTCTGCAGATCAGCCAAATCACTTTCCAGTTTTGGGTCACGGAAGTACTCCAGTACTTCTTTCTCCTCAATGCGCTCCACTCCTCTGCGACTCTTTAATGATATCAGCCTGTCTTTGAAGGTTCTCAGTTCTATCTCAGTACGAGTTTTCCTTTCCTTTTCTTCGTCCAGGTCTTTAACCAGACTGTTTAACTCCAAAGAACTCCTTTGCTGGCTTTCAAGCTGCACTTGTTGCTGTGCCACCAGTTGGACTTTCTCTTCATTCTGCCGTAAGAAAAGCAAATGAATTGAATGACACTGATTTGTTTTGTGACATAGTTTTATGGAAAAGAGATGCTGTAGTGAAGAGGTCAAAATATAAAGGATGTTTTATTTATGACTTGTTTTCTTACTAGTGCAATGAGATTCTTTGCCAAGCCCATCTGTTTTTGGCGTTGGGCATTTTCAGCATTTGCTTTAGCGTAACGGTTGACCAGATCCTTTTCCTATAACAAGAGAGAAAATCATCAGCCACCTTGATCTTTTAATAAATGTAACATGTTATGTACATCCTTATTACAAAAATATAGGAGTTACCTCTCTCTGAAGAGCATCAGCCATTGTGGGCATACTAGATTTCTGGGGTACAGTGGCTCCAGCATTCTCAAGTGCACTGTTGTATTTGTCAGCATTGGTCTCGTATTCCTGCACATATGCGAAGAGTTAGAGTTTGAGCACAACGTCATCTATTGAGTTAATCAAGAGTGCCTATTTTCTCACATAAAAGTGAAGCCAAAACATCTCAGTATAATCCATTTGAGTCTTACATTGAGTAGACCCTGCAGGTCTTGAGACAGGCCAGTCACTCTGTTCATGTCATCTCCCTTCCTCTTCAGATCGTCCATCACCCTCTGTGGTAAAAAGTGTAACAGCTGTTAATCTCTGTGAGTTGTTAAAATCATTTAATAAAGGCTTTTTTTTTTTTTTTACAGAATTACATAGAACAAAACATATTATATGTAACCTTACCTCTTGGGCGCTCTGCCTAGCAGCAATCTGAGACACATCATCACTGTAGTTAACCTGGTCTTGTGGCAGGTTGTCCAGGAAGGACTTCAGGGATTTGGACGTGCTCTGGTACTCTTGGTTCTTGGTTCCAGCCTCTTGTAAGATGTTTTCTCTGAGAGAAAAAATCCATTTAAGAACTGACTTTGTTAAAGCTCTGTGTTATGGTACATTCACATTTAAAGGTTTTGTTTTCTTTTGTGCCTTTTCCCTAAAATATATTCATATCTTAGGTATAATTAGCTCAAATCTTTGCCTGACCACATCATATCAGTGGATATGGCTTTCTTCATGTATGCTATGTAATGGAAAATTCTGCAAAATAAGGATTGATATAATCCTTTTATTTGCAATAATAATTGTTTTTTTAAACAAAGCAACAAAATAAAAAGGTAGACCCTATATATGTGAGAGTACAGTAGTAAAGTTGGATACACTAGCGCAGAGATACTCAACTTCCTTTGCCTGGGGGCCACTTTTGCAAAATGACAGATGACCGGGAGCCAGTTAATAAACAAACATTAATACTATTTATCCGTATATAATAAAGGAATTGCCTGTTTTCAACCTTACATCATTTGTTTTCCTCACTTATCTTTGCCAAGGGGTAAATCCAGCCGCAGCAGTCCAGCACAGGTCAGGTATACACAGCGGTGTTTCCAGGGATTGAGGACATGTGGGGCTTAGCCCAGACCTACCTCTGTCAGGGGATCTGGGGAATCCTACCCTGGCACTTTTTTTTTTTTTTTTAATAAACAAGCTCTATTTTGATGCTTTTTTTAATCCACTCTGCCACCTTATTTACAATCAAAGTACAAAAAAAAAAAATCTGGCCCATGGGCCCCAAGTTGAGTGTTGCTCCACTAGGGAATGCATACTTGTCAAAGACTGTCCCTGTTTCATTTAAATACTTTTTGTAGGGCTGGAGAGTCAAAATTATCTGAATTTCACAAAATGAATATTATTTAAAAAAAAGGTTTCATTCAAAGCAAAAATACTTTTGTAATATGTTTTGTTCGTCTTCTTTACTACCCTTTAATCATCGTATATCTTGCGAATCCTTTGGGGACCAGTTTGACCTGATTTGTTCAGAGTCTAATTCTCACCTGTCCTTCAGCTGGTTGGCCACATTTGTGTAGCGATTCTGCAGCTGCTTGACCTCTGTTCTCTGGCGTGGGATGTCAGGGCAGTACTCCTGGTAGCCCTGCTGCAGAGAGCTGCACAGCTGTTCCGTGGTCTCCAGATCCTGACTCAGCTTCTTCATGTCGTCCTGAGCCGCAGCCACAGCCTTTCGTTGGTACTGAATACAACAAAGGAGACATGCAATGTCAAATCTGTCAGATCTAAGTTAAATCTATGAGAGAGAGAATTGCCTTTTCTGTGGTAGAGGTTAGATTTTAAATGCAGATTTCCTC
>JAPZEB010000020.1:22736612-22751286 GCA_029783705.1 Chaetodon striatus | reverse complement strand
ACACACACACACACACACACGTATCAGCCAGAGACATCTCATACTCACCTGCTCTGTCACAAAAAACACTCAACATGCTCTATCCTATCCTGGCACACACACACACACACACACACACACACACACACACACCTGCTTGGGCAGAAATCTGATTCTGTCTCATACAATGCACATTGTCCTGCAGTACAATAGACAAAGAGCCTCTTTGAGTCGCTGAGGAATGAGGTGAGTTGTTAATGTTCACACACTCACACAAATATTATATCTCATAACAATACAGACATGAAGAAAGCGGGAAAACTCCCATATAAACACACACACAAACATAAGCATGAACACACAAAGCTTTAGAGTATCAAAACACAGACACAAACAAAATATCTGTGTGAGAGACACATGATGTGTTTTTGTTTTTGACTGTCTGTGTTGATGATTTGGATGATTTACTCCTAGCAGAATGTTTACCAATTAGGAATGTGTCCTTTATTGTTTGCTCTCTTGACAAATAGCTGCATGGAGCAATATGGGACCCTGGGCTCATGGCTGTGCAAATGTGTGTTTGTGTGCGTGTGGTCTGTTTTTTGTCCATCTGTTCCCATCACAACCGAAAACCTTGTGTCACATCTGGCGTGAACCTGTTTGGGGAACACAACTGCATCATATTTTTATTGCTTTTGCACCATAACAAGTGTACTGGGATAAAGTCATGTTTCAGTTTTAACACAATAGCTGTTACTTTTGCTCTTGAGAATGGAAATATGCCAAAATGAAACTTCTTTTGCTCTTACAGGCAGCAGGTTTAGATTAAAAAAAAAAAAGCTCTCATTTTGAATGTTCTCACTTGATTAAGTGGGCGTTAGTGAGTATCAGTGTCGCACATACGGGTTAGAAGGGTCCTGCAACAGTGACTAGTATGCTCACACTGCTGTTATCAGCATAAGCGCCTGTGCCGTTAGGTTTCCCCTTCACTTTCATGAGGTTTTGGCTCACTATGACTATGTGATTAAGTTTTTAAAAACATCATGGTTTGACTTAAAATAATATGTTATGTAGCGTATATCACATGACATAATTTACATCAAGTGACATACATCATGTGACATGGGTCTCAGTGTTGCCACTGTTGCCTTTTGGTTTCACACAGGATACAAACCCCAGTCTCCTGAGAAAAAGCTCTGTGTTTGACCAATCTTATACCATGACCAACCTCCCTATACTGAATTTTTTGCTCTTTATACTAATACTAATGTCATGTGACTTCCTCTGTCGCCACATAACGATAATCATGGCTGGTCATTATGCTGATAATGGCACTCTGAACATACAAGTCGCTGTAGTAGAACCCTTTTAACTTATATTAATGACACTATTAAGCACTAATAACACCCACTTAATCAAGTGATAACATTTGTTTATTTGTTTTGTCCCTTTAATTAGACCAAAAGGAACATCAGACAATGCCTGACATTTCCAATAATAATTCACACTGTAGAGCATTGACAAGGTGAGTGAGTAACACTCATATGTGAAGGCAGGTTTGAAGGCAATATTAAAACCTGTGTGAGAAATAGCTGCTTGATGTAAAAAAGGTATAATACATGTTTTGAAATGAGTAATAACATATTAGCGGTACAATTCTGAGGTACTTGTATGTTACTTGAGTATTGCTAATATATGCTACCTTATACCTCTGCTCACAATACTTCAAAGGGAAATATTGTACTTTTTACTACACTACTTCTGACTGCTACTCTATAGTTCGTGGTTACCTTGTATACTAAAGTGGAAATAGACATTTTTTTTGCTTTTTAAGTTCTTTGCAGTCACTATCCCCAGTAGTAGAAATGGCGGACAGTGGAACAACCAAAATAACTGTGGAAAACAAAATGCTGTGTTCTGTGATGTTGGTAGGTGCCAGGCTCTGAGGAATATAGACAGCCATAGCGACAGCGGCACCAACAATAAAACCACTTGGAAGTGCTAGGTGGGAAGAGTTGAGAAGTTGTCTGTTTCCACTTTTAGATTTTACATATTACGATCATATTACTTTTGAGTGAAACATAAAATTGGGTTTTAACAGATTTAACTAGCAGTATATAAAGTAAAAGACTTAAATTGGCTCCACCTCTACAAACCTTATTAAATGATTTATTTATTATCAAAATTGTGACTCCACCACTACATTTATTCAAATACAATAGGGTTTATATTCTCCCCCATGTCTTAAATCAGTGTCACTCTTTGCATGTGCATATGCATGTTCATGTTTGTGTGTTCTGAAAGCGGGTGGCAACATGCAGTCTCCTCCAACATGCCCTTCGGCATGTTTGTCTCTTAGCAACAATCCAGAACATGTCACATGTGGCAGATTGGCTACAAATATGTGCATGCACACACACAGACACACACACACACACACACACAAACACACACACCCAGAGATGAGTGATGAACGATGTGACTGTTCATACTCATGGGGTAGCTTAACCTTTACTGAAATGAGTAATGAGTGAGTGTGTGTGTGTCTGTGTGTGTGTGTGTGTCTTTGTGTGATAATAAGAATGCAGGAGTGACATTTGGAGGATCCCGTCAATGAGTTGCAGTGGTACATTACAGACCCCAGGTCAGTGTAATTGCAGATCAGCCAAAAGTTCCGGCCTGCTTCATTGACATCCAGCATTTGAGCAGCTTACAACTCCATTCATGCACAGTTTGCATCCTCAGAGGAGCTGAACTGACAGTTTACAAGGAAGGACAAAAATGGTCACCATGCACTATAATGGCTGAGGAGGAGAGAGACAGTGATACATCATGCCCTGCTACCCAAGCAAATAAATGTTCCAATGACTTGTAATTGAGATACTTTTCTAAAATAATAAGATAAAAAAAAGGAATTGGATTGAAGAAGCGTTTGCCCAGGGGTGACAGTAAGGGCTGAGAGCAGGTGGAGTAGGGCCATAAATCAGAGCTGTGGTGACCCACAGGAAACAGCCTGGCTGCCAAGTGCTCAGTGCACCCCCCCCTCCCTCTCTCTCTCTAACACCCATACATGTCAACATACCGTACACAGCTTTCTAAGGGTTTGGTGAAGATGTTTTTTAGTCTGAAAAGAGACAGATGTGTCTCAACTGGCAAAGAACATTGTACATAATTGAAAACTGACTATTTCTGGCACAATTATTTACAAACTGTAACTAATTATGTGTTCCGATGTCATGTGGAAAATATCAAAGATGAATTGAAAAAAATGTATTAAAACAGAATGTAAATCACTGAATCCAGCCACAAAAAAAGTATTTTATTACAACTATTTTTGCAGCACATTTCTTTCTTTCTTTTTAGATCTTCAGATATTAACTTTGTTTCCTGAGCAATTATCCTGAACACTTTCAAATCCCATGCTAAAATATACAATAATATAATAATAATATATTATTCAAAGGAAGCAGATACCTGCTGGCAAACCCATGATCATTAAAAAGAAAGTCATATTTTTAAGGTGATTTAATTGCTAAGGCTTCACAAATCTTTTGAATAAAACACTAATGTGAATGAATGAATGAATAAATAAATAAATGCTCATCAGTGTCAAATATGAATGGCAGTAAACTATTGTTGATAAGATGCAGCATGTCTCTGGTAAACATTTTCCCCATT
Source organism: Chaetodon striatus (assembly GCA_029783705.1). Lineage (NCBI taxonomy): Eukaryota > Metazoa > Chordata > Actinopteri > Chaetodontiformes > Chaetodontidae > Chaetodon > Chaetodon striatus. The sequence goes on along the minus strand of JAPZEB010000020.1, from coordinate 22,747,629 downwards.
TTAAAAATAAATACATTTTAATACTGGTGTTCTTAACATGATTGTGTTGTTTTTATGATGTTTCTTCATAATAGAAATAAAATATTCTGTGTCCAAATGACCATCGGGCCAAAATCACCATCTTCATCTGTGGGTCTTTAATCCAGTGGTTCCCAATCTTTTACATATCAAGGACCCCTGAACTGATACAAAATAGGTCATAGACCCCCATTTGAAAATACTATATTTTAGGGAGCTCCATCTGAAAATATTTTAGTTGCTAGTTATGATTAAGACTTAAATTTTACAGCTATTAACTGTATTTGAGGAGATGACATGGGGGAAGTGAAAACTCTTATGATTCTTCCTCATATGGGGCTCACTTTTATAGTGAATGAAATAATGAAAATAAACTATTCCACATTTTTCTGGGGTCCTCAGGCCCTTGTTTTGGAACCACTGCTTTGATCTATTGTTAACGTTTGGACTTTAGCATCCCTGCTTCACCTGTAATAAACATACCACAACATCCATTCCAGAGGAGCCAATACCCAAACCTCAGCATTACTGTGTTTAATTCTCTTTCATGCATTCCTCCAGTCTGCCGTCTGAAACAAAACCCAGCTGACAACACAGCATCTTTCTAACAACAGCAGACAATGCTGCGTATGTGCTGTATGTGTGTGCCCATAAACACAGTGTGTGTCACAGAAACATGTTAGTTATGCTTTGATCAGACTGATCTGTGTGTGAAGCAGAACTAAATCAACGCATTTTAATGTGTTAAACAAATGGTCTGTCCCACCTCAGAGGGTAACCTCAGGTATTTCAAATATATGTGTGTGTGTTTATGTCTGTTGTATAGTATGTATGTGTGTGTGTGCGTGTGTGTGTGGGGGGGGGGTCATTTGCATCACTGATTGTGTTTGAGTAACACACCTACGTAATTATTCAAACTTATGACAATGCAAATACACAACTATACCTAAACACATTCACACCCTGCTGAGGCATCCCACGCACTCCTACGAACACACCCACAACAGAGGAGCAAAAACACACCTCAGTTCTTAGTCAGAGATTCACCGCTTCACACGTTGCATTTCATAGTAATTCTAACAAGATCACACATGATGCCACATCAAAGGCCTTTTTCTCCTCATGGCTCTCTGAAGTACAAGGACTTAAATGGCAACTACGCCCATTTTCAAAATTCATACACATTATTCCTATCGTCTAAGACAGTTAAAAAAATACAAGTGAACATGAACAACTCACTCAAATCCAAACTTTAAAATGCTAAAACTCAACTTTGTGATGTCATAGGGTATAATAAATATAATAATCTGGAGCTGCTCCATAGACAATGAATTGGGAATGATGTTTTAGAGGACACTGCACGTACACTTAACTCATGGTAATTTTTAATGTGGATCTTTTTAGGTGGCTAAAATATGCAGACCCCATCCAGAATTTGACGCTAGCAACGCAACACAGAACATAAAATGAGCACAACAGATATTGTCAGACAGGTCGGACTACCATGTTTAGCTACATATCTTTGTATGTTACACTTACTGCTGAATATGACAAGAGATAAACAAGTTGGCCGATTTCACATCTCTTCAATTCAAAACAGCTGATGACATCACAAGTTTGAGACTTACTTCTTAAACCTTTGTACAGGTATTGAACGGTGGATGATTTTATCAAGGAGCACCAAAGAGATGTGCTCTTTTATTATGTATATAACATTGCTGCTACCTGCCTCGTTGCACTATAGTAACTTGTATACTAATCTCTATCTCTTCTCTGGTTTCTGGCTTTGAGAGAATAGCTTGTGTTCACAAATACTGATCTAACTTTCCTTGGTCATGGAAATAACATTGACATTAATAATTTAGGTTGTGTTCCTCTTAAGTTAAAACTAATGTCACTGAATTTTCCACAGAAGAAGTGAATGAAAAATGTCAACAAAACAGTATTTGGTGCAAATATTTTTTAATCGTACGCCTGGAAATTAAATCAAATCATACATTCTCATCATGTCATTTCTCCTTCCTCTTACATTTCCAACAATTATTCATTGTGACAAATCGTTTTCCAGGTCAATCGAGGTAAAGTGCTGGAACTATTCCAGCACGTCCGACTTAATTCATAACATAAAATGCTGAGGGGAAAAAAAAACAATAATTAAAATCGAAGACACTGATAAAAAATTAGTAAGCAAAACGGTGAAATGTGAGAGAGGGAGAGTGACACGGACACAGTCCTCTAGCTAGTGTTTTACCAGGTATCACAGGCAAACCAGGTCCCTTAAAGATCAGACAAAATGAGTGACTTCAGCTGTTTGCAACAAAAACAACATATTTTTCTAGCATTACAGGATATCCATCGACATGTCGTTGATGGTGACAACATGTAAAGCCTACTCATGATGGACAAACAGGTGTGGTGGGATGAGTGAAAGGCTGCTAAAAACTCCCTCACTACCTGCATGTCTACTCCTACATTTATTGTGCTGAAATGCAAACCAAAATGTAAAAATAAAAACAATACATGAATTTATTTGTTTAAAGAGCTGCACTGGTACATCCCAGTCATCAGCAAGAAAACGTGCCTTGAAAACCAGAGACACTGAGGGGTGCTAAAAATGAGGCTTTCTATCTAGACGGGCTGAAGCAGTTGGACCCTTCTTAAAAATAATGCAAGTTGAGGGCCAAATGTCATACGGGACCACATATGGAGTATTACCTGTGCAGGGTGCAGGTGACAATTAAAATATTGAACCATTCAGTGTTTGAAGAAAAACAGAATTTAAGTCTTTGATTAATGGCTTTGTCTTTCATCATCCTGTTGATGTACCTAAAACTTTCCAGCTTTATCCAAATTCTATCCCAAACTATTTACTTCAGTCTTTCTCCATTTGAAGGTAACGTTACTGCTCACATCACTTCATACATTAGAAAAGACAGACCACAAAAGGTGTCAAGATATCTTTCTTCTTGTGCTTCTTAACAGCAAACCAATCCAGTTTAATGCTGCATTTCCACCCTGTAGCTTTCATCTTTCTGTGTATTATATCGGAGTACAAAGTGAAGTATTGAATCACAAATTGGTGTCTTAACGTACAGTCAAAAGCAGAAGAGACCACAGCGAAGGTGGAGTGAAGAGAAGGGACACGGCTGAAGTCTTACTGAATGATAAAACAACTTCAGTTTGTTGGACTACATGTCACAGGATATTTATACTATTAGATGAGAACTACTTTGTATTTAAAGTCAAAGTAGCTGCCATATCAAAACTGCACTTTGCAAATTTTAAGAAACAATGCTGAAAACATGTCACATACAGGAAAAAAATGACATGTAATTACATGAAGGCGCTTACGTAACACTGACAAAAAAGGGAGGATAACTACTAATGATGCCTAAGTAGAGTATTTTACTCTAACAGGATTGGGAGATTGACAACTTGGCTGTACTGAGAGACCATGGCATGGCAACCTGTAAAACCCGAAAGTCACAGACACCTCCACAGCTCAAATTAAGGAGGGAACCTTTATACTAGGAACCCATTCAGCCTGATGTTATTACTAAAGGTGGCAGGTGAACTTGGGTCATATTGCTACTTGAAATTGATTCGATTAATCTTTCAAGAAAGATCATAGAAAAGTAGACTCTGCCTTCCTCAGATCTGCAAACTCCACCCCTCTTGCACTTAGGCACTAACTCAAAACGTAAAAGTAATTTTAATTATTATAATTAACAACTGACCCAAGTCTGGTTGTTTGTGGTAAACTCGGGGCCTCGTGGCTCTACTCTAGAAACCAAAGACAGAGGGGGGGGGGCTGATTTAGCTGCCAAAGCCAAAGATGCCCTTGATGTAGCCGGTGAGACCGCCCTTGCCCTTCTGCTCCACCTTGTCATCCAGGGGTGGGAAGGCCACGTGGTTGAGCGCAAGGTCAAAGAACAGAGGCTTGCAGGGGATTGGCTGGAAGTCGGGAGGAAACTGGACCAAATTGGGCTGCTTTCCGACGAGAGTGGGGTCGAGGCGGAAGGTCTCAAGGCGGTTGCAGAGGGGCTACAATAAGAGAGAGAAAGAAAGTGAGCATTATATAATCACAGATAACCACGTCTATGAATAACTCTGACATCCAGCATATCAAAATTCTGGGATTTGGAAATCATAACCGTTTGTGGTTTGTTGTCGTTGTCAGACTGTCATTTTTTCTTTGTGTTTGACCTCAAGAGTTTTACATCTCTTCCTAAAATATGCTGATGAGTAACCTCTGGCAGTTGGAGTGCAAAAGTGTCCAGATACACTGTGAAGAAGGCTATCGAGCCCTGAGCAGGCCAAAGCAAGGGCCTGCTGTTGCCCGGAAATAAGTTAGAGGTGTGTGAAGCTTTGCCACAACAGAGCCAGGGTGAGCAGTTATTCAAACAAGCGACATGTCTCTTAGCCTGTTCGCTGACACACAGGGCAGATCAGGACATCTTCATTCAGAAACACCAACACAATCTGATATTCACTCTCTCATTTGCATCGCATTAAGATAGAGGTGGTGTTACAATACAACCAAAAGGGTGAGAGCAGAGGAGAGTGGTATGCTGCTGTAAACACAACTCTATTGTGGAGACCTTGAAAGACAACAACTGGTTTCCTGCATCTTTTCTTGTGCTGACAACTAAGGCTTTTCTTACTTGTATGCCCTGTCTGTAGTTGGTACAGCCATAAAGCTCAATGAAATCCCCTTGACCTAAAACAATCATCGTACCGGTTCTACCTGTGTCGTGGCAGTTTTCAGAAGACACACGAAGAGAAGGGGAGTGGGGAAAAACTTCAAGTCACTGACAAATCCACCACATGTAACTTTAATTATTTAAACTGCTAGGGAATAATACACAGGTTAAAAAACAAATTTGGCACGATGTTGTTAGCTTGTTGTTACTGCACTGTCTTATTTTTGTTTTGCTCTAACTAATCATCATCATCATCAGCATTTTCAACTGGCACAGACACATACCAATCTAAGAGTTGTTGTTGTTATGCAAGTCCACTCACAACAACCCTTGAGAGCGCATCGATCTCATGTTTCTTGAACTGCAGTGTTAATTTTTGGTTGCCATCTAGCTAGCTTTGAATAAAGACATCCTTATTTGCGCCCACTAAACTGTCATTGGTTGACAGTTTCTCCAGAAGATGTAAACAGCCTTCAATGAGCAAAAAGCAGCCCCTTAAGAAATAAAATATAATGAAATGGTATGGCTTGTGTCTTGATTTTGGCCTCTTACCGTGTTGTCTTTCACCTGCTGCTGAGCAGGAACTTCAGCGGTCTCATCAGTGTCTGAAACACAAATGTTTCCTTTGAGTTTTTACACAGAACGAGGCAGAACAGAGAAGAAAGGGACTAAATGGGTTCACATAAATGAGTTGGCTCGATAACTGTCAGTTCAAAAGTTGCTCTCACCTAAAATAGCAGCAGCTTGAAGGGAGTATTTTTCAGCGTTGACCTCGGCAATGAGCTCCTGAACGTCAGGGAGATCCTGCAGAAATCAGATACAATGGTGATGTTTCTGGTCGAGTATGAACGTCAATGAACTGTCATAAAGACTTGTTTGACCACAAAATCTTCTGCATGAGTCAGTCAGAGAGGAAAAACATGTCTGAGGTCTGTTTTTAATTGTGTGATATTGTTGTTAATTGTGGTGCTTGTGTGTGTTTTTCTATGACCAACCTTGAGGCTGTTGTTGAGGTTCTTGGCCTTAGACTGAACCTCCTTGGCGTATTTCAGCACCCTCTCATACAGCACCAGCGCCTCGCTCCACTTCTTCACCAGCACATAAGACTGAGCTATGAAGAAACACCTGTGAAGGAAAAGACGGAGGGACCATGAGCGTATTTATGACTACAAGAGGACAGCAGCTGTGAGAGCACATTGTGGGCTCATGGATGTCATGCTAATACATGGCATCATTGAACATTAACTGCCTGATACACACACATGAAAAAGTGTTTAAAAAAAGTATCCGGAGTAAGAAGTATCCAGAGGACACTTTACGATCTAAATCTTAGTTGTATTTTTTGATTAGGAGGTTGCCACACAAAAATGTCTGACCTGTAGGCCTTGTAGACCAGCATCTTGAGGGACACCTCCTTCTGGAAAGTGTGGTCATCCTCCAGGCCCTGCAGGGAGGAGAGCTCAGCCAGACTCTGTAGAGACAGACAAACAGAAGAATGTTTGGAAGGTGACGGGGGACGCAGGAAGTGAACATAAGGAAATAGAAGGTGTGTAACACCGTGACAGAGACAGTCAAACAAGGCAAAGTACACATCCCTTCACTAGTGACAACACACATCAAACAACTCATCACTCTAACACAGCTACTGTGAGTAACTGGCAACCAAGAGCCACTTTCTTACTACTTATACCAACTTAAATACATACAGCTTTCATGGATGACTAATGTACATACTGTACTACATAAAGCAGTAAGTCTGCTTTGTCATTGCAAGCTTAAAAACCCATCTCTATCTATCTATTCTTAAACTGCTTCTCCATACAGATAGCCTTCTGATTAAAAGGATCACAATATATTTGTACTCGGATGTTTACCTGCAGAATGATGTCATAGAGGCGAATGAGGTCCTGCGGACGGGGCCCTCTCTTGTTCTCGTCGGCTTCCGGTTCCTTCAGTTTAGCCTGCAGAGTGTGGGCCATGCTCTCATTTCTCTTCACCAATGTACACAGCTTGATGTAGGTCAGGTAACTGGGAGGAGACCACGGCACATGTATTATTTACTTACTAAGTGGATAAATGTAAGAGAAATATCAGAGGGCGGAAACTTATTTATGCTTTGGCCTGTGTACTGTATATGTAACTTTGCTTTTCTTCGCAATACATAACAGTAAACTGAATATCTTTGGGTTTTTGACCAAACTTCAGATGCCATGTTTTCTGGTGCTGTATATAAAAAATAATGAACTAGTAGATGAAACCAATGGTTAGTTACAGTCAGAGGATATGATGACATAATCTGACAAAGCAGCAATCTCAAAAGACAAAAAACATGTGAAGTCTGATCCTTGCAAGCACACGTGTCTCATTTACCTGTGCAGGAACTGCAGGTTGGACACCTTGCCACTGTCAGCATCAGAGCTTCTCTCTCGCTGCTTCTACAAAGACAAGAAATAAGTAACATTAAAAAAAAAAATCATTCTTGTTTTGATGTCACATGTCCAACTTAGTATGATGTAAATCAAATTGATGACTCTAACCTGTTAGCAAATATCTAGGTCATAAATACAAACTCATGTCCCAACTTTTAAACCTTACCGCCTCACTCTTGAGTTCCTCTCTCACAGCCTGGATGGTGTCTCTGCACTCAACCAGCAGGGTCTCATACAGATGCTCTTTGGTCTCCTCATTAGCTGTCTGCACAAGAGAAACAATAATAATAATAAACAATGATCTATAGTGGAACATAATGGCTATTTATCACCACCCATGCTAACGGTTTCATAGTGAAAAAAAACCCATCATATTGGCTTCACATTAAAATGCATTTGAATAACAGGCAGGATATGATGGTGTACTATCAGTAGTAGTAGTAGGTTTATGCATTACCATTAGCTCAGGGCAGCAAACAAACTAAGCAGATCAGAAAACAGCATTTAAAAGGTCTACTAAGCAGCATTGTGGGTTACGGTTTGTAAACACCCTCACCAGCTAAAGTCAATGTAAAAGCCAACGTCCTGATTCACTCCTTCACACCTGGTCGCTACCTTTTTTATAAAGCCGACCCCTCACCTAGGAGCTGTGGGGGTACACACCCATAAATGTCCCAAAAACAGAAAATACCTTACTACAGGCAGAGGGCAGTCTCTGCAGAAAATAACAATGTGATTGGAAGACAAAAAACAAAAAAACCCCAACGCACGCTGAGTCTAATAGACGCTGTTAGCATTTGTGCTTTCATTAACAAAATATGCTGGCCTCCAAAAAAAAACACTTAAAAAGGTGGAGCCGTCGTTGCAGCTGCACATCTTCCACGTGTTATTCTACTTCCTTTGGCATTTACCAGCAGACTAAAACACTTAGGGACATGTGATTGTCCCCTCAGATCTGGAAGAATTGCATCTCTGGTGCCTATGGTATGTTGTCAGAATTTTGGCGTTTACTTAGATACGCATCAGTTCTCATGACATCCCTGCGCATCAGTTCACCCTTTACAAATGTACAGTCTAATTAAATGTCTGGTGCAATCAGTGCCTTTTATGTAGCCATGGTACAATTCTGTTACAGTTATAAAATGAAAAAAGGTGCAGAGGGATTTAAGAGGGAAAAATGAAACATGAAACCATGCCAACAGGTTTAGCTTGAGAAGAATTTGGGAGGGGATGACTTGAGTTTAATGTGCTCTTTGTGAACTTGAGGAAGAAACACTTTACATTTTTTTAGACACCAAACTTGAACTACAGCCGGTAAAAACAAATGAGTGGTTACAACAAAAAATGTTGTAAAAGAGTAAATATAAAAGCTCCACAAAGTGAAAGACGAAGACATATTAGCCTCAATATCTTAACACAGTCAGAGTTACAATCATCTTCCACCTCATTAAAGCTACACTTGCACAAATAAAAGTCAATCATGCACACAGAAATATTTCATCCATTTAGACGTTGTAGTACTTTGATACAAAGAGCAACAGTATGAGCAGGATGTGACTCTGGCAAACTGGGTGAGAGGCGCAGGTATGTGGCCCAGCAGGCTGCTGATACATTCCTGCACACAGCTCACCAGTAATCACACTCTGGAGTTTCAGGGTTCAAATCTTTGTGAATGACAGGATTGTTCCTCACCTCACCTTCCTTTCATCGATGCAACCATACAATGGGCCTGTGTTACTCTATGATAGTCTCAGATGTCAACAGCACATACCATGTTCATATTTAAAGGAAGAGGCCGTGTTGGATTACTGTGTATTGGAAAATCTAAGAACTAATGACAAAAGAAATGTTGATACAGTATCATATTAGTTTTAACAACTTGAAGTTGTTTAACACCTTTATGGATGGCAGTGTTGTCACATCTTTACCTTAAAAGAAAAACCTTCTAGGAAGAAACACAGTGGAGGAATGTTACGAGAGAATTCCCTGTAGTGATAACTGATAATAAACAGGTCATACGGCTGCTCTCATCCACCGAGAAGGCTGATGTTATTCAGTGCCACACTCTCGTGCCAACACCCTGGCAACGCCTAGCACGACTGGCTCAACCTGTCGAGCATCCTCTCTTGTTCAGAGGGAGGGCTGGACGGATAGACCGATTAGAGAAGGGAGGAGTCAACAGAGCTCTTTTATGACCCAATATGGAGTTCCTGTATCCAGGAGCCAACAGCTAAGGATCAGGGTAACACTAGAGAAACTTGAGGTGCTGCTGTGGCATACTGTGACTTTCTACTGAGCAATCTGGGACAAATGGCACCCAACCTTGCTAATTTTTCATTACATTAACGTTAATTCTATCACTCACAAAAATAGCTGATGAGGATGTCATTTCATTAAGTAGGTCACACAATATAAAAAAAACAAGTTCAGCTTCAGTAGCGTCTTACACGTTCAGTTACAGCCACTATTAGCTTAACAATAGACTGTAACACTACAGCTGAGTCCCAAAAGAGCCCATCTGAAACTGAAAGGTGTTTTGAGATAATACTAATCTGTCCGCAGAGACCTGCTGGGTGTAGCCCTGTATTCATGTGTGGGCTGAAATGCACAGAATGCAGTCGTGCAATGACAGGGGCTGCATGCCAGAGACCTGAGTGGCTGTGGGTGTGACAGGTGTGTCCGCAGGGTGTGCTGAGTCTTCTGGCATAAGAAGATTTCAGGAATGAGCTGTGGTTGCAGAGAGGGGCCAGGCAAGACTGTAAAGAGGAGGGTGCCACCTACTGAGAGTTTGAAAAACTGCATGGACTGTTGTAAGGAGGAGGTGTTATGCTCAAACGCCCATTTTGAGACTTTGTCTGAAGCCGAGTACAATTGACACCTTGATGCCAGACGGCTATGCACGCTGATAGGGAGGACATGAGATTTAAAATCCACCAGTTCAAAGTGGACACCCTTCAGAGAGCTCAATGAATGACATACTGCCATCAGAAAACTATTACTGTGAGGTTGCAGATTTCACATGACAATGTTGATCTATGGTTAGTGCACTGGTTTGCTTTTGTATGTGGCATGAGCTGATGATTTGGACAACACTGTGACTTTGTTAGAATGAAGCGTTAAGACTGCAATGTGTAGAGAATGTTGTCAACTGTGTGGCAGGTATTTTTTTTAGAAATAAAGATAGAGACACAGACAGAACCGTGAGGAGAGAGCAAGGGGTCTGACATGCAACAAGGTCCCCAGCTGGAATTGAACCAGGATGTTGCAATTAAATGGGTGTTAAGGCACAAAACGTGTAGTGGAAAGGGTTCTGTTAATACTACACTGGGTGTCTTTATAGGGCAGATGTGTTCATATTATGTCTGCCAGCATGTATGGTCCACAAACTCATACATTTTGTATAGCATGTCGACATGAGAAATTTACGTTGTGTGGATTCTTGAAGCCAAATGGATTCAAAAAGCATCATTTAGGCTTTAGACCAATAGGACACAGGGACACATCAACATGTATTTTTAAGTGCTGGCATGTAATGATATTAAAAGGGGTTCTATGTGAAAATCCGAGCATACGAATTGCCTGGTCATGGTTGACTGAGCCGGTGGCTAACAGCTAACAGTGCAAACTCCATAAACAGTGCAAAGCAATGGCACCAGTGCTGATTGAGCTAATAGTATTAAGCCAGCTGGGACTGTAGGGTGGGCGCCATGCTTCCCTAACTATGGCATTCCAATATCAGCACTAACTACTGTATAAGCCCAGTGAGCCAGTGGGATACATACATGCACTAAAGCCCTGTTTCCACCAAACACTTTCAGTATGGTACCTTTGGAACCAAAAGTAACCCTTCAGACATGGTACCTAGAC
>JAPZEB010000020.1:22722263-22736512 GCA_029783705.1 Chaetodon striatus | reverse complement strand
ATTGTGAGCTTTTAAGACGGTTAAAAAAAAATGACCATGAAATATCTTTAGAAAAATGAACAGGTTGTTGAGTAAAGCAACAAAGCACCAGAGACATATCAATGCTGCTGGAATTTCTCGATCAAGCTCAGAGCTCAGTTAAATTCACATATTTCTTAACAACCTTTTTAAATGTGAGCATTCAAACTCCTTTCACATGTCCCATTCTGAAGCAACAGAACATGATGTGGTGAACAACTGAGAGGTGTAGATAGTAAAAAAGCCACATGATGACCACAGACAGAAAAATTCAGCTTGAGTAGAATACAAGCAAAGAGGAGAAGAAAAGGTGAGTTCCAGTTCAGCTCATCGTGTGCCTCACCAACAAAAGAGGAGTGCAGAAAAGAGCTGAGCTGAGAGGGTAACAAAACCACACTTGAGCATAACATTAAACAGAAGAGATGAGGCAACAAAAGACCTGAGAGAGGGATATGCTCTTGGTATTACAAGGTACATAATGTCCCTGGAAGGAGAGGGAAAAAAAAGAGCAAATAAATTAAGTAGTATACAATTTCTTGTGAAAGCAACATTACTGTATCTTCCCTCTGAGCTCTGAACATGTTGGATGTTGTAAAGAAAAGAAGTGACGGCAGGCCATGGTAAACCAAGAGAGGACAAGTGAAGAGGAAAAGACAGTTCCAGTATTCCAGTCCATTGACCACATCTGACACGGTCCTCTATCAGTTGGGCAATATGCTGATCTAACCCACTGTGCTGGGATCTCTAAAAGGGTTTTTAACCATGTGAGGGAGGGAAACAGAGAAATAACAAAGGACATCTTAGGATAGTCACAGTTTGGAAAATTAGAAATAAAATGAAATGGAGGAAAGATGACATTCAAATTTAATGGAGCCCATTCTGGGCCACATCTCACTCCCTGACCCCTTTTACACTTAATGTGATCTTTATCTGATGTATTATCTCCTTTCTGAGTAAGGAAAAAGAACACGTAAATGTAAGCTGTAAATGCACACAGCATGCTCTGTGATGTGATCTGGGAAACTTGACGTGGAGATTGGATCTGAGACAGAAGTTCACTAAGTACAGTATGTTTGCATTACAGAAATGCCATCACCGTGGGCACAAATGTCATCACCATGGGGAGGACTACCGTGGCGGGTAAAGACGTCATTAGCATAAACACAAACATCATCGGTGCAGCCAGAAATAGCACCACAGCTGCTGTAATTGGCGTCATTATATGTGTAGCGTCTTCTCTACCAGCCTGCTGAAATGCAAGCAAAGGCCATACCGTGCTCTTGTGTTTATTTTGCATAGTGCACGTCCATTAAATTCCATTGATATGTTCTAAATTGGCTCGTACATTTGCAGGTATTTTAGAAAGCATGCAACACAGCAAAAAGTTAAAGAAATGAGGTATCAGTTGATGACTGTTCACAAAGCACAAAAGTCTTTCCCCATCCTTCATCAAGTGTTTTAGCTAGCTATACCCTACCTCAACATGAAGAACCATACTATATTAACTAGAAGTATAATGATACAACCATTGTGCTTATATTTCCATTTTTCAAAAGTCTGTCAAGCAGGTTGCACATGTAAGATTGAAGAAACAGTGTCTACTTGTGAATTTTAAGCAACAAGCAAGAGGAAGCTAGTTAGCTCAGCTTGCTAAAGTTAGCACTGATTCCCACTAGATGTTACTTTTTGTTCATGTTATTTCAACATGTGCTGAGTCAATGGGAGCTCCTGTTCACTCAGTACTCTGTCTGTACCACATTACACAAACAAGGGGATCTAGCTAACATCAGAGTCTTTTTCATGAGTCCAAATAGCAGTTTTCTATATTTAAGTCCAATGTTTTGCTGATCCATACATCCTCCCCTACCTCCTGCCTCCTCTTGCCAATAATAACATCACCTGACTCCCTTGGTTGCTTTTCAGCTGGCAAGAGTCCTAATTACTACAGCAGCTAGAGGGCTTTGCTCCAACATGAACACGTGCTGTTATTGGCCATTTGATGAAGCAACTCCTGCTGTCATTTTTCTTAAGATGACAGTTTCGATTATTTCCCTCAGGAACTTGTACAGCAGAGGCCAAAACACAGTTAAAAAAAAACAAAAACAAAACAAGGATAGGTATTGGGTAAGTATTGGGCATTTGTCAAGTGTCCTGAAACTCGACTTTAAATGGATATCTTGCTCTGTGTCTGTTGGAAGAATAAATGAGCAGCATTTGTCGACATGTCTGCCGTAACCACTTAATATGGCATTTTCCAGACTGTGCTCATGCACTGTTTGTATGTATATCTATGAAAAGTAATGCACCAGAATTCATATATATATCCCATGTAATCATGAGCAATTTGTGTATAACATATATAATGGGAAAGGCTGCAATCACATAACCAAATGCTCTGATGACAGTAAAGAATAAGCGCTCTGCATCAGGAGGTAGGTTAGGGTGCATGGCCACAAAATACAGGACTTCCCCCCAAAGGAATGGTGTTCCAGACTATGGGAAACCAAGCCAACTGGTGGCTATTTTAAGGTACATCTTTACCACAGCCAACCCGAGTATTGTTGCCGACTGTGTCCATCCCTTTATGACCACAGTGTGCCCATCTTCTGATGGCTACTTCCAGCAGAATATTGCACCATGTCACAAAGCTCAAATCATCTCAAACTGATTTCTTAAACATGACAATGAGTTCACTGTACTCCAATGGCCTCCACAGTCACCAGATCTCAATCCAATAGAGCACCCTTGGGATGTGGTGGAATGGGAGATACACATCATGGATGTGCAGCCGACAAGTCTGCAGCAACTGTGTGATGCTATCATGACAATATGGACCAAAATCTCCGAGGAATGTTTTCAGCACCTTGTTCAATCCATTCCACAAAGAACTGAGGCAGTTGTGAAGGCAAAAGGGGCTCCAACCCGGTACTAGCAAAGTATACCTAATAAAGTGGCCGGTGAGTGTATGTAACTGGAACTATGTCACTTAAGAAATGTTGATATGATACATATGAAATGAACAAATGTAACATATCAGTTGTTTGCAGAAATGTACAATGCAAACATTTTATTCTGGCGACCCGGTTGAAACTTCAGGTTCCTCACTAACACCTTAAAGGAGCACTGGTATTCTTTCTACAGTACTTTACCAGTCATAGGTTCCTATTGATGAGACCTCAGGTACCGATCCACACTCTCACCATATATAGTACAACCTTTGAACCCCAGAGGCACCAAAACCCCTGCTTTGCATGACATTATGGATCAAGTTTTGAGAGTGGAACTTTAGAAGGTACCCTTTTCCCATGATCCTTCAACGCTGCAGTAAAATAAAGTAAAATTAAGCAGTTATACAATCATTACTAACCAAACTTCTTAATTTGTAATCAGGTCATGGCTGTCACAGGCCATATTACCATCCTGGTTGGGGATGCTTTCATAAACTTAAGTGTTAGGCTACTGGAAAATTTGCCCTGTCACTAAATAAAAGGTCAAGGATCAGCAAAGATATAAGGATTATCCTCTTTCAATCATGAAAATCTGAGAACCTAGTAAGTGGTCTCTAGGTTAAGGTTTTTGTGTCAAATGCAACAGCTCTCACAATGTTTCATTCAAGACCAAAGTGTTGCATTGAAAATCCAACAGAGGGAGTGGCCTACCATCATTGGCAACCTTTGCAACATGCTAAAAAGAAAAAGTAGGGCTGCTACCATAGAACTAAAATGTAGGAGGAGGGGTTTCACCATGGAATCCTGAAACTTCAAATACAATTTCACAGCAGAATTTAGGATGCTGCTAGGAGCCTGGTGGCATTATTTTCTTTTTAGCAAAGAAGGTGCACAACTAACTGAAAAAATCTGCAACAATGAGTCACAGGCCTTTTTTGTGTAGAAAAATGCCTAATTTTTTAGGCACACCTTTAGATTCTTATACTCTCGATTTGTTTTCTAAGTCAGTGCTCACAAGGAAGTAACTGAAAGGACAGAAGAGACAGAAGGAGGGGAGGGAACAACATTGTTAGTACAGGATGCGTGCCTTTGTCCAGCGGCCAAAACGACACCCTGATTAACAGTTAACCTTTAACACTAAAGCAAAGTCAAACAGCAAAATATCGTGTGATTCTGTGAGCCAGGCTCGATGCCAGACAGCTCTGAAAACACCCAGGTTCCATTTAAACTCTGAGCCAGGTTGAGGCAGAAAGGTCACAGCACACACACAGACAGATACGCAGCCATGTACACACGCCCTCGCACAGTGTCACACATACAACTGTGTAACATTGTGGGCAAAACGGTTGGAGGAGTGAGAGAGCAGTAATTGTGTTGCTTTTTTAGAAAACTGGATTTTAAAAGGTCATGTAGACAAAGTCATGCTGTCTGTGTGTTCTTTGTGTGTGTGCTTCAATAGCACGTGTGTACAAAAGGAAGTAAAGTAAAAAAGCAAGACTTTATCTACTATAACTATCTCAATTGTTGTATCTTGACTATATCACACCAAGGTCCTAAACTTTATATATACTGGCTTCGGTTTTGATTTTTGTGGAAGCTTATCTACCAGCCAGAGTTCTCTTCCAGGCCTCCAAAGCTGTAGTAAAGTGTTGGCAAACACACTGGTGATGATGTGATTTTATTATTTTTCATAACCAGATGGAGACACAGCTGGCTCCTGGACACAACAGCCTTATTAAACACATTTTATTACTCTTGCTTCGCAAATTATGAAACATCTCATTAGCTAAAATACCATTGCTTGGGTCGTAATATCACGCATAGGACATATTCTGGCACACATAAGTCTGCACGACTGCCATTGTTTTCATGCCATAGCACACACAAGACATATACTGAGGTATAGTAAAATGTCGGCTGGCTTAAAATGACACTGAAAACTCAAATTTTAACCAATGAGAAACAAAAAAAGTTAACTGGTAATTTGCTATATTGGGGAAACAGTTTGCTAACAGCAATGACAGTTTCAGTTCTCCGATGCACATAAACTCATTCCTCGGATACAAAGACACACAAGAAAGCTCCTTATTAAAGGTTCTCTGTGTGTCGTAATCAAATGCTTGTCTGTGATTTGTTGTGGTACGCCAATCAGGCCACGCGTGCTTCTCTGCATGTGTGTGGCCCACTGGCTAGCTCATTGTCCCCACTTCGTCACCCGTACAGCAGTAACAGAGGTGTACCGCCCACCCTCCAGCCCATCCTCAGCTGTAGCTAATTAATGCCAATTCTGTGGGTTGGCATGAACAAAATAAAAACTCTTAATTGTACTATTAACAAGCAGATGGTTTTGTCAAAGAAGAAATGGCACTTTGTTTAATTGTAATGTTTATATCTTCCAGTTATACTTTTAACTGCATCATGCCATCATCTGAAGCTTATCACCTAAGGGTCTGGTCCAAAAAGTCCATCAAGCTAATGTTAGTGCAAGTAGCTTAAAAGCAGATGTCATCAACAGGGATGTTGATCATATATTAAAACATTGTCAGATGTTTAATAAAGATGGACAACATGACAGCATCCCAAAAGTAAAGCCAAAACATCTCAAACACCTCCTGGTGGCTGGCTGCAGTATAGGCAATAAACTCTGCCCCCTTCATGTTACTGGATGGAACATGGGCCAAACTGAAAACTCAAAGTACATGTCAGATACATTTTTCCCAAGGATGATTTCTGTCATTTCAGTTGTATGGTAAAGTCTCTGCTTTTCTGCTGGGTTTATTATTAAATAGTTATTTGATAGTATAAAAAGGGGGTTTGATGTCATGATTGATGGCGATGTGTGCCAATCAGTGTGCTTGAGATCAATGGCGCTGCTCGCAATCTGTCAGACATATGTATGGGTGGGAATTCCATACTCTGAAGACCACTACTGCACAGACTCTGGCTCCAGTTACGTCACCAGCACAAATTGGCAGTGGCCATATCCTGGATCTATAGAAAGTGGACTTGTTGTCCATCCTGTTATATAGTCTATGGATGTGATGTTCCAACATCTTGTCATTATGATCATAAGCAACCAATTATGCAGTTGGAATCAATCAATTCAGCCCCACCTCTGAATGTCATGATTAGATTTAAATATTATTAAAGGAGCAGTCTGTGTGATTTAGTGACATCTAGCAGTGAGGCTGCAGATTGCAACAACTTGAATATTCCTCCGCTCACCTCCCTCTCCCAGTGTGTTATAGAGCCTACAGTGGCCTTCACATAAAGTAACAATAGAAAAGGCCCTCTCTAAAGACAGTGTTTGGGCTGTCCGTCCCAGTCTACTAAAGAAATATGGCAGTGCAACTTGGCGTGCTCTGTGAAAGAGGACCTGGAGCAGGTCCTCTAAGTGGATTTTAATGGCTCATTCTGACAAAAACACAACAATTCCTAGTTTCAGGTGACTATACACTAATAAAAACATATCTATAAATATATTAAATTTCTGCTAATAGAGCCCCCTTCACACTAATCAAATAATAATTAACATCTAATTAACAAGCATTACTTTCTTTCTGATTCTGTTGATGTAGAAACAAGGCAAATTTGTAATTATGCTTTTGTACAGATTGTCATAAGTGTTGAACCTTCATAACTTTTGCAGTGGGGAAGAAGAATGTCATAATTATGAGGGGTAGAGGTGACTGTTGACCGGCAGCTCCAACGAGAGATCAGTATTGTCTGTAACAGTGCTGCAGCTTGTCTCTCCTACCTGGTTGTTAATTGGAGTTAATTACATTCATCTGGCATCAGAGGAGTGAGTCAGTCCCTGATTAATATGCCACTCTAAAATTTCAATAGTCCTAGAAGGCCTAGAGTCATTTGTGCACGTTTGTAATTGTTCACATGTGAGTATAATGTGAAAACTGCTGATTAGAGTCAAGGGTTCTGAGCCTTATCATTAATTACTTCCAAGTGGGATACTTTAGGACACTGAGGGAGAAAAAACTTTGTGCCCTTAATTATTTCGACAGAACGTTTCACTGTACAGTGGCTTGATGGTAAAAATGCAATGTCTTTTACAACTAATGGAAAGTTGAAGATAAATCTTCATGAAACTCTTGAGTTAAAGAACTCATCTCTGCAGAGCTCATTAATACTGTGGAAGTTGCATATATTCAAAAAAAATCATAATCATAAAGAGACTTTGAGATTAGCTTTAAAGTCACATTAGACAGGTGCATGTGAAATATAATCAGGTGATGTTGAGCTCAGTGTCATCCTAATGCGAGTGGTAGAGGAGGAGGTGATGGTGAATTCAGCTCACTTTCAGCTCCCTACTTTCTCACTGCTGACTAGGAGACACCTTTATATTTCACACTTAATATGTATCTCATCACTTCCTGATTTCCCTGCAGTGAACTTCCTCAACTCTAGAACAGTAATTTAAGAGATCTGCAGCATCTGCATTAGAGGGGGACATGATCTCCGCTGTAGGCTGGCAAACTCATGCTTTCTATGAAGGACAATAATCTTTTCCATTCCTCTCATGCTTCCTTTCTTCTCTGTCTCACCCTCTAACTTTCTTTCTTGTGCTTGATTTCTCTTTGTTTGACAAGTGAACACTTGAAAGTGACACTAACGTTTCAGTTCAGTGAGATCGGAAGTTTAAAATGCACACGCACTCACACACACACTCAAGTTCTCCCAGCCACTGACCATTTCAGACCAGCGACTTAGGTTTGGTTTGACTGAGAGGTGTGACTGAAAAAAGTCCCTGGTGGGACCTCTATAGTAAGTGACTGAGGCACAAGAGAGAGATGAGGGTCAGGGTAGGCAGAAACAAAAAGAGCAAGAGGGAGAAAGGAAAAAGTGCAGTGCGGTCATTTTCTGGTGTTAACAGTTCTGCTAAAATGGATCCACACTATACTCTACTATAACACTATAATCTGTCATAATTAGGTCAACTTAATTCATCCTGTTAGCAATTACTTTGACATTCCCTCCAATTAGTATCAATCTTACATGTACATGTTGCACACTAAAAAACTGGTTCAGTGGCAGAGGAAGAGACAACATGTGTGTTTTATGGACATAATATTCACTTGCTGGATCACTAACCATCATGCTGGATGGCTAAAAGGAGTGTTTCATTTCAACGTATCCTCATACAACGATTCGTATTATATCCTGTGAAAATGCACAATCGATGGTTCATTTGATATCTCATAAATCAGCACTCTACAATTGAGGTTGTGTACTTACTTAATGTAAAGTTACATAAGTTAGGTTTAGGTAAGTAAAGTTACATAGGTTAGCTTTAGGTAGGTTAAGTCATGAGGTAATGTTTAGGTAATTAAAGTCACGCAGCTAAGGTTTAGGCAAGTAAACTCATGTAGGTTAGGTTTAGGCAAATAAAGTCAGGTAGGTTAGGTTTAGGTCAGTAAAGTTATGTAGGTCAGTAAAGTTGCATAGATTAGGTTAAGGCAAGTAAAATTATGTAGGTTAGAGTATAGGAAAAGAAACATGGTGAAGACTTCCCTTAAAATAACTGACAGTTCACTTGGTGTTACGTCCCCGCCAGAGGTCTAGGGGATGGGGGGAGTAACACAGATAAATAGAGGGATCTTTCAAAAGAAGAAAAAGGCAGTCAAACTAATAGCCGGTTAAAAAGGAAATTTACTTACAACAAAAAATGAGAAAAAGAACCACCAATGAAAAACGAGCTCCAAAAGGGAACCAGGATGCCTGTAACAGGGAAGCACAAAAAAAAGTAAAAGTTAATCATGTTTTAGAACACCGGTCTCTGGGTCAAAGTCCTGTCTTGTGTGAGCCGTCCATCACCCCAACCTGTCTCCTCAAACTTTCAGTCTTTTGGTCCTTACATCTTTGTTCCCATCAGCGCACTGGTGACATGATCGCAGCTTTCTGTTTACATGGGATTAACAAAATACTGGCTCATGATCACATGAGTTATATACTAATTGTGGTGCATTACTTTTTCTAAGTATATACAAACGATGCATGAGAACAGCCTGTACAACTAACAATAGTCAAATTTCTATCCCAATGTAGCACAAAATTTTAACCATAAACCATTGCTGTTATTGATACAAAAACTTTTCCAACTTGCAATTTTTAATTTTTCAAATTTTCTGCTCTTCCAGTCTTCCAGGTTTTTTAATGTGCAAATTGAAAATGTACTGACTCAGTATATATGGCAAGACATTACTTTGTATTCTGACATGGATGCATTTTAAGGGTCAACTTGTTGCAGACTTTCCCTTTCCAGTGGTGAGGGGTAATTGAAAATGCTGGAAGTACAGCAGAGAAAAGAAGTATCCAACACTGGGACTTTAAAAATAAAGGGCTGAAAGTAACACAGTTCTCACAAACAGGGTTGCCTGTTAAGTTTTGTTTTTTTCCCAAACAAAAACTTATCATTGGAATGTTTTAAAATATGGTACAGTCACATTAAAAATCTAAACATAAGGCCTTCAGAATTCCATATGAATGAGACCAGGTGCACTAAATTCCCCTGCTCAGCAGCAACCTGGCATCCATGCACAAAAATGCTAAGTGCACTGCTGGATATATCAACAGCTGCTGGTTTTACACACCCATCTGCATCAGCACAACCACAAACATTTAGCAGGAGCCCCAGACACTGCTGACAGAACACAAAGATAGGAAAGCAGACAGATGTATGCAACGTACAAAGCAACCTACAGTTAATGTGCCAAGGCTGGAAACACACAGCCGAAATTATGTTTCCCTCTACATTGTGCCCATAAAGTAAAGTAGGGTAGTTTAATGGGTTGCCTTGAGTGAGGATTCAGGTTCAACTGAAAGAAAAAGAAAAAGGCAATGACGGTGACATTTTCTTTAGTGAAATTAAAATTATTCAGACATGCTCCAGAGGAGAATTTATGTCGCTGAGTCAATTCAGTTGGCACTTATGGTCAATGACGACGGGCCAGTTTTAGTCAGTGAATGGTTTACAATAGGTTCTGCAATAACATTGTGTGTGCATGCAGATGTGTGTGTGTGTGTGTGTGTGTGTGTCTCGCAGCTCAGCAATGATACACTTTATCAACCATGTTAAATTAGACAGGACATTCAATCACTTCACACACACACACCACAACATGGTGTTGAAAGACCAGCTGTTTTCACGCCAACAGACTTTTCAGTATGAGGTGACATGCAGGAACACACACACACACACACCAACACACACACACACACACACACACACATACAATAAAAGTCTGGTTTATGACATATTAATGTAGGTCAGTGACTGACTAATTAACCAGTTGTGTGTGTGTGTGTGTGTGTGTGTGTGTGTGTGTGTGTGTGTGTGTGTGTACTTGAGAGAGTAAGTGAAGAGGTGAGAGAGAGAGAGAGAGTTTGAACCTATGGTTAATTCAGCATGGTTGATAAACTAGATCACTGTATCACCCTGTCACACGCACAGCAATAAGGTGTTTAGAGACCATCTGTTGCCTTTTCCCAAAGTGACAGATTTGAAGATGTGGGAAGACATAGGCACACACACACATACACACACACACACACATGCATACACAATGAAGTGACTAACTCGTTTGAAAAATAATTAGCAAATGATTTTCTTGTTTCCTAGTTGACTGGTTGAATGATTCAGAATCTATGTGACTGAATCTATCGAGTGACTGACTGCTTGTCGTGCATACTGAAAATGTTTTGTGTCGATGTATGATAGTAAGGTGTTTGTCAGAGGGTGTCCACAAAGACTGTAGAGATGTTAGCCTTCAGGAGGTCACACAACAAATACAATTTCACTTTGACTTAATTATGAAACACCATGCTTCTGTAGAATGACATGCATCCACATATTTACTGATAACCTATATATGTCATGTATACAGCGCATGTGGAATATGTGTCTCAGTTTGCAGTTTGCAGTGTAAACAAACCAACAGCCAACAGTTTGCAAGATCGGGGTAAAGATGCATTCCCAAAGGAAAGCCCACAAACTTGTAAACATTTTGAAAAACTTGGATATCAACAGATTTTTGGATATGCGTAAATACTGCACCGCTTACATTTTCAATCAGGAGGTCAAGGACTGAAAGAGGGAGGCTGTGTTTGCGCTGTCAAACAAATCTGCCTCTGGTGGAAAAGTCCTTTTTTGATGCAAAGAAGAAAAATGGCACAAGCGGCTAGGGCTATTCCACTTTGCCATCTTGACGTGATAAACAACATATCAGGGCACATTGTTCAGTGTCTGCAAGGTAGCATGTAAATAGTAATATTAGTGGAATATTCCTTTTCATCAGCCATGAAAACAGCTTAGCAGGAGTATTGTCTATTTCTGAACAGGGGCAAAAGCAAGAATATTTCATGCATGTAAACATAGCCATTTTTTTAAAGCTCTGTTTTCTTTGTCTACACTCAAACTTGTTGCTGATATGTTCAGATTCATCCACTCTGGAGGCTGCTGTTTAAAAGCTCCATATCCTGGTGAGAAAAGCACGAGCTTAGCATTGATGGGACACAAAAACTAAAGGAAAAAATGTGTTTTTGGAGCAAGCTTTGCCAGGTTTGTGCCGACCCACTCTTTCACACACATCATTCTCTGATATTAGATGTTTCAGACAGCTTCCCAACTAAAAGTTGCTGCTGACTGACCCAACCAGCAGGAGGCCTGAACACTGCCTGTTAGATACACATGATTGAGGACCAGTGTTTGATTGTCCTGGTACTCAAGGATAAAACATCTGAGGGCAAGATAAATATGTTGCTGTGTGTGTGGCAGGAGTGGGGATGTATAAGGGTGATGGTTGTTGTTTTTATTAAACTGAGTTTGTTCAGATGTTTGACTTGGAGAAACTTGGGCATCATTAAATAGTAATTTTCAGTAATTTTCAGACATTGACAGAGGTCACAGATTAAACCATCATGTCAACAAAACTCCATGGCAACCGCCTGTGTAAAGTTATGGTCCTCAATTCTAATGGGGAGAATGAGATAGTAAAAAAAAAAAAAGAGAGTGCAAGAGGACTGAAGTCAGGGAAAGAAAAGACGGGTAGGAAGTATATTAATTCAAAGTGAGAGAAGATGGCTGACAGGGAGAAACAGCGGGCTTAAACGATATACAGTAGTTCTTGTCATCACACTTCACAGACCGCGTCTGCTGCAACACTACACTAACTTTGATGATACTTTCCATTTTCACACTCAGTCAAACACTTTCCACAATCTTTATTTATAACCGCACTCAGGCGCAGACATGCTGAAAAACACTCATCTACGTGTCATTAATCAAGAGCTGAGATGTAAAATCTTATTCTGTTTGAAACTAATGAAAACATGAGCCAGTTGGGTGGGATAATCTCATTTGTTTCCAAAGCAAAGTCATTTGTTTTGGGAATTTTCTTGAACATTATTTTTTTCATATCTTCCCCTTTTTTATCTGTCATGTGTTTGAAAGGCGCCGCCTCCCCTTTTCACTCTATAGTTGCACTTTTTTTTTTGTTTCTTTGTTTCTTTGTCAGCAGGATGAGTTATTTCCTCTCTCCACCTCCATTTCTTCTCTTTTCTTTTTCCTTTTTTGCATCTTTATCCTACAAAAAGAGTTAATCAGTATGCAAAAAGGGATCCAAAAAGGTAAATTGAAATGTCATTTTTTATTCATCAGCACAGGGGGTGTTGTGTGTGCATGTGCTATTGTGTCTATCTGTGTACGTCTTATCTGTGCACATTTGTAGTGTGTTTGTGTTTGGGTTTTTTTCTTGTGTGTGTTACTGTATCCCATTTTTGAGACAAATGAGTGTTGACAGCATAAGCTTCTATATGAGGCCTTTAGAGGATTTTCTTATTTTCCGATGCAGATTTGTGTATTACAGAAACCTTGTCTACAAGAAATTCAATTTTCAGGAAATTAACACATATAAAAAACATATGTACTTATGTTTCAGTCAAATGAAATTACAGAATACAGGGATCAACCTCTCCCTTATTTAATGCTTGCTTGTATCAGGACACCTCATGCTTTATTACTGACTTACCCAACACATTGCTTTTGAATTAAACTAGAATATCTACCAACCAATATTTCTGGAAAACACCTGAGTGGTTGCATACATCAGTCACAAGTGACTGCTCACAGAAAATCAAATCCTCCTCCCAAGAAACAGACACAGAGAGAAGGCTAATGAGAAGACCGAATGTCACACTTAAAAAGTCAGAACTTGGCAGCCAGCTGAAAAGTGACATTTTCTCTGGAAGTGTTGTATATACAAGTACAGATCAATGTCAAGACTGACACAACATTCAGAAAGATGCCAGAAAAATGTTGCTTTAATCACCTGCACTTCTCTCTGTCTCTCACCCATGCACACAAACACATATAAAGATTTACATGCATCAAAACACAGACATACACACACCGGACAAATGGTGAGGACTCTCAGCAGAGGCTGTGGGTTGCCGCAGGGAGGTTTGGCGGTCAGCAACTTCTACTGAAGGTGAGGCTTTCAATCTCAGCAGAGAGACAGGAAATGTGTCGAGTTAAGACGAGGTTTTGAGGTCAAGGTGTGAAATCACAGAGTGGAGAGCTATTGAACAAAACTACAAAGGAAAGGAGAGAGACGGAGGATGAAGGGAAAAGAGAAAAATGCAGAATGGCAAATCTACATGTTGGACAAGAACCCTGTCTGGCCTTGACTTCCATTGGATGTTTCATCTGGCTGCTGTGTTCATCACTATTTTCAGTCTGGTCCTTTCTTGTATTTGTTCTTCTAAAGTACCCATAAGTGCATAGGGGTTAAGATACAGGCAGTATGAACTGTGTTGGAAGTTTACTATTGATAATGTGAGGACATTCTGTCTATTAAAATATCAAGTATAAATTAGCATTCAGGCTTACTGTTTGTACTTTCTACGTACAGTGTACAATTTCAACCTTGAGTTTATGCCTCTACGCATCAAAAGGTAGTGTGCTAGATGTGTTAGAGAATAAACTGATGCACTAGCTTACCAGTTATGAGGACAGTGCCTTAAACCTGTGTTTTTTCTGTTATTTTCATTATTAATGTATAGTTTATTTGTTTAATAAAGTTTTGTTTTTTTTTTAATTGCTTTTTTCCCAATAACTTACACGTAATGTGACCCAATGGCTCAAATTAAATACCACAATATATCACTGCACAGGACACACCTCTTCATATGGGATGTTACTGCTTTATAAATATATAAATATTTTTTATAAATATTTTTAGTAATAGTAATTTAAAGTGTCACATTTAGTTT
>JAPZEB010000020.1:22697482-22722163 GCA_029783705.1 Chaetodon striatus | reverse complement strand
ATTGAACCATACTGTACTGCTCAGTGGAAACAGGGCTTAACATGCACATGTTGCCAGATGAGCAAACCACAGAGAAGCTCAGATCACAACACACAAAGAACTAGCGCGACTTTATTCTCTGCTGAGGACCTCATTACTCTGCCATATCTTTGCATAGCAAATGAGTGTTTGCTGCTTTATTATTGTTCTGAATGTTGCATGTAGAACCTTTAAGAGCTGCTGGCAACACAGTCTGTTTTTACGCCATACAAACATGGTAAACAGACAAAATACTGACCTGAGCGATAGCAGCCTCGTTGTCTGCCAGACCCAACAGAAAGATGCGGGCCTTGTCGATCTTGACGGGCACTGTTCGCCCTCGCCACTCCACCTCACTCATGGTGGCTGCCTGCTTGGTTCTTGCCTGAGTGATCAGGGCCTGAGGAGAATTTAAAAACAGATATTAAACTTTTTTTTTAATAATACACAGATTTTCTGATCCACGGGAGCCCAGACATTTTCGGATTTCATAAATCAATCTTTTTTTAAATTATATCAATATATGCACACAAATTTGCTCTGCTCACTTTTTACTGAGATTAAATTTAGGAAACTGGTGTGTGACAAATTAGGCATCACCAATATGTGAAAGATGATACAAGCAAATAAACTTATGTCTGACGTCAGTGTGTTCACCTCTAGCTTCTCTGCCATCATGCCTCCTCCTCCACCTGTCAGTCTCATCTGCATCAAATCATTGATGGCGTTCTGGTCACCTGCAATCACACAGAGAAAAAAATTCTGTTACACAGGGCATCTGCACAATGTGTCAGAATACTGAAGTGAGTTTGTGATGGCTGTTAATTATGATGAAGGGGATCAATCAATCATTTATTGAGGACCACATGGTTTAAGTTGGTGGAATTTGTTTGCAGTACAGCATGGTGGGTAAACTCATTACACAGTAATTCACATCACATCAGTCACACAACATAACAACACAAAATCCACTTGGCATATGCAGAGCTAACTTGAATTTCTAGTACGGTATGACTATTAATTTGGTGAGAGGTGACGATTTATCAACACATGAAATAAACAGAGCAAGACAAAGAGGCAGAGCTTGTACCGAGGCAAGCCACACAGCCACCATCTTGTTTCACCCCACACATATGTGTTACTCACCAATGTTGTAAGCACAGTAGCGGATGTTGGGCGATATCTCATCCACACGCTGGCGATACAGAACTGCCAGCTCCTCAGTGAAAGCACTGGCCAGCTTCTCATAGATGGTCCTGACAAGACGAAAAAATGGGGCTGTTTGAAATTTCCCAAAGGTCTTAGAAGTGCGTAAGAGAAACACACAATCACTTATTCTGCCAGTGTATAAAGAAACTGTATTGACACTGAAACTGACTTGCACTTGTTGAAGGCCTCCATGGCGAGCTTCCACTCCTGCAGTTCAAACTCCACCATACCGGTCAGGTACGCAGTGTAGGCCTAAAATAAATTACATAAGCCCTTCTCAAGTGGATGTTTTAGGAATTAGAAGCATCTGAATTTTGCTTCCTATAACACAGCTTCAAACAATAAATCCTACCTATCAACTATGTCAGTAATTTTGTTTCATAGAACAAGCGACAGTCAAAAATGGTATACAGTCAAAATATCACAGGTTGAGAACACTTTTGAAACTTTGAGGTTGCAATCTCAGAGGACATGTATATTCCTATTCTATACACATTCAACTAAAAGCAGTCAGAAGGTGACTGTGTAGTGCATACCTGTGCCTCAAGTTTGGTCTTGGCGTCGACACGAGGGCTCTCACAGAGCTTCTCCAGCTTCTCGCTGTGCTTGGCAGCCTTGCGTAGCCGTGCCAGCAGGTGGAAGCGCTTACGTGGCTCTGTGTTGGCCTCCTGCTTCAGCTGCATGGCATAACTCCATGCCCGCTCTGCCTCCATCAAAACCAGCAACAGATACCTGAAGAGGGGGAGGTCAATGCATCAGTTGTATTTTCACCATATTTTGTGGACATATTCATATAAAAAGTCAACAGAGGCAGCAAATTATCTTCAACAAAATTATTTATTACAAGGTCTGTTTTAATTATGTTGTTCCAAACCAGATGCAGACTTATGTCTAATGCGGATAACAACAAGCCACTACATACTGGTAGAAACTGACCGAATTCATCTGTGATGTACTTTTTTTACACTTCATCAAACACAGGGTCTGTGTGTATAACTGTTATTGACTGTGTATGAGCTAGTTAACTGCACATGACTGTACAGCTCACACTTTCTATTCCTCACCTGCTGTCAGAAAGCATTTCGACTGTTATTTTCTTCCCTATGAACTTGTGTCGGTTGCCCATCTTGAAGCCAAGAGTCTTGCGCAGACGACGCAGTCTGCGGGAGCAGTAACCCCTGGAAACAGTTACAAAGAGATGGTTATTTGACAGTCATCATGACACCAACGCAGAAGTCAAGTCATTAACACCAATAAAAGTGCAGGATTTTCTTTGAAAAACTATTATCCTGAATTGCCTCCTTCTGGATTTCTTATTTGAGCTAAAGTAATGACAACCACATGTGTAAAATACACTGCATGGCCATTTTGATGTTGTGTTTGATGGCATTCTAATGTACAACTGTGGTTAATTAAGTATTAACTTTTTGTACAGCAGCAGTCTCATGTGAATAGGAGGATGGCAGCAGATGTTTCCATGCAAATAGCATATTCTCAGTGTATAAAACAAGGATTTGGTATCCAAAATAGAATACACAGGAACTTGGAAAAAATGTCACTCATAGAGTGGTCAATTTACATACAAGCTAACATTTACACTCTATGAATAACTTGCGATCATGGAAAAAAGTGTGCACCTCCACAGCCCTGTAACACTGGACATTTCCCCAGACATCTCTGCAGCTATGGTCCAATTAGTCAAAGTTTATGTGCCATGTATGACTGAGCACAGCTCACCTGTATCTCTGGTAGTCTCCGTGCCTGAGGCCATGCTGCTGCTGGGACTCCTTGATTATTTGCAGAACTGATAATCAGTGTTAAGGGAAAATCTCATCTGTCTCACGCATACATTGTACTCAACGGGAACATTTGTCATTCATTTTCACGTATGAATATAACAGTCATATTAGCACTGCACAAACAGACCCAGAAACTCTGACTGTAATGCTGTGATGTGTTGCAGGAACGACAACACAGCTGCTACTGAAACTCAAAGGTTACAACAGTTTTAAGTCAACAAATAAACATATCTAAAGCAACACGCATAACGAACATTCTTAATTTACTTGATGTCCGAAGACTTCAAAAAAGTTTTCGACAAGCCAAGTAAATCTGCTGTTTAATCCTGCCACTGACAGCCTGCTTCAGTATGACACGTATCCTAACGCAGGCTAACATTATCCTCTAACCGAGCTAGCTAGCAAGCTAACGTTAGCTTCTGAGCCTGACACAGATTCACCAGAGTAAAAACAAAACCGCCACTACATGACTGCTGTTGGGAAGGATACTCTCCAGTCCAAGCCCCCCATCCGGTGCATTTTCTTTATTTTCATCCACGGAGGACACTTTAGCGTCGTTTTGCTTGTCTGCGGCCATCTCTAAATGCTAACAGCTAAGCGGCACATACACATGCTCAGTCAGAAGGAGAGCCAGGGGCCAATGATGGCACAGGGAGGGGCGAAGCTACAGCCAGACATCGCGAGATTTTGTTGAAACGTGTTCTTGTGATGGGCAGTCCAGAGTAGAACACATCTAATGACTCTGGGCAGTCCTATTCTTTGCACTGTATCGGTTCCTTCAAAGGCTAAATGTACATTTATAAAACTTTTCAAGTTTTGATTCATAATGCAAAATATAGTGTCAGTTGCTTCTTGATTCTGGTATAGTATGCACCTCCAACAGCTAATGCCACTCACCACGCATAACTTCTCTTCAGTGTATTACCAGTCATGTATAGGCCAAGTTCATATTGGTAAAGCTAAGGTGTTCATTTTAATGCATTAAATCAGCACCCTGCCTGTATGTAGTAGGCTATGTACGTTCAATATGATGTTACAATGATGCCACTGGCCAACAATCTGTTTTTCTTTGAGGGGCAAGTAGCAGCAGAGGGTTTTTCCTCCAGTTTGTAGCCTTATGCTGCATTCATTCATTCATTCCGTTCCTTTTAGTGATTCATTAGCAATAAATGTTTACACATTCTGAGTGACAATATATAATACATCTTCTTGGAAGCATCCATGTTGTTCCCAGATTACAACTAAAAGCTCATGAACAGACTGAAGATCGACCATCTGAGGAGCACATAGGCCTTGGCAGGTGGAGGTCTCGACTTGAGTCTGATTTAATAGCTTCTTGTTCTCTCCCCATAGCAGGCAGCATGAGCAGTGCATTTACAATAAGTGGAAAAACTTGTGCATTCATGAGCACTAGGCCATTCGACAGCCTGAACCAATACATACGAGACACTGAAAAGAGTCGTTAAAAAATATTTGTTCGTTCATTTTTGCCTACCACTCATCATCCTCTCAAATGTGCAAGTCATAGACTGGCACAGCAGGTTGCTTCCACTGGGAAATATCTGGTAGAGGCAGAGATCAAAGAAATCTCACAGACTTTTGAAACTCTTTTGCCTGTTTTCTACTTTAATCTACATTGAGAGTGCAATTGATCTCAATGAATTATTTTAATTTGGCAGGTTTAGCCAGGCTGGTAGTGGGTGAGTCAAGTCAATGGATGCGTTTACTCCCTCCACACAACTCACTGGGAGCAAATGTTAATCAGCTTGCAAGAGGGATCCTCGCTCACCAGCAGGGTCATGCCCTCTGGGATGAACGGATGGTCCAGAACCCAGACTTGATACAGGCGGTAATATCCCTCAGTGCTGTGGCAGGAGGATTTTCTATCCTTGACAACAAGATGTACATAAATGAGAACCAACTGTGTCATTTGATCTTCGAGTCCTTTGGGACCAATGCGATAGATGTAGATGATATCACTGTTCCCTTCGAACTTGAGGTTAATGGACTTTGGAACCCTTGGCCTGTTGGGTTTCCAGTTCAACCAGATGCAAACGGGCTTATCTGCATCAACCCAACTGGGCTGTGTGGATCACTGATGTACGTGCTGGGAACAACAACCTCAGCGCAAATACGCCTGATAACCAACCCCAAGGGTCACAACCGTTAGCTGCTGCCAATGAGCTCCACCCGTGGGCACTGGCTGGGTACCATAACGTGAACATGCAAACTGGTGCTGCCACGCCCGTCAGGACGGGGAATATACCAGCCATACTGGAGTACCTAATCGTATATGCCTTAAGCCTTCAGAAAGGCACAGTGCGCCGAAATAATATCATGAGCATGCTAGTCCTGGGTATTACCATTCTTACCAGTGGAGGCAACATCACGAACGCAAGACTTAGAGGGGTCATTGCTGAAGCTAGATGTGAGATTCATGTTGACAACATCTACTTCACTCGTGCCATGGTAATTAAGGGTTGGGACTTTCTGAGTATGCACTGGAGCCAACAAAAGTAGACTTCCCAAGAACTGCAGCACATGTTTTCTGTGTTAGAACAGTCAGTGAAACCAGTCTCTCTTTCCTTGGCCAAGGCATGCCAGCAAACAGAATTCAAGATGTTAACCGGCATTGTGACAACCGTACGTGCAATTAAATGTTTCCACGACTTTCCCTGGCAAGATCTCAGCAATGTGATTAGAAATCGCACTGGGATAGATGAGCTCAGTAAAGTCAACGCTTTTGCAGAGTACATCGACCCACCAGCCTCGTCTGGGGGCGCACAAGTAGCAGCAACCGGTGGCCATTGGTCTGGATGGACATTTGCACTCAGCAAGCAGATGCAAGGATGTACGAAGAATTCTGATTTCCCTAACCTTATGTACACTGCTCTCCAGCTGTGGATCCAGGTCGGAGGAGACTCATCTTTACGTGGTTACAAAGGTATCGAAAACCTTACAGTGCAAGCAAAACCAGTGATCGATGAATGGATCACCACGTACTTGACCAGGAGGGGTCAGAATCCAACTGCTGATCCAACTGCTGATTAAACATTTGGACCAAACACAACTAGCCCTGCCAGCAGCCACAGATGACTTATTGCTTTATTTACCTTCTGTAACAGTCTTGTGTTTACTGCTTGCTCATGGGGGATCATTGTTTCAGGTGTGCGTCTAACTCAAGTTGTTTTCCCCACTTAAGAATTTAGAAATGGATTACAAAGAAATACATAACCTTTAATCGAAGCATGCACGTTAATGGCTGCAACTATAATATTAAAAATAAATAAATAACACAATATATTATAGTACACTGAGAGCCTGGCCTGCATGAGCAACACATCATCATCTATAATGACATGAAACTTCAAGTGTGGTACATAACACTGCCATAACAAGCCACTGTGCATATTAGTCATAAATATTAGGAACTATCTGTCCTGTTTTAGTGTGACTATACATACATGTTTTACCTGACTTCCTCACAATTCACAGTCACCGTTGTAAGAGATGTATGTAAAATATGGTGAAGACTGTGTAATATTACTGAAAGCTCATGAACAGCTGTAAAATGGACCTTGACACAAGACTCAAGTGTTTATACATGATCAAGAATGATCTTTGGTAGCGCATGTCATGTTACCACAAGGTCACTGATTTGATTCCAGCCTTGGGAATTTTGTTGAATGTCATACTCCTCTCTTTATCTCCCTGTCTCTAATCTACTCAGTCATCTGTCAAATAAAGGTGAAAATGCCACAAAAAATACATCTTAAAAAAAAAAAAAAAACTTCTTTGGCCATCAAGAGAAATACTGATTACCAAGTGTCATTAGCAAGTGATGTACAACTAACAGCAAGCACAAGGACCATCACTTCAACAACAAAGATCAAATATTAAAGAGAAATTTAGTATATTTTAATAGAAAGTAAGACAAACAGAAAGAAACCATGTGTTTATCCCAGTCCTTCTCCAATGTAAGTACCACCCTGTTGAATTCAGACAGTGACAGACGCAGTAAAAACAGAGTCATTTACCATTTTGTCTCGGAAGAACCAAAAGGAGGCTGCAGGATGAGTGAGAACACTTAAGTCATACCCAATAGAAATCTGGGGACACATGCACACATCTCCTTTTCACCAATACTTTCTTAACATATCAAACATTCACAGTTCCTAATTGGGTCACATTTAGCCAAAAGTTATTCAGGAGAGGATTCTTCTCTATTAAATGCTCTGTTGAGCAAAACTGTTCCTCCCTGACTTGTAAATGTGCAGTAGTTTTGTACCTGGAAGTGATGCAAAACGGGGGCAGCACAACATTCAGACTTTCCTTTTAGTTGGTAAAATAAAAAAGTCCATTCAGATGTTGTCAGCTGCCGAAATGTATCTGGAGAGAAAGTTCTTGATCTCAGAGATGTGCTTGGTCTCTCTGATTGTGGTGTCTCGGCTGCGGACCTGAAGGAGGCCGCTCTCTAGCGTGTTTTCACTGATAACCACTGTGAAAAGCACTCCCATCTCATCATACCTACAATGCATCGACACAGAGACACACATCAGTCCACAGCAAGAGACACACTGTTTATTTGCTGCTGTTAGTAATGAGCAAATTTGCTTCAGTAATAACACTGAACTGCACTTTACTTTGCGTTCAGCTGCTCCATTGATGTTGGAGTTTCAAGATACCCAGGCCACGCAGAGATCTTGGCTTCCATAAACTCCTGCAGCAGCCCTTCACACACCTACGAAATAATCAAATACTTATCAATATACTTACAATAATGCCTTTACAGCAAAAAAGTTCAATTAAAAAAGAACCCTTTCTACCAGCACTTGTCTCACTTTTTACAGTGGATTCACACAGATCAAGATATAAACAAAAATATTTACTGATGTCCACTCATGATGCGTTTTTCTTACCTGCCTCAGCTCCACAGTGGCTCCCCTGCTAATGTCTAAAGCCACTTTGACTGGAGCCAAAACTGGATGCAACTTCAGAACCTAAAATCAACAGTGACCATAAACTCAATGACAGAGGATCACATCACAAAAGAGAGGGCAACTATCAAATGAGGAGATGGAATATTAATCGATTTTACAGCTGTAGGTCATCACCTTTCTCTGCAGCAGTTTCTGCTTGCTGCCTTCTTTCTTGAGCTGCTGGAGTGAGTTGGAAAGAAAGGCCATCACACCGCGGTCCATGTTCCCGGTTATCGAGATGACATGAGGAACTGACTTGCGACCATCTCGACACTGAAGCATGTTTAGAAAGACAATTAACACTGCATGTGATTGATTACACAGAGGAAAGGCAACAACAGTGGTGAGAAGCTTCTTGTATGTGTGTATGAACACTGACAATGGCCCTGCCCTATTCAAATGTCCCAGTAAGGACGAAGACCTACTTTTAACAAAGCACATATGTAGACAACCAACTGCATCATGAACAGAACTGTTCACACACTAGCCAATGTACTATACACTACCGAAGGATTCCAGTAAAGGGCAAACCAGAGTGCTCAGACAGTGTAGAACTTCCGGCTTTGCATTATGTTAACAATCGCACGGTGACACTTGAAGAGGTTACTATATTGTAAATTCTGAGATCATAGCAGAAAATCTGTCGCCAGCTATTTTGACAAGCGTATTTGTCACCGTGCAGTTGCAATGAAACATCTCACAGATGAGAGTAATAGCAGACCTCGTGTATTAGCTCTTCCACAAATGCCATTATTGTCACTACTGATGTGCCTACTGACCCCTGACCCTGTCACATCACCATGGTGCCCCACCATATGCTTAGCGTTAATATCTGGGGCAGCTGTCGTGTGCAAGTGTAGTTAAAAACAAGTATATCTCTGGGTTAAAGGAATACTTCACCCCTCAAATGACCATTTGTATATAAATTCCTCAACCTGTGTTACACTGAATTTATAAAGAAAACTTTGTTTTTCTCACCTCCTCCCCAGTGAATAAGGAATCCAAAAACTGAGAAAATTCTTGATGAATTGATGTCATTGGCGTCCATGTTTCACAACAGCAAAACTATATTAAAACATCTGTTTACAAACTCTCACACAACTCATGTTGTGTACTCCAAATCTTCTTTATCCAGTCATATGCTCAGTACTTCCCAGACAGACAGCCCTTTCTGATGAGGAGCTGAAATATAAGTGAAACTTACTGAGCATACAACTGCGTAAATGAGACTTAAATCATAGTGCATGAGCTGTGTGTTTTGGTACAGTTTTGCTGTTGTTTAACGCCGACCAACATGATTTCCATTCATCAAGAATTTTCTCTGTTTTTGGATTCTTGGCTCACCAGAGGTATGCAAGAAAAAACAAAGTTTTCTTGAAGAATTCAATGTAACATGGGGTAATTAAATAATATATAAATGGTAAATTGGGGTGTGAAGTATTCCTTTAAGTCATGATGGAACAAAAGTGAGCCAGTATGCATAATACCAGGACGATGAAACAAACAGTTACATGAAATTATGCCTTCAGTGTTGTTAAACTGTGTTGTATATGCTTTTAACCACAA
Organism: Chaetodon striatus; assembly: GCA_029783705.1. Lineage (NCBI taxonomy): Eukaryota > Metazoa > Chordata > Actinopteri > Chaetodontiformes > Chaetodontidae > Chaetodon > Chaetodon striatus. The sequence goes on along the minus strand of JAPZEB010000020.1, from coordinate 22,712,592 downwards.
TGTAGTATGTTTAAACCAATGTCAATATGTTATTTTGTTTATTATTCTAGGATGCCGAGGTTAATGTTGCCCCTGCAAAGCTTCTACATCCTGTATGTGACTTTGCAGCAACAGCAGCTTGACAGGTAAGAAGCTGAGTGCAGACGTAGAGAGCAGACTGACCTGTAGTTTGTTACGGACTCCTTTGTGTATCTGCAGCAGCTCGGTGTTTCCTCTGCTCCATAGTGTCTCCAGGGGCTCCTCTCCCCATGGGAAACTGTAGATGATCCTTACTCCACGTGACACCGCCTCCTCGAGTTCCTCCTCTGGGACATCTCTGCTGCTAAAGTCCGATGGAGACAGGGCAAACTGGAAAGACATGGGCAGACGTTTTCATATACCTATAATACATTGCTTGGCTTCTCCCCAAACCTCCTCCCATCTCTTTGTTGAGTTTAGAAACTCAAGTCTAACATACACATCAAAACATCAGCAGCTCCCTGTGGGGAACAGTAGTGCCTGGGGGGGCCTTGTAGGAAGATCAGGGACTGAGTAATAAAACTATGTATCAATGATGAGACATCACAAGATATTTAGACCTTTTTAGACTAGACTGGATTCAATGTACTGTAAGAAGCCCCCAAAAATAGGACCATAGACCTTTCTGTGCTCCAGCTAGCACTACACAATATCAGCTACAAAGGTATTTTAAAACTTCCTTGTGGTTATGTATATATTGTCATCCAAGCAAAATCCCAAAACACGAGCAGTCATATTTTCTATGTACTGCTTTCAGTGTGCATTCCTGAGTAACAATCTGTTTACTTTAAAGTCCAGTAGGATTTAGGGGCATCTATTGGCAGAAGTGGTATATAATATTCATAACTTGTTTTCATTGGTGTTTAATCACCTGACAATATGATTCACTGTGTTTTTTGCACCTCAGAATAAGCCACTTATATTTACATACAGAGTTGATCCTCTTCCATGGAGTTTGCCATATTTTTTCCCTCAGCAGCCCTGAACAGATGAATCAAACACTGATTCTTGCTGAGACCATTTGCATTTTTCGCGTCACCCACCGTATCTTCTCCTGCATGCTTGGCACACAGGACAAGATACAGTTCTGCAACCTCAGTGCTTGATGCCACTAAATCCTACACACTGGACCTTTAATTGCAGTGCTCTGAAACACTCCTTTATATTAAAAAAATACTCACCTTCCTCCACCACTTCAGTCTCTGTCGCGTCCAGTGATCAAGCCACTGGGAAGAGGTACGAAGAGAGCAGAACCACACCAGAGAAGTCTGGGTGACCTCAGCTGGGCTGACAGAAAAAGAACCATTACATTATAATGACAGTGGCACCACACATACCTTTTACCTGTTTACTGAAAGAGTATTGAAAGAGTATTTTCTTGTTATGAATAACAGCAATGTTTTTTTTTTGAGGCAGGGGCCAGTTCATCCTCTGATGGTTGAATAATGAACAGTGTAAAACAACATATATGCAAAAAATAATCATTAATATCATATATCATATATAAGATATAATATCATATCAATCAAAACTGATGATTACTGATTACTTTTCATAGGATCAGCATTCAGTGAGCTGTACATATTGCTAGTGTCCCACGGTCAGAACAGTGTGTGGAAAAGGTTTATGATTTAAAAAAAAAAAAAAAAAAAAGATATTTAAATTTTTGCTAGTAAAGACACTCATTACACTGATTATGTCAACATACCGGTCTTCAAATAAGATATGTGTAATATGAATATAAACTCATCAAGCAATATGGTGTATGAAGAAGCTATATTAATTTGCTCTCATTCCAAAATCTCATCTGAAGATTTTCAAGTACAAGAATAAACTTCTTCACAACTTTGTGTGTACACACCCACAGACAGACAGACAGACAGACAGTAGATGAAGCCTCACCAACCAGAGCCATCTGAGGGCTGGAAACACAGACCAGTCTCAGCCAGGCCGAAGGGCAGCTTCCTGTTCATCATCTCCAATGATGGGACGGCCTGCTCCAAGGCACCTGAGAACAAACTGGATTTAACTGCTGTTTGTGTATTCAACTGAATCCAATTGTGTACTTTGACAAACAAGATGATTGGGGTGGAAAACACTGTTTAATTAAATCTTTTTCACTGGTTGAGGGAAAGTGCCATCAGTTATGTTCCATGTGCTATCCTTTTGTCTCTCTACAGAATTGGACTGGTGCGATATTTGGTTCAAATTCAGTTTATAGACTGATATGATGGATGAAGCTTGAACTAGAATAGACTCCACCGAGGCCAAGAAAGTCACCTAAGACTTCCAATTATTTCTTAATTTACTGGAGCACAGTGATGGTTTGCTCAACCAAGAATGGTCCATCTTGCAGCCAGGGCTGGAAAATATGGAGAAAATCAAATATTCCAATATTTTTGACCAAATATCTCAATGCTGATATTGTGACAATATTGTAGGCTTGATAAATGGTGCGTTTTGAATATTTATTCAATGAGATATTTTAGAAATAATCATCAGTAATGCAGATAAAATGACTAAGTAGGTAAAGGCAAATAATAAAAGAACTATAACAGTCTGGTAAGTTAAAAAAAATTACATCACTTTACTGTATTGCAGCCTTCAAAACCAGGGAAGCACGACACTTGCAGTATTACCATATCCAAAATCTAAGACGATATTTAGTCCTATATCATGACATCGATTTTTATATTCACAACTTACCTGCAATCACCTTGCTCTACAGACCAAACCTCATGCCATCATAATCACCAGACATTGTACACTAGTGCAGCTGCTACTTGTAAGATCACACCACTATCATAACACTCAAACAGTGAGTCTCTGTACAGCACCCTACCTTGAAGAAAGTTTGTCCTCAGTGATGGAGACCTCTGAATGAGCATCTGTACCTTCTGGATGAGCTGCTCCCTGCTCAGTTCTCGCTGTTCAAGTACGTGTTTTATATGTTCAGACTCAACAACCCTCAGTTGTCCCCGTCCATCTGTCGCTGTGTCCCTGCTGCTGCTGCACAGAGTGTTTATCCCAAACACCTGAGCTGTGGACCTGGTCACAGAGTGCCACCACTGCTCCAGCAGGTTTCTCCTCAGCTCCATGCCCAGAGGTCCATAGCTGCAGCTCAGCCCACGCTGAAACAGCTCCGTGTTAGTCTGACCAGGTGAAACATAGTATCTGTCCACGCAGAGCTGCAGCAAAGTCCTGACCTGATCCAAATCCTCAGTGGATGATGTGCTGCAGTGTCTCCTGCTGAGCTGCAGAGTCAGAGTTATCCTGCACTGTGAGGTTTTTAATACGTGGAGGCGCCTTGATAGGACGTGTCTGACACAGGAAGACAACATGATGATAAGCCTGACCAAAGTAAATCCAGAGGTTGTCTTTTCAAGTGGTGATTCTTCATGAGTAAAACTCAATCTTCATGTGTATACTTCTGACGCCTCCTTAACTGTGATCCAAACTAAAATGCTGCGTAAAAGAAAAAATACACTGTTTACGATAAAATGTTAACTAGGCTTTAATATGGCAAGTAACCAAGCAACTGTTTGTGTTGAACACGTACATCCAGGTCCAGTAAAAGGTGACTTTATCCTCCGTCTGTTGACCGTTGATTGACAACATACTTCAGCTACCCAACGGCATATACGCAACATACCGGAAATGCTGTGCAATTAAGACAAATGCATTCGCAAGAGTTTCTTTACACTTTTGTTACACACTTAATGTTCATAAATAACCGCTTGACAAATTTTGAAATCTACTGTTACATGTGATGTTTGATCCGGAACTGATAGCTAATACATGACCCGCCCTACTCTGCCTCCTATTGGCTGACCCTGATACTCTTCTCCTTACCCTAACCAATCTTACTCCTCATACCTGAATCTAACCAATCAGACCAACGAAGGCAACGAGCTTTAGCCAATCAGTGGGAGAGGAGGGCGGGTCATGAAACTAAAATAGCTTCCGGGTTACAATTTTTATATTAACAGTCAAGACCATAGACATATAAAGAGAGAGCCTTTGAATGGGTGGATGTCCTGTTCTACGGCTCTGGTCAAGACCTCTTAAATAATCGTCAAAATTACATGTAATGAAAACAGATTATGTAAATTATGTCTACATTTACATATCCCTCGTGCAATTCGATTTAGTCTGTATTAGTTTTTCTTTTATGTTTTCTTATTAGTTTGATATTGTTTTACACGTGATGTTAAAATGATAGTACTTCTATAAATTAAACCTGTCAGCACAGTGTAGTGTTATATCAAATATGATCAATAAAAAAAAATCTGCCAGGTGATGCATTCAGTGTCTGTCTGAAATAACTGAACATATCTAACAAAATTTATGTTTGGTGTTATTGTGTCCTGTTCACTTAGCTTTCTTTAAAATGTTTATGGGGAACACCTCCCAAATAAAGTATTTCAATATGTCATTTTCATGGCTCAGTTAAGTTTTATAAGTATTTGTGAACATGAACTACTGTAATACCCAGATGAGCTTAATTCTATTGTAGTGCTGTTAGTTCTGATATACCTTGAACATTTCCCTGGGTGCCCTCAATGTCATGCATCCTATCTTTCCCAATTCACTGTTAGTGGAGTGGCTCCAGACTTTATACCCTTTGACATCACATATTTGAGTTTTAGCTCTCTAGTTTCTGGATTTTGGAGAGTTGCTAGTTCATACTGAGATATTTGGACTGCCTTAAACCATAGAAATAACATATGTGAACTTGAAAAAAGAGGTGTCATTCCCCTGTAACTCCCAGTATTCTCCATGGTAACTACAGCCCTGAACTGAAGTTCTATTTTAACATGCGCTAGAAAGTTCAGTTGGGCTGAATAAGGCAGTGACTCCAGAAAATGTAGGGCAGCAACAATGAGAGGTTGCAGACAGCCATAATGTCCAATAATATTAGCCTTGTTCTAAATCCATGCCACTTTGCTTTTCACAAGTCAGCTAAATGTTGGTATAGTAATGCAAAGCGTAACTTCTATTAATCTGCCTTCATTCCAAATCACTTTGAAACATCTAAGGAAATGTCAGAAATGTGTTCAGGATACAGCTTATGAGTCACACATTCCTGATACTATCAGGTTCACCAGTGTGTGTGAGGCTTTGAGGCACCAAGATCCACATCAAAACAATCCCAGTTCTAGTAGTTCTTCCAACCTAACCTTCCCACACAGTCAACACATCACACGGGTCCCATTTTCTTATTTTTATTTAAAAGGGTCACACACACCCTTTTTATATGATCTTCATAACATCACTTTAAACATACCACGAACTGAAAACATTGCATTACCTAGTAAAAATAAATTACTGAGGAATGTAACAAAAAACAGTCAAGGAAAATTTGCGGCAATCGTAATTGCACTATAGGAGACGTGTCTATGACTCCATTTAATGCTCTGGGTTTACTGAATATTTCCAACCCTGCTGTAAGCAAAACAAAGTTAAACAGTACAAAGGATAATAATAATAATAATAATAATAATAATAATAACAATAATTATAATAATCATACTGTAAGATTTCAAGACTAAACCAAAATCATGTTGGTTCCATATATTGTGCGTATATCATATCTACTGTGGGAAGGGTGGTGGCATGGGGTAGGGCACCATTGGTGGTGGGGGTGGTGGCTGTTGGGCCTGTGGTGGTGGTGGCTGAGAGTTGAATGGGAATGGTGGGTGGTTCATGCCATTCTGAGCGGCCCTTTGCATGGCCCCAAACTGAGGGGGCCCCTGGAAGCTTTGGTTACCAAAGGCACCCACCTGGTTTGCTGGAGCACCAAAATTACCCTGTCCGTTGCTGTTGCTATAATTGTTGTTGCCATAGCTACCACTTGAGTTACCACTGTTGCCTCCATAGCTGCCACCATTTTGGACCTTATTGCCACCAAAGGCACTCTTCGGCCCACTGCCAAACCCCCTATCACTGTCCCTGTCCCTGTAGCTACTACCGCCAAAGTTGCTCCTCCCACCCCCGGAATACCTATCCCGACGGTCATCCTTGTAGCCACCTCTTCCCCCCCTTCCACGACCTGCATTAAAAAGGACAGGAGAAGGAAAAAAGGGGAGAGAGTAGAGTGGGTTCAGATTATCAAAACACTGAGACTACAACACAGCAATGACACAAAGAGTCACTGTCAAGATAAATAAAGCCCTTTTCGGTCACGAACTATGTCAGCATGATCAATATTTTTTCATTTAGTGTAGACTGATCTGACATAAGGAGCGTCTCAGCAACACTGCTCACTCACAGTTTGCCTTATCCATGTGCAGAAGAGATAATTAAGTGATAGATTTTTCTCAGTGCAAATCTTATGTATGTATGCAAGTCTTAAAAGGGGCTTTTTAGATTATTTCATCCAAACTATGATGTGTTCCCTTATAAGAGGCATATAATATGAATCAGTGACATAAATAGAAAAAATTAGCAGGGAGATTGGGTTGTTCTTAAAGTCAAGCCTAAGAATCAATTCTTATACCTACTACAACGTGGCTACAAGTATCAGACCCTTGATTTTAATGTTTTTTAAGACCCTTAAAGAAAATTTAATTAAATTTAGAATGATTTTTGAAAAAAAAATTTTTTTTTCTTGTTTCAGCATTAATAAAGGGTAAGCATAAAGGTAAATATAACGGGTAAGTAATATTTATGTAGTCTCATGCAGTGGTAGAGTGAGTTAGGTTAATCTACGTTTTGCCAACTGGTCAGTTCAAATGTAAGGTATATAAATAGCATTACATTCAATGGCAGGTTTTAAGATTTGACATGTGGAACTTCATTTAGAAAAGCTTGACTCATTTTGACAAAAAGAAATTAAAGGATGGATAAATTTAATTTGATAAAATGTGGCAATTAAGACAAAATAAAATTTAAGACTACTTAATGACTTTAAATGCCCAGCATTAATAAAATTGAATTTAAGACATTTAAAGACATTTTAAGGACCCACAGAACCCCTGTGCTAAAGAGATATACTGCATTTTCCTTGACAATCATTATTAATATAAACAAGTGTCAGATTTTACCTCCTCTGTCCTCAGCCATCTGGATCAGCTTGGGGTTAATGGCCTGGTTGGCCTCGCGGAGCACAGAGATCAGGTCACTGGCTTGTTTCATGTTGTTGGGGGTGAAGAAGGTGTAGGCTGTGCCCGTTTTTTGACTTCGGGCTGTGCGTCCAATGCGGTGGATATAATCCTCGGAGGAGTTAGGGTAGTCATAATTGATGACAAATTTCACATCCTCCACATCTGTGAAAGTGTTGCAGTGTGGCAAAACAAAACACGGAGGCCACACAGGATTTTGCACACCACAACAGCCAGATCAAAGGGAAAAGTTAGCAACTGTTGAGGCTGGGGGAAGAAAATGGTTTATTAGGCTGTGGAGGAAAATGTTAAAACAACATAAGACCGTGTATACATCTACTCCATGGGAATACTACTGTGGGAAGAGAGAAACGATGCACACTCCGATTGCTTACCATAATCAAAAAGATCCAAAAGACATTCACTCTCCCTTTTGTTAACCAAGGGAGAAAAAAATGGATTTAAGTCTTACCATAAAGGAGTATGCATTCACTAGTCCTTTCCCAATGCAGCGAAATCCCCCACAAATTGTCAAGTGACATCCAGGAGCTTCTACGCAGTTGGGCCACGATATGCACTGGTGCCTCCTCATGTGCCAATATAGGACCATTCAGGGGTACATTTTTGCAGGTCCGTTTTTCCCAGTACACTCTCAAAAGAAGCTTGATATTAAAGGCCGCACTGCACGTCTTGCCAAGACAAAATAGACCAAGTACTAATTTGAACGGGGCCCCCCTTCAAAAAAAATGAAAAAGGCCCAGGCATTGAACCCTGTGGGACCCCTCACCGAGCACGGAACAATTCCCCCCACCCCTTCATCAGTCTCATCAAGGCAAGATCTTCCAAGAAGCCAGTGTTCACTTGAGAAAATGTCTCTCGTTGGCAGGTCTCGACATGACTATAGAAACGCAGGCGAGGGAGGAACTTTGGTTTGAGCTGTCTCACTCTCTTTTTCCTCTCACTAGATGTTCCCACTACCCCCTAAACACATGTGCCAGGTCTCATCAATTTTCAGAGACAAATAAAAGATTTCAAACTGCTCTCTCCATTTCAAGAAATCCAGCACTTTGACGGGAAAAGAAAACAACTGAAAGCTTAGACAGGCTCACAAGCACCCATGCTGTGTGATACAAGCTCCGAAAGGTAACAATTGTTCCAAATCTCAAACAAGTGACTTGCAATACAGCGCTCTCTAACACAACAGCATGCAAGGCAGAAGTCACAACATCAAGCATATTTTTTTTTCTTTTTCTTTTTTTTTTTTTTTTTAAACGTTTGAGTTGGAAACAGCTGGATGGCATTTGTCAGGTGAAATCCATGGACAGAGAACAGATGTGTGTGTCTTTCAACAACATATCAGAGACCAAGGCTTAGCCACAGAGCCTTTTGAAGATCACTGGCACACAACAGCTTTCACCTCTCTAGGCCCACTGGGTGGCAAGCCAGTTGAGCACTTCCAATATGTCATCCTTCTCCCTCTCGAGGCCTGGGACTGTCATGCCTAGCGCCTGCCACAAAGACTCCACCTTAAGGTGAGAAAAACTCAGAGAATGCATAGAAAAGTTAAAGAAAGCAAAACCACTTTCTTTAAAGTAAGTGTAACACTGATAAAAATATGTTGATACTTAATGACATACTGACCCAAGCCACGGGAGGCCACATCCGTTGCAATGAGGATTGGAGCTTTGCCGTATCTGAACTCTGAAGAGAGAGGAACAGTATTTATTAATTCAATTACAGAGCAGTGTGTAAAAAAGGTTCGTAAATATATATATATTTTAAATCGTAACTTGCAATGTTATTTATTAAATCTCACCGTTTAGGACCCAGTCCCTCTCCTGCTGGCTCTTGTCTCCATGAATTCCCATTGCTGGCCACCTGTAACAGACAGATTAATTACTAACGCAACAAGAGGTACAGGGACTGAGAGAGACAAACTACCATTTGAACAGCTCAATGTTATCTTTCCAAATGAAACGAATCAAAATAAACAAAGGACATTTTTGGAGGGGATGGAAAAGAAGACCCTTACCCATCTCTTCTCATCCTCCTGGTCAGCTCATCACAACGCCTTTTGGTCTCCACAAAAATAATGGTCTTGTTCTCCTTTTCGCTCATTATCTCCTCCAGCAAACGGATCAGTCTGACAGAGGAGACAAAAAGTAGGTTGATACAAAACTAAAGTAACAAAAATGTACTATGTTACTGCAACAGACATTATGCTTCCTCTGATGCAGTATGGTCATAGACTAATTTAAGATTAAAACCATGATTTGTTCTTAAACTACTTGCATATTCAAAGAAGGAACACATATGGCCATGGACTGAGACAAAGTTTTTCTCCATCACATCAGCTGACTGACTGACTGCTGCTAATAAAGAGGTAGAAATCATCTACTCACTTGTCCTCTTTCTCCATGTCATTGCAAACATCAACTATCTGCAGGATGTTGTGGTTGGCACTGAGCTGCAGTGCGCCAATGTTGATCTGGATGTAGTCCTTCAGGAAGTCCTCAGCCAGCTGGCGAACTTCCTTAGGCCAGGTGGCACTCCACATAAGGGTCTGACGGTCTGGCTGTTAAAGACAAAAAGGAGGATTTCAACACTATCTCACAGCATCACAGTCAATTGAACACATTGACAGGTAATTGATGCACCACTCATACATAGTATCGGCAACATCTAATCTGGGTGAGTTAAGTATGAATATTGGTTGCAGGTTGTTAATTCAACTTGTGCGGGCATGTATTTTATTTCTCTCCCTGGAGAGCTGAGTCTTTAAATGATTTGGATGCGGGGCATAATATTTCTCAGAAACGATGTAGCTGAGTATTACTCTCTTCACTTTGAGATTGTCTCAATGATAATAATTGCCTGCCAAGTTAAAGAAAATAACACAAGTTACCCGAATTTGTTCCACTATTTTGCGGATCTGAGGTTCAAATCCCATGTCCAGCATGCGGTCAGCTTCATCCAGCACCAAATAGGTGCAACGACGTAAATTGGTCTTACCACACTCCAGGAAGTCAATGAGACGACCTGGGGTAGCAATGCAAATCTCAACACCTAACAACAAAACAGAGAAACCATTATATTAGATATTTAACACAAAAAAAAAATCAAGCCTTATTTATAAAACAACACCTAACAGCAGCAACTGAATAAAGTAATATTTACATAGTGAGAGTCACAAAGTAAGCATACCCCTCTCAAGGTCCCTGATTTGGGGTCCTTTGGGCGCACCACCATAGATGCAGGTGCTCTTGAGACGGGAGGCCCTGCCGTATTCAGCAGCCACTTGTTGCACCTGCTGAGCCAGCTCACGGGTTGGCGCCAGCACCAAGCACTAAAGAAAGATGAAAACATTTTTTCAAAATCATTATTATCTGTAGAGTGCAGCCTTGACAACAGATACATTGTTCAGATATGTACGACTCATATATATTGAGCAGTTACAATTACTTTTGTGCTTATCATTTCATGTTAAATAATCTTTAGACAGAGCAAGAGAACCACAACCAAGGCACTATGGTCCCTGCAGACCAGAAACACAGCTGCCCCAATTAAACTGGCTCAGTAAAGCATGCCAAGCTTTAATCATGAGCAATTTATCTTCCGCCTCCCAAAAGATGATAACCCTACTAATAGCATAATACCATGGTACTGCCTGGACAGCATTGTCACTTTGAAAATCCTTTCTTGCAGCCAGGTGACACAAGACATACAAAAACTTAGTATTAAAAGATACCAGCGTCACTGGTTTCTTGTTTGTTCGGCACACCACATCAATTTAGAGCAATGCATTGATCAGTATGATATGAAGACTGGGCAGCATCTGTAATTGTGATAGCTAAAAATTAATTTCCTGTTTTTCAAAAATGGACGTTGTCAATATCACCCTGTGCTAATGGAGACCACACACTAGAACAAAATATTTTCAAGTGTACTTACAATAGGTCCATCTCCATGCTCCAAGAATGGCTGATGTTGGATGTGCACAATTGCAGGCAGAAGGTACTGAAGAAAAAAAAAAAAAAGTGTACATATATCAGTGTTCCAATGTGCACCAGCAGCCTTACTGTCATTAACTTCAACAACATAAGCAGGGTGTATGTCTTCCCTCTGCTAATGAGCCTTAACATTTTTTCAAGCTGTAATATCTTCTAATATCTTAAATGACTACATCTGTATTCATTATGCTAAATATTGAGGCAATCACTCTAGCTGACAGTGTAATGAACCTTGTCCACTTCTACCCAATTAAAACTGCTTTCTGACGGGTCTAAGTAAAAGGCAAAAGTGTTATGTCTTAATGATGTATGGGTGACAACAAATTTATCTCATATGGGTGCTGGGTAGAAAAGGTCTGGAATATCATAATTGGAAAATACTTTACTTACTGCAAGGGTTTTCCCAGACCCAGTCTGAGCGATTCCAACCATGTCTTTGCCACTCAGGGCAACTGGCCACCCCTGAGACTGAATTGGAGTTGGCTCAGTCCAGTTCTGTTTGACAATAACTTCCATGACGTAGCCTGAAGAAGTAAGATATGCACAATTAAATTATTGAACGCCAAACCTTCTGACACGACACGTTATGTTTTACAAACTGTTCAAAATGAGTTGTATGGTGGACCATGAACGTCTACTCACTTGGAAATGCAGCTTCATGGAATTTTACAATTGGTTTTGGGCAATCTCTGCCTTTGACAGTAACTTCTTTGCTTCTTCGGTACTGTTCAACCTCTTGCTGAAATTGAGAGAGGAAATGTAAAAAAACACGACAGTGTTCAGTACACAAACACAAAGCCTGCGTGCAATAAAACACAGAAAGGGAGACAGCTTGAAGCAGGCCTTACAAGTGGTCTGCGAGTGGCATCTGGATGTTCCTGGTAGAAGTTCTTTTGAAACTTTGGCAGCTCGTCAAGGTTCCAGTGTTTCTTCCGCAGCCTCTCACCAGGGTTGCCAAACTTTCCTGGAGGAGGTCCGCCCCTATTGCCTCCTCCGCCGCCACCAAAGCGAGGAGGTCCTCCACCATACCTTGTGTAGAAGAGTGAGACACATGACTTAAAGACTGGCCGGAGACAAATTTCTCACATTAAGTGAATTGACTAGTCATGATAAGTACAAAACAGCCCGACTCCTTTGAGGCCATTGGATGATTTGAAAGATGAAAAGATGACATGACTTGATTATTATGAAATACATGGCTGTGTTTTGGGTTGAGATGTATCTTCATCTGTAATAGGGATAAAAAGTCAGATTCAAACTTTTCTTTCTTTATTCCTTAAAAAAATCTGTCTCATCAGTTCTTAAGCGTTATGGGCATGCTATACTAAATCACTAGGGTCTGGCGAACTATATACACACTCTCCCTCTATTCCCTGTTTTCTAGCACCACATAAATTAATTGCACACAACGCACGTTTTAAGACTGATCAATCAACATTTAGGGAGGACACATAACACAAATAGTTTAAAGCCTAGCGGCAAAACTTGGAGCTGAAAACTATTTGCGTTAGAAACACTGAGCATCTCTGGCGTCCTTCCATAACAACACGTTACAAATGTTAATGTAACCAAACCCAACTCTGCATATCTAAATTTATAGCAAGTGAATCTGTCGTATTCATGCCTGAATACTTACCAATAAGTGACATTACACGATTATTACTGAATTACGACTGACCTGTTCATTCATGGGAAGACGAGAACATAAAGGTCTACAAGAGGAGACACTATTAATGGAAAACGACTCGTTAAAAATAAATTGCGACACAAATCTTCGTCTCGGGTGTGCATCCGCATGAAAAGACACCACTGCGTCACATGACAACATGTAGGCTGCTGTGCAAACGGCTGAGCCGCCGACACAGAGCCGTCGTTTGCTGCCATTTTACCTCTAACATCAAGGAAAACTGGGAACATTACGAACACGTCAGCTCTGAGACGTTTGACCGCATAAAACGAGTTTCACATTGTATTACACGAATGTAGCGAGATAACAACGGGCGGCGACGAAACATGTATGACAAATGTATTGTTTTGAGGATGCAGCCGTTGACAGCCGTGCCGCTAGCAACCGAGTGCTAAGCTGTTCATCTCGGCTAACTGTTAACGTTAAAACACGCAGAGCAGACATTTGACTCACCCTCTATCTCTGCCGCGGTCTCTGTCCGAAAATCCAGGCATTGCGTAGCGGACTACTGTGGTAGAAGCGGATAACAAAACAGAATATTTATCTAAGAGCTACAGTCGGCACAGACAAAACAAAAAGAAAATGCCGGCAGACAAAAGTCTGTCTGGAGAGACGGATGTGAGGTCATACGAGGCGGATAACATGGTATCAATGCGCGTCAAACAGTGGCACACCCCTGGTACTATTTTATTTCCGCACTGTTGATTATGTGATGTATCCTGAAACCGTGCTGCTTCTGTTCTTACATTGTCCTCACACTAAACAATACTGGAGAAATGTATACCGATATATTGTTTATAACATTGGCTCAGAATTTTCTTTTTGCTGGGAAAATGTACTCTTTGTCTACAATAATTAAATAATTAAAGAATACCGTACAGTCAGTTTGAGCAAAGTATTATAACCATAAATCCAAATTTGGCCACTCTAAACCTTTATTTCTAGTATTTACAAATGAAACAAAACCATAACTACATCAAGACCATTTTGTATTAAAAAAAATTAGAAAGCTGCAAAAAAAACATTAATCTGTGCCTCTGGCTCTGATGTTGTTTTGTCAGTACCTCTTTGTTTGTATGTTTTCTCCATTGTCAAATAATGTCCTGTTGTAAATAAATAAGTAAAATAGAATAATACATACTTTTGACAAAATTAAAGCCATTTAAACCATAGATGCAAACATGCACAAATTGTCCATAAAAAGTTCACCAAAATTCAGGAAATTAAGTGTTTGATGCTCAAAATTTTCTGGTGAAGGACCCCCAAACCCCCATTTCATATGCCTTTGATAAGCTATGCCCTTGATGTGGAAGAAGGTGATGGTGACGACCAGTTTAACGCCTTATCTGTGTTTAAATTTACAACTTTTATGTGATAACTGTGCGAGCTGTAAGAAGAGAATAATAAATACACAATGTAAACCGGCCGAGACAGAGATAAACACAGGCTAAAAGGAAGGCTTTTGTGTTATATCCTGAGAAAAGTATTTGAAGATCAGCTGGCCGTAATACTTTTATGAGACGTTCAGTATTTAGGAGCAAAAATTGTCAATATTGTATAATCCCCTTAAAGTAAGAATCGTTGTGTTTTCAGTACCTTAGAATGAGTTGTATATATCTACATATAGAGCAGGTCCTTATTCACAGACTCTGCCATGTTGTTTCTATAGAAGTCCACAATGGAACAAACAAAAACTACCTTTAGATAAGCCATTCACATTTGTGCATTGGCCACCATAGTTCTCCTACGCACTTGGTACATGGTGTCAAGGTTTCAGTTCTGTAACCTCACCGCTAGATACCACTAAATCCTTCAAACTAGACCTTTAAATATTAACTTCTCTGTGCAGTTTTCCAGCACTTACATCGTTGTCTTTTTTAGAGTAATGCTTTTGGGCCCATTTGTTTAGCCTACTTGTTTCTAAAGTTACCCGAATATATCTAAAATACTACTGAACAGATTTAAGTAAGATTTATGTAAAATGGGCTACAGCCAATGAACAATTGCCAGGCTACTTAGTACAGATGACACTGGGAAAAAAAGTTTTCTTTTCTTTGTTTTTGATGGCCTATTTGGTATCATAGACCTACTGTTTCCTGTAATCGGATGCCAAAATTTTTTAGATGAGAACACCAACAACTAAATTAAAATCACCGAAGTCCTGCAGAATGTTACGGTATGGGTGGCTCAACAGAAGCATAATCAATTTAATGACAATAGCTCAGTGGCCATGAGTCTTTTGTAGAATTTATCCTGGCTAATCCCATGTGTAAGGTATTTTTAAAGAAAATC
>JAPZEB010000020.1:22678381-22689058 GCA_029783705.1 Chaetodon striatus | reverse complement strand
GATCTCTGGTTTATTTCTGTATGACAGAGTGGTTTGTGTTGACAAATATCAAACAAACTATACCTGTCACTAATACATTGATGGAGAATGGAAATTCAGTTTGAAAGTGATTTGTTGTGGACATGCTCTGATTGTGTTGAAAATCATCATAACCTCTTTACTCAAAATGGCAGCTTCACAGCAGAGTTCCTTGACCGAAGAGCGAGACGAGCTGAAGAGGAAGCTGAATAACTGTGGTAAGTGTAAGGACGAGTCTCATTCCAGATCTGATGAATCTAAACCAAAGTAGAAAACCAATACTGTCACACAGCATCATATCAATCATGGCTGGTGACCTGTTGTCAAACTCGCTCACTAGGCAGCGCAGATCCAATATGAATCGAGATCATGCACTGCATTGCCTAATTCACACGTCAGATGTTTTCAGAAACATATTTTAGTGCACTGTTTAGCTGTAAAATGAGAAATTGAGTTTGTGACATGGCCGCCTTATTGAAAACAGTCAAGCCAAAAATAAAGCACTGCCCAGAAGCAGAAACAAATCTGTGGCAAGAAATAAGCAATGCTGTGATAGAATCTTGATTCATATTTGATCAGCGCTGCTTAGTCTGACAGTATGACCACAGTTTATGAGCAGTGATTGACATGATTGACAGCTGGGTTAGAGACTCCTCGGCTCTGATTGGCTGTTTTCTGATGAATTTGTCCATATTTAAGATGCTAAATGTTTCAAGTCAGGGGTCTAACCAAAGATGCCAAAGATAGCCAAAGTCCAGAATCCAAGATTGTAAGATCAGAAAGTCCAGAAAGTAGTCAGAAAGCCACAGTGGACAGCTCACATAACAAACTTTCTATCCGGCCCATGCACACGAAAAGTAACTGTTAGCTGCTCTCGTTAGTCCTGTTGATCTAAAGCTAAAAGACGGGACTTAAATAACGTTAGCCTAAGTTACCGGAAAACTGTTACATATTGGTAACTAACGCAATCAAGAATATAACTGTTCATTGAACTCTCGGGCCAATCCATTCCGTGCATAAAAGTAAAAATTAGCAAACCAAACAAACAAACACAAAGCTGGACATGACTTGCTGCCGGTCACTGCACTTGCATGTGCCCAAGTGTAAAGTCACAGATCTCTGGTTTATTTCTGTATGACAGAGTGGTTTGTGTTGACAAATATCAAACAAACTATACCTGTCACTAATACACTGATGGAGAATGGAAATTCAGTTTGAAAGTGATTTGCTGTGGACATGCTCTGATTGTGTTGCATATCATTGTAACTTCTTTACTCAAAATGGCAGCTTCAAAGCAGAGGTCCTTGACTGAAGAGCAAGATGAGCTGAAGAGGAAGCTGAGTGACTGTGGTAAGTGTGAGGACGAGTCTCACATCATGCCTGATGAATCCAGTAATTCAAAGGAGTCTAAAAACAGTACTGGCACATTTTGAGTGTCACAGATAGTATTTTTTAATTGTTTCCCTTATCAAACAGGAGGTCTTTTTAAAAAGAAAACATACACAGGAGGAGAAAAAAATACACTGTTTTTCACAATGAGAAATGAACACACAGAACAGAGGACACACACTAAGAAAAATACATTCAAGTCTTTGTCCCAGAGGACAGGGCAGGTCATCCACTGAACACAGGACCGAGGTTTGATACGCAGGTCCTCTAGTCCATAAGTCAGTATGACAGAGTGGTTTGGGTTATCAAATATTAAACAATCTGTACATGTCATTACAACATCAATGGAGAATGGGAATTCTGTTTGACAGTGATTTGTGTACATGCTCTGATTGTGTTGCATATCATTGTAACTTCTTGACTCAAAATTGTAGATTCACAGCAGAAGGCCAAGGGCTCCTCTGAGAGAGGAGTCCATGCCAAAGGCAAGGCCCTGTTGTTTTTGCTGCCTTTATTATTCTTTCTTTCTTTCTTTTCTTTCTTCTGCCGAAACAACTCCAAAGTTGACCCCCTAAACATGCTCAAAAACTCACCAAAATTGGCACACAGTTCTAAAAGGCGTGAAAATTTGATAACATGCAAAAAATTACCTCTCAAGTGCCAAAATGAGCTCTCTAGCGCCACCTGGGCACACGAAAATGCCCTAGTTGATGACGCACAAACATCCTGAAATGAGGAAGTAGTTTATAACTCCAGCATACATGCTCCAATCTTCTCCAAACTTCACAGGATTGCTGACAGTCCCGCCCCGAACACATCCATGTGTCAATACTTGCTATTACACATAGAGCCCCCCACTGGCAACAGGAAGTACTTTTCATCAGACACTTAGCATTGGATTAACCTGAAATTTAAATGCTGTGGTCTATATTCCATGTACACAAACATCCCTTTGGTCAACAGTGGAGTCAGACACATAAAGAAGAACACACAGCTAGAGCTGGAGGCCAAACCACACAACGGGCAAGGGGCAACGAGCAAGGGGCAAGGGGCAAGGGGCGTGGGTGCGAGGTCCCCCAATGCTGCTTGCAGCTTTAATTAATTCTTGTTTTTAGATGGTAATGTTCTTTCTTTTTTTCCACTAAGCTTCGGAAGGATGGGTGTATTTCAGAGGGAGTCTCTATAACATTTCTGCTACTGAGAAAACCTGGGAAAACAGTAAACAAGACTGTCGTCAAAAAGGTGCAGACCTGGTGATTATCAACAGCAAAGAAGAACAGGTGTGTGTGTGTGTGTGTGTGTGTGTGCGCGCGCGCATGCACGTGCACATGCATGTGTTTCTGTGTGTACAGTGCCAGACCTAGTACATTTGCCGCCTTAGGCAAGCTTTCCCCAGTTGGTTTAATTTCTGTGATGTTGTTTACAGTTTGTGTCTTTTTTTATACAAGGAATTCATAACACAGTTTGAGAAAAACATGTGGATTGGCCTGACTGACTCGGAGACAGAGGAGATGTGGCAATGGGTGGATGGGACTCCACTGACCACAAGGTTCACACTATTTTAAATTCTAATTAAATGAACGCCTTGTGCTCCTTTTGTTATATTGTCTGATAAAAACCTGTTTTTGCTTTTATTTCAGCTACTGGTATACCGGGGAGCCTAACAATAGAGGCGATGAGGACTGTGCTGAAATACTGTATTTTGATGATGAAAAGAGCTGGAATGATAGAAAGTGTTCCCAAACACGCCTCTGGATGTGTGAGATGAAAGTCTTTACGTAACTCTGCATCCACTCCCACCAGACAGACCAGAAAACTTTCATCTTCACAGAAGCAACTGGAATATTCTCATACGGACACACACATTATTTTTCAGGTGTAAAAGAAAATTCAGATTTAAACCTGCTCATGACTAAAAGCGACCCATTAACATATATAGAAACAAATGTCCTTCCAGGTTCACTGCTCTGGCTGCAAAGAATAATGACAGATGCTGTATGCTGTGCATGCTTTGATTCATTGCTGAATTCATGTCTGCTGTGTCCTCATCAGTTGACATCATACACTGACTTAAATCTTGTGATGTATACTTCCACCTCAGTCTGGCTAAATTACTGTAAAGCTATGGCCCAGCTGTTCAGAAGAAATCTGATGGGATTTCTGCTGTCAGACAGGATCAGATCTTACAAATGGTTTGGCAACAGTTTATCTTGACCCTATATGCAGCCATGTTCTCATGGAAGGAGTGAGAGTGCTTATTGTTAGGGAATTTTTCAACAAAATGGCACCTCTGCTGTAAATAACCCACTCCCTAACCCACACTGATGACCAGCTTTTCACTCCATCTCTGAGGGTGTCTGCTTTTACAAAGTATGATCTTTGCTTTCCTGACATGGTGAAAAATGTATCATATGACTTTCCTTTTTTATGAATAAACTGCATAATAACTATAGCCAATTACTTGTCTTTTATTGTCTTTTCTATTATTACACCATGTTTCCTCTAACTCTATTGACTTGATATTTCTTTACTGGTTTCAAACTGAGTCAGAAATGGATCAGAGAATGACATTTGAACTGCACTTGGTGCCTGATCAAAATAAAAGGTGTAACAAGCCATACAAGCCATAGTTCAAGAGACACTGTTGTGAACATGACAGACACACTTCTGTTGTTTTTCAGGCAATAGATCAGTTCTAACTGTTTGCAGCAGCTGATTAGAAAACCCACCACCTTACCTAAGACTCTGCAGGGTCAGAAATTAGCACCAGCCACCAGCCAAGCATGCAAATGTCAGCTAGACATTTGGAATCTACTGAGTGACTGCTAGGTTTTGAATCCACCAGCCACAGTGGCAGGTAGACAAAAGTGAATTTCCAACCCTAACAGCGATGACTTGTTTTGTGTTTCAACAGCAGATAGTTTTCTGTGTTGCATGTTGTGACTACATCACTATAACAGCGATGAAAAGTTCGTCCCAATATGTTAATAGATCAGGAATTAGCCTAAAAACATTTTCAAACTTTCAATGAAATCATTTCACAGTTGTGGCAATGTCTCATGTTTTTGATTCATCATGTAAGAAATTCAGGTTTAACTCTCAACATTTAACTTGAAAAAACAGTCCTTTGTTCAGGTAAAGAGCAGCTCTCACGGTATAGGAGGAAGTGTATTTTGGTACATTAACCAACCTTTGGTGACCACATATTCTCACTTCTCTAGGCTTTTAATGTCTACTGTCTAAATGTTAAGTTAGTGTTGTTATACTGGCTTAACTATTGCGACATAGGTGCTAGTAATGAAAAAAAAAAAAAAACATGTGGGGGGCTTGTTTTTAAATAAAATGTAAAATATGGATACTGGTTTAATTGGATGACAACCCTAAATCTGCTCTGCAGACATTACTGGGTGTAGTACAGAGCTTCTTTGGTTATCTATTTATTTTTTGTAGAATCATGAAGAGGTCAAACATCATGTCAGTGCCAGTTTGCATACTTTAAAATGAGTGTAACTTTTTTATGGTGGATATTGATGATCATGTTTATTGTGAATGTAGTCGTACAGTCAGAGATAGTGTGGATCTGAAAATGATGCACTGACACATTGTCATCTAATTGTGATGTACTGAGAGATGAGATGAAACACTCAGACGTTTTCTTTTGTTCATACAGTGTGTGTCACTAAATAATAATAAGAATAATAATTGTCTTTGGAGGTGAAGAAATGTTTGTCTCCACCTTTTAGGTACACAGGGATCTTTACATGTTATTGCTGTAGCAGTAAAAACCTCTGTATGACAAAGTTGTTTGAATCAAGACAGAAAAAAACATTTCCTGTAGATAAGGAAGTACCTGAGTGCTTTGTGGTTTAAACAAAGTATAAAAGAAGAGGCAGATCACAGACACCTCCAGTAAGACATTCATCACACCCTAAATAAAATATGGTTGTCTATGAAGATGAATCAGAGATCACTGTGGAGATGAAAAACCTCCCTGATTCTTCAGCCAGGACTGCTGCCTGGAAGAGTCACAGTGATGAAGATGGTACTGCAGCGCCCGGTGAGACAGAATTGCTATCAATGTTTGGCTGTTTGAAACATAAAAGTAACATCACAAGGTCACACAGGGTATACTGTCATTTAGAGATGAAAGAAAACATCATCCAGAGAATCTGTGTTTGTAGGCTAAGTGTAGAAGTCAAAACATCCTTCTGGTTTTATGGTCGCAATTTATTTATATCAACTCCATGACCATTTAAACATTGTTGTCTTTTCAGTTATTTTTGTGTTTACCTTTTGACAGACTGTTAAACTACTTTAAAGATGATATCTAATGCTAGAATTTCAGTTGCATGGCTGTGAGCAACAGTTGAAAAAGAGACAAAAAAGTCGTCCCTTTTTCGTCTTCTTGCCTTTTTGCACAAGTTGTATACGGTTAGTGTTTTACGTCCTGCCAGTACGGTGCTTTGGTATTCTTATGACCATTTAAGCTTTGAGGACTTTGAGATAATCAGGTTATGGACTGTGTGTGTGTGTGTGTGTGTGTGTGTGTGTGTGTTTTCCATACACAGGAGGAAAACTGCTCAGATGTGTTGCCGTGAGCTTTTGTCTCCTGTGTGTCCTACAAGTTGCTCTAAACATTTCCCTCCGTCTTGCTCTCTGTGAGTTTTATTAAATTATTACATTATATATTCATCAATATAAATTAATTTTCTAACAGCAGAGTTGAAGCTTATCACTACAGACGTTGCCATTTCCTGTGTGATACCATGTCTGTCTGGTTTGTCGCTGTATGACAGAATGGATTGTTTTACAGATACATTTAACTTATAAAAATACCTACAGCTTTATGAAAAGATTCATGTTGTATGGAAATTCTGTGTTAAAGTGAATTGTCTCTTTAGTTGTGAACATAATATGATTGTGTTGCAAATGATTTTAGCCCCTCCACCAGGTATTGATGCCCGTTTGAAAAATCTGACTGAGGAGAGAGACGAGCTGAAGGCCATCAACTTTGGTAAGTACCATGATGAAACTACTCCAATAATCCAGATTAAATGGATCCAATACTGTGCATATAATACAGTATTACAAGTGTTACATCTCTCTGAATAATCCCAGTTAAATCTTCTGCCAAGAGGACTGATATGATGATCCACTGTTATAAATTACACCTTTATGTTACTGTTGGACTTCTCATTTCAAATCCATGGGTATGAATATGCTGCTCTAACAGCCTCCACAGGGAAATCTGGAAACTGGCTGAGGAGATTTTCTTGAATTCAGTGAGAGGGTTGACTGAATGAGTAAATATTGGTTTGTTAGGTGGTCAAAAAGACCACTCCAAATCAATGCTTACTTACACAGTAGCATTCAAAAGCTTTAAAGGCAACAGGAAAGAAAGAAGAAAGCTCACATCATACTGGGAGAGAGGATGGGACTTTCTATGGTTGAATTCATGCTTGATTATCATGCAGTGTTTTCAACAGGTAAACCTTCCTGAAGTCTCATGTACATTAAGTGACAGTTTGGGTCTCTGGTTTGTAGTTGTATGAGAGAACTGTTCTTTAAATGCTGTACGTAGTAACTTATAAACAAAATACATTTTGTAATGTCTGCTGAAACAGTCACTTATCCACACAGTGTTACACGAGACAGATAGTCTGTGAAATCAAATCATGTTCTCTGCCTCCTCGTAATGCTTCTAATGGCAGTACCATGCGGTAAATGAAAACAACCAATCAGAGCCGAGGAGTCTCAAACGCAGATGTCAGTCATGTCAATCATGGCTGGTGAGCTGCTGTCAAACTTTCTCACTGGGCAGCACAGATCAAGATTCATTTACTGCATTGCCTCATTTACACATCAGATGTTTTCACATATTTTAGTGCACTGTTTAGCTGTAAAATGAGAAACTGAGTTTATGTTGGAAACAGTCAAGCTGAAAACAAAGCACAGCCCTGGGCTGGAGAAAATTTTCCATTTTACAGCTAAACACTAAAGCACTAAGACTTCAGAAAACATCTGTGGCAAGAAAGAGGCAATGCTGTGACAGAATCTTGGTTCATATTTGATCAGCGCTGCCTGAACCTGATTAGATCATGTGTCTTATTTACTCTGTGGATGTCGTGACAGTTTCAGCAAATATGACAAAACTGTAGCTTTAACGATTAACTGTCATTAATAGATCAGTTGAATGTGAACATTCTGTTGTAAGTGACGATAACCTCTCCACTAGGTATTGAGGAGACTTTTAAAAACCTGATTGAAGAGAGAGATGAGTTGAAGAGGAAGCTGAGTAACTTTGGTGAGTGTGATAAGGAAACAAAAAAAGTTAAATATCGTGTGCATAATTGCATAATAACTGGTGGTGACAGTTGGTCTGACAAAAAATATATATGTCGCCTACTTTTACAGAGTATGTGACATTCTAGGTTTTAATTCATCACTCATATTTAATTTAAAAGTTAAATTAACTCCAAGTCACAGTTTTCAGCCTGTAAAATTGTGTATAGTTCAGCAAATATAAACTTCGACTCCAACTTTATTTGTCCCCAAACGGCAATTGATTTTGCAGCAACACAGACAAGGACACACAACAGAGACTACAAGGGGTACACTTGGGGGGTAAGGTATAGGCACTGAATGTTATAGGCTCAGGAGAATAAGGAGTGGCAGGCTGACGTTACAACCCCAAACAAAAAGCAATACGTGCTAAAATTCAGATTAGTAACCAACCATGGTAAAAAAAAACAATAAAAAATAAATATCACTAGGATAAATATAGGATTTAACAATACAGTTCAAGAACCATGGAAAAAAAAAACTCTCAGACAATACATGAAATAAACAAGATCTGTACAGCAGACATGAAAACACTATCAGCACCAGTGTCACCATCATTGTAATCATGAACACATCTCATCAAAGCCCAAAACAACCATCATCATCCTCATCATCAACAATAGTAACACAATAGAAACAGCAGGGTGCCATCGCTGTTACCTACCCCCAAGACCTGAGTTTAGGAGGGAAATAGCAGTGGGAATGAATGATCTCCTGAATCTGTTGCTCTTTACCGCAGGAAATCTGAACCGAGACCCAGAGGGTAGAATCTGAAACTCAGAGTGAAGGGGGTGGGGGCCAACTGATAAAATAGACTTGGCCTTCCTCACCACCTGTCTATTGTACAGGTCAGTGAGGCTACTTTGCATGACTCCTGCTAACTTTCATTATTTTGTACAGAGCATTTCTTGAATTTAGATTGAGATTCCCAAACCAACAGATAAAAGAAAATGTCAACACAGACTCACTGTAGGCTGGATGGTCATGAGGGTCTTATCCACCTTGAACCTTGACAGTTTGCAGAGACAGAACAGTCGCTGCTGACCGTTCTTGCAAAGCATTTCTGTGTTTGCAGTAAAAGTCAGACTCTTGTCAATCACAGTGCCAAAGTACTGGTAATTATCCACCACCTCAACCACCTGCCCCTTAATGGTGGTGAGCTGGGGAGCAGAGGGCTTCAACCTAAAGTCAATGACCATGTCCTCCAAATTTTAGGTACTTTGTGCTGACTGAGGGGCGACTGGAAAATGTAATGAAAAATGTGACCTGGTTGCTGTCTATATTATCAGGCCCAGGGCATTTCTTAGCTCTTGAGTGTTTAAAAACATTTACCACAGCACATTCTTCCAGGGGAATGGAAACGCTGTCAGTGAAATTGTTTTTTTGCTCTAAAATCACATTCCTAAAATTATGGGAATCAAACCTAATATAAAAATTATTAAAATCATCAGCCAGCTGTTTGTCACATCTTAAACCCTCCAGGGCTACCCTCTAGTTTTTCCTACTCCATGTGCCAACAATGGTCTTCATACCGTCCCAGGCAGAGCCTAAATTATTGTTACCAAGCTCCCGCCCTAGCTTCACTTTGTAACACTGTTTTGCTCTCCTTATCTCAGATCTCACTTCCCTTTTCAGTCTGTATAGTTCTGAGAGGTTGCCCTCTCTTGCCTCTTTCTGATTAACAATACCTTAAGTGATTTAGACACCCATGGTTTAGAGTTTGGGTACACTTTCACAACCTTATCAGGAATTACACTGTCCACACAGTAGGTAACATAACAGCTGACAACATCGGTAAGATCGTCAATGCCTGAACAAGACTCCTTAAACACATCCCAGTCTGTACAGTCAAAACAGCCTTGAAGGCTCAGGATGGAATCATCAGTCATTCAGCGTGTTTTTCAGACAACAGTGGTTAAAGTCACCAAGGATAAAAACTGGAGCGTCTGGAGATATAGATTGCAGTCTCTGAGTTACTTGCAGGATGGACTCTAAGGCTTTATCCACATTGGCCCTCAGATGGATATAAACGGCCGTGACAAATATTTGCAGAACCTCATGGGGCAAATAAGGGGGGCACAGGGACACGGCCAACAGTTCAACATCTTAAGTGCACAGTTTTGCCCTGACGAGAACATTTTTACAGTATCTTTGATTCAGATACAAGCAAACCCCACTGCCTTGAGACAAGCCAGTCACACCGGCATCTCAATAGCCAAACCTGTCAATAGCCACTTCAGAGTCCAAGTCTCTGTCTGAAAGCCATGTTTCAGTGATCGTCAATAAACATGCACCTCTGAATTCATGCTGGAATCGTACATGTGCTTGCAATTCATTGGTTTTGTTCCGGAGAGACTGGGCATTTGATAAAATGATGCAAGGTAGGGGAATACAGGAGAGAGATTGTTGTAACTGTGTGAATTGATAGAAATATATGTTACTCCTTAGATCCACAAGGTGGGGCGATGTTTGAAGTTGTTACCCGTTAGGGGTTAAAAACAGAAGAAGAACAATATAAAATAAATAGAGATTGTTTTCTCAGTCTCTAGTGCACGCCGCCTCGCTTACCTCGCTTCCTGGTCTTGCGGGGCTGCTCGCCAATAAATTCCCCTCTTCCACTTGATGTATACCAGTTGAGGTCGGGAAAGATTAGATCAGAGGGAAGGTTGTTGTCCTGAAGATTATTCCACTGCAGAAGAAAATCTCTGCTGTATTGGATGAGTGTCTGGTTTGGTAACTCATTTTTATTAATTTATTCTGAATATTAAAATAGTACAAGGCTTCCTGAAGCAAAATAATAATACAACATGGGGGGAAAAAAAAGAAATAAATGACATATTCGAAAAGGAGTGAGAAGAAGCATAGCTTGTTAGCTCTCACCCCTTTGTCTAATTAAAATGTAATATATACATACATATACACATACAC
>JAPZEB010000020.1:22662898-22677529 GCA_029783705.1 Chaetodon striatus | reverse complement strand
TCTGCAAAGCGCCAACAAACAACTAAGTTATCCAACCCACAGAGCAGTTTGGAGGTCTGACTCTAGCATATAGTAACCGGCCAGCCAGATTTAAGTTAGCTTGTTCGTGCAGAAAGTCTCAATTAAATAATGTTTAGGATTTAAATGCTATCTTTAAGTTAAAGTGATCACAAAATGAAATGTAAACGTTAAAACTAGAAACAAATGAACTATGGAGTGGCTAATATAGTCAGTGGCCACCGTTACATTAATTCAAATAATTACAACATCCCTGTCATAATTTCTTATCATATATAATATCTTTATGAAGCTCATAATGATTGCTATTTGGTGACATTGTTGGAAATGTGTAAACTCAATCATATGTTCATTACTGAGGTTGTGGTTGGTGGCATTGTGCTGGACCACATCATTTTGTATTATATGTACTTCAGGTATATTGTATGTATCATATTTAAATTTAATATTAGACGCACCTCTGAATATGATGCAGTCATGTATAACACCATCACCAACTACTGCACGACCTCAATGCTAAAACATGTCATTTGACTAAATCCTCTGACAGTGTCAACAAAAACTCTTCATTGTAGGCATCGTAAAAGTGGACTTTACAGTAGAACACTTGTATCTGATTTAATTACAGATGTACCAAAGTGCAGACACAAGTCGTAGAGATAATGACATTTAAAATCAATTCAATTATTAATTCATATTTGAAGACAATGGGGTAACCCATTGACAAGGACTTATTATAACCTTTATAACCTTTGTATCATGTTCTCTTTTACTTTGAGCTTACGAATGTATAGTTTGTTTAATATAATCAATTCAAAATGGCTTTTTAAATTGGTCAGTTTCTTGTAATTAAAAATGTCAATTTCTATCCATATTCCATCTCTCATTCTTTCTGTAACAGATCACTATGCGAACCAAGGATGGGTGTATTTCCGCCGCAGTTTCTATTCCATTTCTACTACCAAGAAATCCTGGCAGGAGAGCAGAGATGACTGTCTGCAGAGAGGTGCAGACCTGGTGATTATCAACAGCAAAGAAGAACAGGTGTGTGTATTTAAATGTGAATGAGTGTAAGTTTGAGATTAGGAGAGACAGTGATAAGAGAAAAAGAGAAAATGAAATGAATAAAAAGTCATCTACTAATTGTGTGGTGAAATTAAATCAGTTCCATTTCTATTGATTAGTGATTTCTGCTTTTCTCTGTAAACAAGGATTTCATTGGAAAACTGGGCAGGCTCTTGTGGATTGGACTGACTCAAACAGGAGACAAGGGGATCTGGAAATGGGTGGATGGGACTCCGCTGACCGAAAGGTTCACACATCACTCTATCATTCATATAACTTTAAGGAAAATAACTTTTTGTCATATTAAGTGAAACTGCCATTATATTCTGAAAGCAGTATATGAAACAGATAATCTGTGAAAAAAAATCATGTCCATCCTCTTCTTCGTACTGCTTTTGTCAGGGCTAAGGAGTCTCTTATGTAGCTGTCAATCACTGCACATGAACTGAGGTCAAACCATCAAACTAGGCAGCGCTGATCAAATATGAATCAAAATTCTGTTCCTGCATTGCCTATTTCTCATCTCACATGTTTTCTGAACCATATTTTAGTGTACTGTTTAGCTGTAATATGATAAAGTTGGTGACACAGCTGCCATATTAGAAATGGTCAACCAAAGTACCAAGCACTGATCACCAGGTGGGCCAGCTTTCTCATTTTACAGCTAAACAGTACACTACAATATGTTTCTAAACACTTTTGAGGTGAAAAATAGGCAATGCAGTAACAGAATCTTGACTCATATTTGATCAGCACTGCCTAGTTTTATGACAGTTTATGCAGTTCACAAGCAGTGATTGACATAACTGAGAGCTGCGTGAGAGACTCCTTGGCTCCGATTGGTTGTTTTCTGGTCACGTGCAGTAATGCCATTAGAAATGCTGCAAAGCAATAGACTATGCAGAGGAATATGATTTATTGTCATAGATAATTTTTCTTCCTTGTTCTCTGTGAATATACTGATAGTTTAAGCATATTTAATAAAAAGTTACTTTTTTCTGAAAAGTTGCCAACTGTAGTTTTAACGCAAAATCTAAAGGCCTTACAACGTCTTTCAGGTTTTTAGATAAATAAATCAATCTAAAATTAATCACAGGAAAAATTTATTTTTGCAGTTTAAACCTGGTCACATTCAACGTGTTGTTTCTTGGTTTGTGTTCTTTGTTAAAAGACGGTTTGTTTTGTTGTTTCAGCTACTGGAAGCCTGGGGAGCCAAATGATTTTTTTGGCAATGAACGCTGTGTAGAAATGGGGAACAGCTGGAATGACATATTGTGCAACAATCAAAACTTCTGGATCTGTGAAAAGATGATGGCTTTATAACTCAACATATGAAACCATAGAAAGCTGAAATTCTCTGTATCTGAATGCACAAATTCACTTTTCACAATCCTGTACCTATACGTACGTATGTGAGTTGGATTTATTTATTTAACCTTTATTTCGTCCCTTGAGATTAAAAGGGTGTAGTGGAGATAATATGACTAGGCTGGATCTAGGCATTAGTTCTATCCTATCACTAGGTTCACCCCGGTGTGTCGGCCAGAACACCACTTAAAGTCCTCCAAAGTATGTAATAAAGAGCGGATGGATGGTTCAGATGTGGTTTATTGTCTCTCTTTCACAAATAATCCAATGCAGGCAATATGGTCATGTGGTTTCTACACAAAGAAGAATAACAAATATGCAAATGAATAAAGATAACATATACACGTTGCTTTCCTGTATGCAGTAATATGCCTAATATCACCAAACCTAATAAACAATAATC
Source organism: Chaetodon striatus (assembly GCA_029783705.1). Classification (NCBI taxonomy): domain Eukaryota; kingdom Metazoa; phylum Chordata; class Actinopteri; order Chaetodontiformes; family Chaetodontidae; genus Chaetodon; species Chaetodon striatus. The sequence goes on along the minus strand of JAPZEB010000020.1, from coordinate 22,674,675 downwards.
AGGTGTGATACAGTGATGCACATGTCCTTTAACTCAACTGACCACAATTACATTTCCTCTCATTTACACTATCACAGCACTTAAACCATTTTTACTTGACAATCTCAGCTATATTAACACACATATTAACGCTGTAATAAGTTACCGCTAACGTTGACATTCAACACTTCCTGTTAAATCCTCATACTGACGGACCGGCAGCATGCGTTTATTGTGAAAACCTGCAGGCGCGCTATGTCCGGTCACCGAGTTAACAAACCTTAAGGGCACTAAACACTAAATATGCAGAGGACATTAAACATTGAAAGATAATACGGGCAAAGGCACTTAGTAATAACTAACTTTGGGGCCTTTTCTAGAAAAGGAAATGTAAAATGCTTTGACAACAATGGTATCCTGTAGAGTTTTTGATCGCTAGTATAGAGCTGTTTTTATATGACTGGGTCCCTGTTCTGTTCATCCAGTGATAAATACACAGAGGAAATCGCAGCAATGCACCAATGAAGGCAGAGAAGACTGCGTGCTAGAAAGCATGAATGAACAATGCAGGCTGAAAATTTTTGAGAAGAATCTTTGCAAGTGTTTTATGAGAAAGGAAATGTTTCCCAACACAGTTGTCCCACCTAAATGATAACGTTTACATGCACACTAATATTTCACTATTACAAAAATGACAATGTTCTGCTTTGACATGGGCAATGAAAACAGCATAATCTGTTATTATTTGGATTTTAGGAGCATTCTTTGGACATGTATATAGTACATTCAGAGTATGTATCTAAGTTGGACTTTTTACAGTAGTTTGTGACACACGGTCCCTTGTCTGTTTACAGTCAGCTCCGTGTGTTGTCATGGATATGTTGTACACAAACCAAGTAACCAACAGTTTGCAAGGCTGTGGAGTTAAGATGCACGCCCAAAAGAAAAAAAACACATTTCAGAAGAAACACTCTTACTCTTAAACAGGCTTAGATATTAACAGCTTTTTGGATATGCACACATATTGCAACACCAACCTTTTTGAGAAGGTGGTTGGGAGAATAAAAGAGGGAGGCTGTGTTTGCAATGATGAGTATGCCACTGGGTGTATACTCTCAACCAACCCTTTTTTTTTTGATTAAAAGAAGCACACGCAGGTGCAGCTATTGCACTTTCTCATGTGATGGAGTGATTTTATTTTTAAGTTAACATTTTAATGTATGTTAAACGTAGTATGCACAGCTGCATGTAAACAGGAACATTAGTGGGATATCATGTTCATTAACCAAGTAAACAGCTCGGTAGGAATATTCTTTTTCAAAATAAGGGCATTGTTTGTTTGTAAGAAAACTTAACATGCCTCCTGTAATTAGTGTACATGCATACCCTACTTTAGGATCTGTTGTAAGGCTGTTTTCGACTGAATGAATAAACTGACTTATTTTTATATACGTTACTAAAAAGTGACAGCACTGAACAGAATAAAATGAGCTGTACCCATGCCGTTTTGAGAGTAACAGTAATTAGGCTAGATGTATATTTAACAGTGTTGTTTCCGCAGATCCTCTGAACCCCATCTGATCATCCAGATCATCTAATGGATGGCTAATTATTTACCAACATTTTCACTGTCCACATATTGTAATAAACGTTTTGTCTTTTACTTAATGTGTGAGATGATTACTTGACATAGTGTCAGGGGAGGAGAGAAATACTAATAAAATCTAATCTAGTCTCTAGAACAATAAATGACTTGTTCTGCAACGTGCTGAAGAAGTGACTCAAATGAATCAGTAAGCGATTATTAAATGATTCAAATGTGAGAAGGTACTGGAAAAAGTATTGAATATCAGGGCTTTTTTAATAAAATAAAAATGCACTGCCAGCTGTCATGGCTTTATACTTTAAATGAGTTCACTTTATGAATTTGTGTAACAGCTTACCTGTCTGGTTGCGTAAAATAGCAGGGCGCTGATTGCCATTACATTCTGTCATGCTGTCAAAGTTTTACTTGTGACATTCAAGAGACTTTGCAAATAACCAAAACGGAAAGCACCATCATGCACCTGCAACTTATAGGTCAAATGGGTAAAAGTGGTCAGCCAAAATATTTCACACTTCTAGCCCTCAGTTTCCTGATGATGTGAGAAACACATACATAAGTTGAAAGTGAGTAGCTCTTTAAGAAGACAGAGTTACTCTGTACACAGTTCATTAAGTTGAATTTCAAAGGCACAGCCTGCAGACTTTGATGGTTTCAGGCACCACAGGACCAAACTGCACCACCAGTGTGGCTGAACATGATGGATGACCCGTCGGATATCTATGTTAATGTAGAGGGACCATCCAGTAATCCCAGTCAGAGGAAAAGGGAGAGAAAACATTCAGAAAATATTTATGAAAATATGAACAACATCCAGGAGCCAAAAAGATCTGGACCATTGCTCTCAGGTAATAAACACATTACATGAGCACTACGTTTTTTACTGAGCGGTACATAGACAGTAAGGACTCTATTATAAAAGCAACTTGTCTAAAGGAATACAGCAATAACAATGTGGAAAGGGTTAAGTAGCAAGGGACTATTAATACCCACAGCACATGAACAAATTACATACAAAGCTATGCACATACATGTGTGAACATTAATAAGTGTTGACTCACAGAAAAAAGATATTCCATACTTTTGGATGGTTGCATTTTAATGGGTGACTTTTGCTCATGTGAACATCATTACAATCTCAACCCTCACCCCCTCCACCTATCAACCACAGACATTGTACCAGCTTTTAATGACAAGCAATGGCATTTGTCCTTCAGGTGCTGGAGATGTGAAGAAGAGTTCCTGCAAAGCTGCTGCAGTGTGTCTGGGTCTGCTGTGTCTTCTCCTTCTGGCTGGACTCTTAACTTTGGTTTTCCTGTGTGAGTACTTTGTTAGCATACTGGTAAAGCTCTGAGAAGGACTGGTTGACAGTGTTTCTTTATTTCTTTGTTTATGTGTCAAATGCAGTTACCAAGAGCAACGCTGAGTGGCAGATGGAGAAGTTCCTGTTACAAGACAGGAACAGCAACCTGACTGAAGAAAGAGACCAGTTACAGACCAGTTACAACAACCTGTCTAACGAAAGAGACCAGTTACGGACCAGTAACAACAACCTGTCTAAAGAAAGAGACCAGTTACAGACCAGTAACAACAACCTGTCTAAAGAAAGATACCAGTTACAGACCAGTAACAACAACCTGTCTAAAGAAAGGGACCAGTTGCAAGAAAAAAATTAAGCCCTGACCAGGGACAGAAATGATCTTCAGAGAAAGCTTGAAGGTAAGCAGAGAATGACATTTCTAAAGAAACTGTGGAGGACTGCTGGCTGCTGAAAAGCTGACACAGCTGAGTTATTTCATATATAGCTGGAGCTGAACAGCATCTGTAACTTAACTTTATATTAAGGGCCAGCTGAAGGACTGTAATTAGTTAAAAAAGTAGAAAGGGGATAACGTTACAAAATAGTGTATAAGAGCCAAATATGTCCCTTCATGTACCAGACATTAATTGTATGTACTATGTGTGTCCACTGTGTGGCACTGTGCTAGTATTTTGGGTTTAGTGAATAAAGGTAGGAAGGACATTGTTGCCATCAGGCAAATGGTTTTTGACCGCTGTGATGCGGAAGATTGTTCGACATTCTGAAAGTTGTGGGTTTGGTTTTTGGATGAAAATGAGGAAATGGACATTCATGGACATTTGATCCTGGCGGATCAAAGCACAGTGTACAGTCCAATACAAAGAAGCAGACAATGTGGTTAGTTACCAGCTTGACTCTTAACCCTTTTGATATGTTCAATAAAAGGTCCACAGATTTTAGAAAACCTGATGAGGGAGTTTGGGTACACCAAATTTCCTCAAGATGTAGACAAGGAACCATGTCATTTAGCCACTTTGTAAAATAAGGAGGGGAAGGTGTTTTCCATTCTTGCAGAATAACCCTTTTTGCTATGACTCAAACGTAAGAGCTTCCTGTAATGCAGAAGAAAAAGTGAATAATAAAAAGAATAATTAGATCAACCCAGTATCACAGTGAGGGGTTGCCAGAGTGAAGAGAGACAGAGAGGGTGATCAAATTCTCGGGTGTGGGAGCTCTGGTCATTTGGTCGTAAAAGTCGTGTTGTGTGTGCCACATTAAAACAAATTTTAGACTCACATGAGACACAACAGCAGTCTCCTGAGTGTTTGTTCGACCCATCCACAACCTTTCCTTTCTGCCCCACTCGGACTTTCTCACTCTTTATACTACGTTAGTTGCTTACAGCATCAAATTCTGCAGCAGATGGGTCTACATTGGAGTTAGTTCAAAGCCCAGTGCATCTCATGAAGATGCTAAACGGTGCCCTCAGCATCGGTATCACACACTGAGGGGCGTGACAACGAGCTGAGGATACATATGATAAAGAGAAATGAAGAAGAACATAATGGGTTTGCTGTTGTCCAATTATCTTTTGTTTTTGACTTGTCTCAACAGCAAAAACCAGTCACAGCATCACCTGGGAAAATATTCAGAGGTCAACATCCAGGTGTCAGTGAATGTCTGAGGAAAGATCAAGGATAACATTCACATCCAATGACAGATCATCAACAGCAGGGATACCCATTTCCCCTACGTATACACACACACACACAAATAGTTGTCACATGACCAATTACTTATGTCACATGGTGGGTAAAAACACGTTGGATGTGTTGAGAATGTTTTGGTCGACAAACAAAATCAGTTGTAGTCATAACCTCATGTAACTCAGACAGATAGCTGAGAGGTGATGATGAGCATTGTCAAAAACTCCCAATTAATTTTAACAGTTGGCAGCGATAAGCTTTAACAACATGGTGTGAACTCATTTGGCAAGAGCAAGTCTAGCACCCTGGCTTTAACATTAGCTAAAGCAGCTACATTGCAGAGTTTTTTAAAAGTTAAAATATCTTGTTTCATGCCATGTAGTTTAAAGTTTAGAACATAATTGTAATTAAAATCGCAATCACTATCATAGTAGAGAAAGCACAGATGTCACTAATAGCATTAACCATTTGTTTATTCTGAGTCTCCCTGTAAATCATGACAGTGTGATAGTGAACCAGCATGTACAACACCGGAGCTTTGTAACTGAAGCAGTTTACAGTAATAAAGTCCTCAGAGGAGGTTTTCTTAGAATAAGTGATAATATCAGCTTGTCCAGCAGATGGCACTAAAGCATTTGAGCCTTAGCTGTGAATAACTGTTGGCCTCACAATCAACTGCAAACCGGAGAGACTCCACAGCTAATCCCAACAATAGCAATGGTCTTTCTTCCTCAATGAAAATTAAAGTTATTCTGCTTTTAGTGAGGCACAGAAAAATGTTCAGACAGTAAACAACTTACAATACTTACAATATTATTATTATTGTATTATTAATAATACAATAATTATTATAGGTGTAAATTTATGATTTCATACATTGTGTTGAAAAAGAAGGTTGTTATTGTCATGTTGCTGTCTTGAGTGCAGTTTTTTGTAGTAGTCAGTATTTCCTGTTTAAACATCAGTATGTGGTTTTGTTAACTGTATTGCTGATCTTTAAAAGTATATTATGCAGGAATTATCAGTTACCATTTGAAAACAGTATTGCCAGAGAATATGAAGGTGAAAGCCAACTCCTGCTTTCTCTGCTTAGCATTTTGCCTTGCTGTATTTATGTGTTTTGGTGCTATGTACACAATTTTCGGAGTTTTGTCTTGGATCTGGTCTGGCACCTGGTTGCTATCTTTTTATAAAGTCCTGGCCTCACCTGTGCACTGTGCCCAGGAACGTCCCGAACACAGCAAAATATGAGGAAAATAAGAAAATACAGGCAGAGAGCAGATAAATACACCACCACACAGTGAGAGTGGGTCATAAATGATGATTGACAGGGATTACTTCTGTTTAAGTCTATATATTGTTTCATAGGGAAATCCTGCATAGTATATCTTTAAGAACACAACCGTTTTTGGGGCATTTAAATGGGAACCGTTTTGGTATAAAAATTGGGTTATACCCCCTAATACTGCTTTAAACAAATAAGGAAAAACTGTTACTAAAGATGTTGATTTATCAGTCAGACCAGTGATCATTCAGTAAAATGTATATATCAAAATATCTTTTTTTTTTTACCATTTACTGTCAGCATTTTCATATAATTTAGCTGTATTATAGTATAATGTCTATTGTATATTCTGTCAGTTTACCAGCCTCATTTTCATATAGAGAACATTTTCATGCCATCTCAAACTGGCGATGACACTAGTGATCTACTTTTTTCCCCCACATAATTGTTGTGCTTTGAACATAATTGGTGTGCCTTTGAAATGTGTTTGTGGGCAAATCTTCTCCCATGTCAAGTAGAAATTTCTGTAGGCAAACATTCTCTCAGAGTCGTCTTGAATGCTCTCAAACCCTTTTCTGTGTTGCTGGTGGTGGATATCAATAAACAAAAATTAGACTAGAGTCTTTATTCAGTCTTTGTCCCCAACATCCCTCAAGATTCTTCAAGCTGCAATGGACTGGTCATGCCATATGACATAAGGTACAGTCAGCAGTGTAGTGTTCAAACATTTAACCAGTGAATAATTCCTCCATCAGAGACAATGCTTATAATCAGCATCTCTTAATGCACATGAGGAAATGATTGGTCAATGATAATAAGTAAATGGTCTCAAACTAGCAACTACTTTTGTTTACAAAAGCTCTGAGAATGAACAAATTAGCCTCTTCAAATTGGCCTTTTTATAATCAAATACAGTTTGTGGAAGTGTGGGTGATTTGAGTGTTTTTCTCAGATGCTCTAACTATCTCTACTGTATTAAGAATAAAAGACTCAGAAAATACATTCAAGTATATAAAATAAAGAACAATAAAGTGCACAAACCATAAAAACATATAAAGCCTAATTGTTTTTACACATTTAAACGGTAGCTACATTTTACACATTGATTGATTTCAAATTGAGTCACGGGGGACAAAATCCACTGTCCTTGTGTCCAACTATACATTCATATTTGTCTTATAAAGGTGATTTAAGGCTTCAGCAGTAAGACAAAAGCATACTAATATCATCCAGGCTCTTTCTAGTGCGTAATAGAACTCTGCAGTAAATGTTGTCTTTGTGTTGTTACCCCTGCACTGCAACGCTGCACACAAACAATATTTAAATTAATCAAAACTGGAAAGTTGTACCAGTGGTGTAAGGAAATCCTGACAGGCCCAGTGCCTACTATTATGACAGCCCCAATAGTGTACGCTATCGTGCACATATTGTCTCGTCACATGATTGGTGTTTGGATAACATTAACATACATATCACCCAGCAATCATCATTGTATATCTGTATATAACAAAAATATGACAGAAAATGAAAAATCATTAATTAACAGTTCTAATGGTTTATCATAGTTTATTTGGTATGAGCATCTAATTTTGTTATAGATGCTATTGCTTATTTTACAAAAAAAAAAAGAAAAAGAAAAAACCTAATGGAGATGGGTTTGCCTTTTTCATTGTCATACTGTATAGCAAATGGTGCTGTTTCCAATGTAATGAGAGTTGTTCTTTGAAAACAGCCATATTTCTCAAGGTGACAATCACAACACAATCATCCCTGAGTTGTACTAAAAAAGCTAATGACAGGCGGACTGATTCCTTCCACAGTATCAGTTCCTCTAAGTTGATCATGTAAATGTATTGAACCTTTTGATACTTTTTGCAAACTATGATGTCAGTTTCTCTGTCACAGTCTGTACATGCACCTTCAACAGCTACTGCTGCTTGCCCCACAAAACTTCACTTCAATGCATTACCAGTCATCATGTATATGTTTACAAAAATAAAAATACAATTTTTATTTTAATGCACTGATTCAGCCTCAAACCTTTATGTATAAACTATGTAAGCTCAATACGTTGTTACATTAAATGACCTGGTCTGTTTTTATTTCAGGGGCAAGTAGTTCAGAAGTTCCAGTTACCTCTGCAGCCTTGTGCTTCATTCAAGTGGTGTCAGAATAATCTGAAAAATTAGATCCCAATTGTATTTCAGGCTGAGACTGTTAAAACGCTCAAAGTAATTACATACAGCACATCTTCTTTGTAGTACACATGTTGTTTTCACATTATAACTTAGAGCGCTTCAGCATACAAAAGTTGGAGTGGCTGAGGAGGCTTTGGCTCGCGAAGGTCATGACTCAAGTCGGATGTAATCAGTTCTCACTTGTTATATAATGCTCTTGCTGCACTTACAGGAAGTGGGAGAAGTCGGGGATTCATGAGCACATACTGGACACTGAAAAGAGTCACTCTAAAGGATTTGTTTGATCACTTACTCATCACTAAAATAGATTAACTGTGGGTGACACACAACTTGATTTGAATGAATAAACAGCTAAAGTCTCTTATGTTAACACAGTATAAGGATTTTGCGTCCCATCTTTTATATTATAAACATGCTGGAATAATTATTTTTAAAGGCCAGTATGAACAGGAAGAATAATTATAGTAAGTAAGATGTGTTTTAGTGTACATATGGGCATAAGTATTGTTTTAAGATAGACTTTAAGTTGTGGAAAAATTTGAGACATCCATATATTTTATCACAGAAAGTTAGTTTTGAAGTGTGTCTTTTGTGTGGAGTTACTGTGACTAAAAGAGAGATACATCTGGGTGTCATCTGCATAAAAATACATTATATCAAAGTGCCAAATTATGTGGCCAAGTGAGGGCATGTACACAGAAAATTGGATTGAACCAAGACATTAGCATTCACTAAGCCCTACCCTCTCAGTTATTGTGGCTCACCTGTCAAGCCTTTAATTCTAATGGCACATATTGCAGTTTACAGTCATAAACTCCTGAAATTATTTTTCAAATAAGTCACTTAATTCCGACAGTGGTAAACAAAAGCAGCCTTCTATTAACTTTGGTGGCTGAAATAACAACATTTGCTGGAAGATTTCATCAGCTGTGACTTGCTCGCTAATTAGGCTAATATTAGCTTCATTAATGGTTCATCATGATGTCTCAGGCTGACTTTTCAATGCTTTCATTTAAAGGGGCCTTGAAATATGCACTTGATGCCTAACATATATTATATTGTGCTCAGATCCATGTTGTGCAGAAACCTGACTGAGATTTATAAAATAAAACATAAAATTTCTCTACAATTTTGAACATGAATTGAAGTTTGGAAATAGGTAAAAAAAAAGACCTGGATCTATATTACTGTCTTTTGTGTTTGGATATATAAAAACGAGGTTATAGAGTTAAATGTAAATTATAGACCCATTTCATGAAGACAATATCTTAAAGAGCAGGAAGGATAGCTGCATTTGTGAAAAAAATTCTTAAAGAGCTACAAGATAAATTTTCTAAACTGAAGCAGATGGCAAGGGCAACTGGTTTTCTGGAGATGTCCCTGGCAGGTAAATGTAAACAAACAGTAGGTCATAATATACTATTTACAGCCATTGCTGTTGTTTTCCTGGTGAGCAAAGTCTTAAGAAAAAGTAATCATAGTTACCCAATCTACTCAAAAACTCTGACGCAATTACACACAGTGCACTCTTGGAGTAACCATGTATTGGCACACATAAAGCAGGAATTAGTCAGCAGAAATTGCATTACATCAGTAGCCAGAGAAAAGAGAAGACATAGTCACTATGTTACAGCTGAGGTACAGATAAAGATATACTTCCTCCTTTAATGTGACAAATGCATTCATCAGGTAATCTAAAAAGTACATTGTAGACGGTCTACTTGAGGGTCTTCAGATGGCTGTAGATGTCTTCCAGGAGTGCTTATCAAGTGCAATGTGCTCCCAGTTAGTTGGAGTGATGTGGGAGTGATATTTTGATAATGTCCTTGTTACAAACCCAGCTCGTTGAGGGAAAAGGGAAGTAACACACACAACCCGATGGAAGGATTGTAAATTAAATTGGTATTTATTTTTAAAGACAAGTGGATATTAATAACAAAACCAACAGAAAAGGGGGCGCCAGGTGCTGTCAAATCAATAAACAAATATAACAAAAAGACTCGCTAAAAAACACATGCATACACGTAATCAAACACACACACCCCACACACAGAGTGAGCGATCACCCTTTTAGTCCTCCATCTCCATCATCCCAGGCAGAGCAGGACCCACGGGGGGGAGGGTCAGAGAGGCTGCGAGGCCAGACAGGAAAGTGACAAGCCCAACCATGTGAATACTCTCAACCACACTCTGCCATCTTAGCACTCCTCTCACTTCACCGATTCCATCTCCTTTACATTTCCTGACTGGAGCCTCAGCGAGCGCGAGCTGTCTTTAAAGTGGTAATCCATGAAATCTTTTTTTTTTTTTGGGCTCCATCTGAGTTGCTAAGTGCTCATTACTGGGGTGTTCCTGTGCTGCACTTTCAAGAGATCATCTGTCAATCACACAGTGTGCTCAGTTTGTGTTGATGAAGTTTGGGTTTCTGTAGGCGGTGCTGTTTTCTTTGTCTCCTCAGTCACAGTGGCTGTCAGTGCTCATGTTAACGACCGACAGTAGCTCTTTGTCTACGTACTCCAAACAAACGTGAAACAGAGAACACATCAGCTTTCTCTTAGGAGACACATAACCACACGTTGAGGTTAAGAACAGTTAGAAAAGTGAAAGTTTTCATAAAGCGCTGTGTCATATCAATCAGAAATAACAACTATTTAGTTAAAAGTATTGCACTTATAATCAATATGTCCCGCTCAATTGAGTTGCAAGGCACCCAATCACTTTTTTCTCACCCCATTTCTTTTTCTATCTACATTCAGAACAAACTTTGAGCAGCGACTAAACCCTTCAGCAGTGCAGCCATCGTGTAGCTTCAATCTGTCTTCCATCTACGTTATGAGCCAAGAGGTTAAAGGAATTTTTTACCCTTAAATTGTATTTTTATACGTCAAATACTCATGCCTCACTCGCTTGGAACTCCAGGAGAAAAAGTTTGTGTTCACACAGAGAACAGAGCTCCCATGACAGGTGATAAACAACAACACCTAAATGTTTTAAAAGATTTGTGAAAACTCTGTAAAGATGTCTCAACTGGGCCACTCTTTCTCCAACATCTACTGTAGTCTGCTCTCATGGTGTTCGTGCAATTAATACAAGAATGCATTTATTAATAAAACATGTCTGTAGAAATGATTTTAAATTTTAATTAACCTTATTAAAACATTTTAAGTTTTAATGCGAAGATGTAAAGATGTACAGGATTATAATAAAGGCAAATAACATACTGAGTCAAGTTTGTAAATAAAGAAGAGTCCTGTACATTAAAACATTGGACTGCTGTGATTGTACAACAGCACAGTTGGAACAAATTATTTAAAGGTCCACTGTGCAGGATTGAGGAGGATGTATAGAAAATAAGACTTGTTGTGTTTTTGTTACCTTACGATGAGCTGTTTAAATTAGAGGTGGGGGGAAAAAGTGATTCTTAGATGCATCGGGATGTGGACTTGGACGATTCTGCATCGATTCACAAATGTCAATATTTTATTATATAAATGCTTGCTCACAAAAAAGAGTCAGAGTAGCACCCAGACAAGTTAACTTGTACTAATTCATCTTCACAAAAGACAGCGGCTGCAGCTTGTTTTAATTTGATGTCTAAATAATTTCATCTGTGAGGCGAACATGACGTAGACTGTGAATACTTACTGACGCCATCACCCAGAGACGAACATAAACGAGAGGAGCGGTGATCAGCATGTAGTAGACT
>JAPZEB010000020.1:22642244-22654285 GCA_029783705.1 Chaetodon striatus | reverse complement strand
CTATGTGATCATGTCAGTCAAACTGGGACGCGGAATACCCACGTGCACCCACTAATGACAAACTAATGCAAAACAGCGAAACATGGAGGAAAGGGAGGAAACTACAACCCGTACTAAGGCTAAGAAAAGGAAATGCAGCTACAACAAAGACCTATCCGTGGGTGAAACCAGTGGAAGGCGAGTCTGAGAAAATTTTTATGTGCTACCGAATCAACCAGACGGCAAAGCATAGTAATGTTATAAGCTAAAGGGGCAGAAAAGAAATGTTTTTTTTTTTTAAGCTGTTTTAGACTATCTCGGTGCATTGGTATCCCACATAGTCCCACATTGTCCTGCTTTGTCCCACTCAAATGTAGTCTTTGTCCCACATTTGGTGAGTTGGGATCGGGTCACCCTATGTGCCATGTATGTAGCCGCGTTATCGGGGGATGGATTACTTTTAATACACAAATACCCAATATTTCTGTTGCTTTATTCTTTTTATTTTCTGTTTTCTGCTACTTTATGTTAACCAAGTTAACTTGATTCTCATTTTGTCTAATTTCAGCCAACTAACGGGGGTCCCAGGAGGGTTTTATTTCGCACAAAGCCAGATGTGCTCTTCCTCAACCTACAGGATGAGATGGCAGTCACAACCCCTTCTCCACCAGACACTGAGGAGGAAGAGTTCAATGAGGAAGATCTGAGTTATACACTAAGACAACCAGACATAAGGATAGTCCACAGGGACAGGAGAGGCATCAGGTAAGACAGGTTTATTGTCATTGTGGAATACAGGGCTGCATAACGACATGCAGTTTTAGTCCCTTAATGCTACACAAGAAAAACAAAGATTCCGTGGGCAGTGATCGCATCAAGGTCCCAGTCCCTGCGCTTCCCTCTCAGATGCTGATGAGTGTATTTGTCATAGGCTAAATGTGAATGGCCTGAGAACTGTAGGAAGCTGCAGGATAAGGAATAAAATGTCCTCACTGACATTATTTTATGCGGGGACAATGTAGTAATGCTTATCTTTGCTGCATGGTGTTTGTATTTGTCTCCCTGAGCAGTAGCAGGTTGGAGGAGGAAGATTTAGAGGAGCCTCTGTCGTATCGTAGACAGAGAAACAAGCAAACAGAAGAGGAGCTGCATCACTTATCTGAGAACCTCTCCCATCGACTTGAGGAACTTGATCAGGTGTGTGTAAAATGTCATTTTGATTTTTTTTCTGCATGCGTGCGTCTGCTTTGTTGCCTGCTCTCTATTTTATAAATGTAAGTCCATGTGGTTATGGTCAGTTCAGTGAAGTTTGCTTTATTTCACCAGGATAAACAAATAAACCCAGGAAGTCCTGGGTACATACACTTTAATAATTGCAATGATTCTTACAGCCATCAGAAAATGTGATGTGTGCACTTATGACATTTTTCCTTTTGCACTTGCAACAATGTGTGTTGTGTAATTCCTGTAGATGCTCAAACGAGTTCTGGGTGAAAGTGGAGAGTCCAGTGACGTCAGAGAAGAGGACAAGCAGTCCCATCACAGTGACAGCATCATGGAGTGCCGCAAGACTCCCAGACAACACACAAGTAAATACACATTTTTGCTTAATAAACAAACGTTAATGATCTTTAAAGAGCCGCTGACAGTTAACATGAATGTGTTCAATTGTGACATTTATTAGTTTCAGGAACGCCTGACGCTGAATCCCCCCACCGGACACGCTCCTTGTCCCCCTCTCCTCCACGCGTCCGTCACTCCCTGCAGGGACAGTTAGAAGGTGCCACAGCCGAGGCCTTGAGTCTGGATGATGGGAGACAAACCAACCTTGCAGTTTCTGATTCTTCAAGGCGAGGAGAGCCACACCACAGACAGTCTCACAGAAAACATAGAAAGGTATTACCATAGTATTTTTAGTGCTCTCCCTTTAAATGCAGTCTGAATATACTGAAATCTGCTATCAGAAGTTCTTAATATGCTTTGTTGTCATACATTTGTTTTAGTGTTTTTCTTGTATTTGAAATAAATTAGACTTAACTTTGAATTTCTTGAATAGTTTCCACCACAGTGATGATGTCAGGACTGGCTTTAGTTTGCAGACTGCTCAGTAGATTTAAATGTTACATACAATGACAGACTGGGACGACTGTAGCAGTAAACACGGGTAGTTTAGGGAATCAAGACAGAGTTGAGGGATATTGCGTCAGTCTGTTAACTGTCTGTGAATCCACAGTTTTTACAGTGCAAGACATTTTTCACAATCTAAATTATCTTAAGTAACCATAAACTGTTCGTCTGATTTTGTATCCTGATTTGAGACATAATTATGCCAACCAATATCATATCCACCAAATTACCAATTTTTTAACCCTGGACGAAACAGGGGCTTGCACATTTTAAAAGGGAAACGTAGATACATCAAGACATTGTGTATTTGCCTGTTCTTTTTTGTTTGTTTGGGGTTTTTTGGTCATTATTGTTCTTTCATCTGTCAGATATTAAAGTTATGCTTAAAAAATCGTAAGATTAAATTAATATACTGCTGCTTTTGGTCCTGTTCATCATGTCATATGCCTTTAGAATTAAAATGCATCTGTCTTTCTTTCTCTCCCTCATTCAGTATCTGGAAAATAAGGCTTATGAAGAGGAGTTGAAAAGATATGAAGACAAAAAACGGGCAGATCTAGACAAGGCACGCCTCAAAGCTCAGGAAGCCGTAAGTCTGTTGTAGTATGAGGTCTAGTATAGTACGAGTACAATAAAGACCCCAGTCACAGTCCTTCCCCTCCTGTCTCTATGTCACATCCCTATTTAAGTCATTAAAATCAAACTTTGTGTTTCTCATATTGATTTAATATTCATGACAATTTTGTTGTTGTTAGATAATGTATTAGTCAGGAAGATCATTTTATTGTTTCACATTCCTGTACTGCAGCTGCTGCTTAAAAGAACAGTTCGTTTTGAGTCTACTAGCTCTGTGCTTGTCCATGGTTGCTTTGTTATTTACTTCCCTTAAATGAGTGACTTAAACACTTAAAGAGAAAATACACATGTACCAATGGGTGAGATTTTACTATAAACAAGTCATTATACAGGCAGAAATTAAGAAATACCTGATTATCAAAGTTTACTTCACAATGAGTTAAATCACTGTGTATTATAAAACAATACCTCAAAATAATGAAAGTCAAACACAGTCTTAAAATTATATGTGCTTGTGCACTCTATGATCACTAATACAGTCAATTGTGAAAGCACATTTGATCAGACAGAATGCAAAGTTTTAATGTATTCATAGAAAACACAGCAAGTCGTAACATTGTTAAGACTTTAGGATGCATTCCAACAAAAATAACACTTCCTGAATATTCAGCTTTAAATATTATAATACAAAATGAACCTCATTTGTTGATAATGTTCCAGTGGAAACTGAAGATCTTTTCTCTTTTAATTGAACTTTTAGTTTGCAAACACCAACTCCAAAAACTGGCATAAACTTTGTATAAAGTGGCAAATGGGAGATAACTACTGCTTTATAGACAACTATAAAATGGGCAATAATGTAAGGACATTAACTTTAACAAATAAAGCAGTCAGCTTGAAGTAAGATGAATAAAAATGTTCAGTTTTTGAATTATTGAGTGCTTGTGATTGTTGGCCAATTTGTCCCAGTTTACTAACAGTTCAGTGTGTGTCTGTGTGTGTAGGAGCGCCAGTACAGAGAGGCCATACTGAGGGATGTTTCTGACGCTCCCAGACTGTCCCCAGCAAGAACGAAGACCCAGCATGGGTCACAACGTAACACACAAACCACGCCAGGACGGAGATGGCAGGAGGCCCCCAGAAAAGCTCCATCAAGTAGGTTAAGTCTTGTGTATTTTCCACATGGACCTTTCAATTATATTTCTAGATAATATAATGATTAGTATTCACATGATTTTTTTACACAACACAATGGTATCTTACCATATTTTCAGTGTAGTATTTCTTCCTACTAGCGAGCTATCTTTTACTACAACTACTACTCTGCTCTAAATGTGTTCCATATTAACAATATAAACGTTATTACTTTGGACTGAAGCTTCATATCCGCAGACAACTTTACAGAATTTTTTGTCATCATCATCAAGCATCTACAATTGCACATCAATGATCCACCTTAAGGCACATCTGGAACTGTGCTCATGCCCAATTTCAGTGTCATGATAGTCAGTCATATGTAAGACAGAGTTGACGTTAGACTTCTCAGGTATTTATTGGGTCCTGAGACTCCGACACTGAGGACTCAGAAGCACTTTTCTTATTAAGCTTTGATGATGCAGCTTTGGCATTTCCAGACGTCTTGTCCTTTGGCTGCTGTTTCCTCTTGGGTGTTGTCTGTGCCTTATGAATGTTTATATCTCTAGCTTCTGGCTGGCTGGCCCACTTGCGTTGATAACTGCAAAAGTAACAGCTCTGGTAGACTATGAAGTAAGGGCCGCGAGTGTATTTGGTACAGCGGCACTTTCTGTCGCACATTGGGCAGTTCTTTATCAGCTGCAGGATGGCCTCCTCATCAACAATGTGCTGCAGAGCTGGTCTGTTTCAGGGCAGAAAAGAAAGCCAATAAATGATGATGACACATGGGTTGTAGGGGAGCAAACATAACATACAATGGTGACTATGGATGCATTGACTATGTTTGCATGCACAGTAAAATTCTACCATTATTGCTAATATGACTATATTCTCAATTTAACACAGGTCATGGAAGCAGTATTTTCTGTTAACATATTTTAAATCTGGCCTTTCTCTGAATTTAGCATTTTCCAAATAAGACGTGAGATATGCTGGTTTTATTTAGGTTTTAGGAGCATTCTTTGGACATGTTCACAGTGCAATCAGAATATGGATGTCAACGGTTTTTTTTAACCACAGTTTGCAACACACGATTTCTTGTCTGTTTATGATCAGCTCTGTGTATTGTCATGGATGCATTGTACACAAACCATTTAGACATCAGTTTGCAAGGCTGGGGTGTAAATGCATGCCCAAAAGAAATCTTCATGTTTCTGGTCAGACGAAAAAACACACCTACTTTCATATTTTGATGCAACTAACATCATATTAGGGCATGTTATTCAGAATATGCATGGCTGCATTTAAACTGGAATATTGGTGGAATATTCATTTTCATTAGCTGTGTAAACAGCTCAGTAGGAATACTGTATTTTTTCTGAGTAAGAGCAAGAACTCAAAAACTGTATTGTATGCCTTTTAATGCTGTCACCAAGCTCTACTGCAGAGCTATACTGAATCACAGAGCTGCCTTTATTTAAAGCTACATGGTTTACTTAGCACAATAAGGGAACATGATCAGAGTCATTTGCTGACTTACTTCTCCCCAGCTGCAGAGCCCGTCTCCGCTGGTGCATTTTCTTGAATGTCTGTGAATCAACATCAGTAGTCAATCAAAACTTTAGTTTAAAGTAGTAAGTTATTTTTTAAATCACCCTGTCAAAAAGAGAATTTTGTCTCTGTCATATATCTTAAGACCTGTCAACAAAATGCGTTGTACAGATCGTCTGTGTTGCATCAACAAGGTCATCCCATGAACACCACAGCAGCCAGCACCTGGACTGTTATTTGCTAATCCACATGCACCTGTAAACCACATAAGATGGTGAGGATGATTCACTGACTCACCTGCGCCTGGCGATCCGTCCATTGCTGCCCCGGTGTCATGCAGCTGTCATACGACACAACACAGACAAACTTTAAACACCTGGCTGCTGACAATGATTTTAAAAATGACACTACTACAAACACGAGTAACACCCCCTCCATGTTCCTCAGGGCCACCATTATAGATCCCGTGTGCATGTTTCTGTCTTAAAAGCACACTCCACCGCTAAATCGGAAAAATACATGTTTTTCCTCTTACCTGTAGCACTATCTATTACTCTAGATTGCTCTGGTGTGAGTCGCAGACTGTTGGAATATAAGGCTAGCTAATTAGCTAACAGTCTGTGCCAGCCTTACCACTGATGCAGTCATGTTGGCGCTTCCACCAGCGGTCTGACCAATGATTGGGACGGCGGTAGGCTTCGGATGGGTACAGCCTTCATGGTGGACCAAGTCATCGGGTGAGAAGTGGTCGCTGCATACCAATATACAGCGACGCCGGAGTGTCTTCTTCGAAATGTTTGGGTTGATATCCAGAGCACGGAGCCATAGCTTGTAGCGCTTCGGTTCATTTAATGGTAGCTTGTGGAAACTGACCGCAGACCAAGTTTTCTGTCGATTTCTGCAGTTGGGAAATGAACACTGTCGACCCATACTTGCTTGTCCATCAGCTACCCAACTAGCTAATAATCTTATAATTGTTTGATACTGTTAGCACCACTTAGCTAGCTAGCTACAGCTGCAGCTGAGGCGAGGAGGACGCCATTAATGTTTACATCCCGCGCTGTCACGAGCCTAGATGCACGCTTCCTCCTGCGCGGTGATACGGTCGACGGGTGTACTTAGGTAGAAAGAAAATAGTCCTTATGTGAAACTGCTCATAACAAGGACTGTGGATTATCTTGAGTAACCGGGTCAAGATTTCTGGAAAGACACATTGCTGTTGAGTTTTTCAGCCGTAGTTTTCGGGTTGTTTTAGCACTACAAGCCGAGTTACATGTAGTTGCATTGTATTTGAGAGAAGGCAGACAACAGCTGATATCTCCAGCACACAGCAACTCACACCAAAACAAGTTAGACTGATAATTAGCGCCACAAGAAAGTAAGAGTTAAGTGTGTGTTTTAGATTGTGTGTTGAACGGTGCCGTTAGTAACCCCCAACTACAAACACAGATAGTATGGGTGCAAACAGACACAATGTGGTATTTTAGCTGTGTAGCCAGTGTAACTAACTTAAGTTAAAAACAGCTGACCTCAGTTTGGACCTCCTTCTCCCGCGTCTTCTGCTCGCAGTGGTCGCTATCACCCAAAAAGAGATTGGGTACAGCGGTTGACTTGAGCGACTTCTTAAAGGTGCCCTCCATCAGCTCTGACCGCATGTCCCCGTTGTAGTCATCTGCCGCAAAATGCAAGGAGCACACCCGAAGACACCCCAGTGCTGACTTCGGTGTGTTCTCGTCATATTTGGGGTTTTTAATCGCTCGGAGCCATTGTTTGCACCGCTCCACATCTGATGGTAGTCGGTGGTGGCTTACGGTTTCTCCATCCCCGCTCCTCTCCTCCTTCTGTCTGGGAGTGTGGCATCCAGGAACCATACACCATACAGGCATGGTCGTTGTCGTCAGCAGTCCTATGACACTTGTCTCGTTTTTTTTTCCGGGGGGTGTATCTGAGACGCCTTTCTAACTTTTCTTTTTACACATATCCGCGTTTGAAACCCCCACCTTCACGAGCTACTGGGTTTAGGAATGATTTGTGGGCTGGGCGTCAGAATCTCGCGCGCAATGCATCATGGGTGATGTAGGCGCTGCTGGCACGGTCTATACAGCACGCTCTAAGAAATGTATTGCTTCTTTTGACTACATTTACCTTCAACACTGATTGAACATCCATAAAAATGATGACAACTGTTGCTAAATTAATGTCAGTTGCCGCTATAAATATGCATACAAACTTTCTGATACTCCTCCCAAGAGAACTGTTTGGCACTAAAGTTATTGTTTTTGTTGTCACAAGCAAAAAAAAGTATGTGATGTAAATGTGTTTTAATTATACCAGTGTTCTGGTTTGTATTCCCTCTCTCTCAACAGTGAAGGTAAAGGAGAATGAACTCCTCCCTGTGCTCCTGGAGGAGTGGCCCTACCTTCACATCTCCCCCCACACACTGGGTCGGATGTGGGAGCAGCAGATGCAGCAGGTGGACAGACTCCATGCCCTGTCATCGTCTCATGGCAGGCGTCGCAGTAAACTCTCCAGCCAGGTAGGACTGTGGCCATAAGAAGTCTGTTAAGCACAGTGAGATGACTGATTTTGATGGCACTACCCTTTTAAAATCTGGAATGTACGAATTGGTGTATGGATTAATAGATGAATATGTTAACGTCTGCTTGTCTGCCAGGTGGAGGAAGCTCAGAGGAAGCACGACCTGCTGGTGGAGATCATCCGCAAAGAGCAGGACCACAACAGGCGTCTGGTGAGCATCAACATATAAACACACATTCAGAAGGCCCCTTCACATTTAGTAACCTCCTCAACAACTGTCACAAAGGATGTTTAGAGTGTGATCACAACTCTGGGCACAAAATGGCGTGCTTCCACATGCAGACTTTACCTGCCTGTTCTGGACACGCAGTGTTTGTCGCACCAAGCTGGACAACTGCAAGCTAAAAATGTTAATCCTCCAGAGGGACTTCAAAGAGCGTATCCAGCAGCAGAAGTCGACCCAGAACAGACTGAGGGAACAGAGGCAGCAGATAGCACGTGCCAAGAAGTACCACAACGACTACCACGTCCAGCACCGTGCCCGCCTGATGAGGGCACGCACCAAGGAGGAGAGGGTGGGTAGTGGAGGCCATTCATAACTTTGCCCCCATTTCATTTCATGTCATTTAATTAAATTTTTTGTTACATCTTTTGTATGTAAAATTTCAAAAGATTGAAGAAGTTTTTCCAGAGCTCAATGTGACAGCTACAAATCGCTTGTCAACCAAACAGATTAAATTTTCAATCACATAAAACAGAGAAAAGCAGCAAATCGTCACATTTTAGAAGCTGACACCAGCAGATGTTTGGCAGTTTTGATGGTTTCTACAAACCACAAGGACTCAGTTAACTCAAGGTTGTTGCCAATAATCCTTTGACACGCTGAAGTGGTGTGTTTTTAGCTAGCTAGCTACAGGCATTCTGTAATTGTTTCAACCCATGGTTGCATATTATGGAGCTGACTGTTTTCCCCTCCACTGGGTGTGGCACACTATCTCCCCATCTCTTCTGAAACCCAAATTGATCAAAAGTCTTCCCATCTTCTGTGTTTGAGAGGAATCACAAGCTGTAGATGAATAAAACCAGATGTTGATCAATACTACTATGTAAAATATTAAATTACAGACCATGTGATCATCTGGCATTAGTGTTTTGGGTGACGTGTGGTTGTGTATGTGTGTGTGTGTATAGATGTTTCGGCAGCTGTTTGAGGAGGGTTTGGAGCTACAGAAAGTCCGGTTGAGAGAGCAGAAAGCCTACGCCAGGGAGCAGCAACTGGAACATCAGAGACGACATGAGGACCAGATCAAGTCCATGGAGAACTACTACAAAGACCAAGTAAGACATAAACACACACACAGACCTATACAAAAATCAGGAAGACACACACACTCGTGTTGTTTTAAAATGGGCTTTACGTCTACTATAAATTCCAGGTCAGCTACAATGTGCTTTCTCTCTTTTAGTTTTCACTACTAGCTGAAAAACTTGCACAGGAGCGGCAGGAGATCCAGGTTCGCAAAAAAGCTCAAGAAAAGGTAAATATTTTACTCCCACTCACACACTCTTTAACTGTCACAAAAAACTCTTCAAAATGTGATCGTATTGGAGATCTCTGGAACGACGTGTCAGACAATGTAGTCATGCAGCATGTCTTTGATCAGACAGTTAGTTAAAAAGCCACAAATCACCAACTTGAATACAGTTTCATGTTAGAAAGCGATGTGTTTTACCTAAGCTGGTTATTGATCTTCACATCAGTAAACCACTTTTTCTGGACGTCTGTCTGTTCAGGCACACTTCAAGCTGCTGTTGGGTCTGTTCAAGTTTTTGTTTCTCTCTATCTCTGGTTTAGGAAAGACAATCATGAAACCTTTTTGGGTCAGATATTTAAAGGAATACTTCACCCACAAAATGGCCGTTTGTGCATCAGTCATGCCATGTTTCCTTGAAAGGGTGAAGAAAACTTTTTTTTTTTTCCCCCATGCCTCCACAGAAAATAGTGAACCTACTGATTTGATTGGGAACCAAGTTAAACAACAGCTAAAATACATTAAAACATCAGTTTTCAAAGTGTGATCTTACTATTTAAAACTGAACTGAAAGTGAAACTTATCTATGCTCTCTTAAAGCCAGACTCCAATACTAAGGGTTTTCAGCGAAAATGCATGTGTTTGGGAAGTACTGATCATACAACTGGGCAAGGAAAACTGTGTTTTCTTCAGGAACTCAACTTAGCAGGGTATGACTAACTGACATACAAATGGTAATTTTGTTGGTGACGTATTCCTCTAACTTAAAGACCGCAGGACAGAGAACATGAACTCGGCTTTTAAATCTAATGTAATGCCACTGTCATGACAATGAATAAGAATTTAACATGTTTTTCCCTCAAAAAACTTAAAAGCAATTTATATAATTTTAGTTAAGACCATTCACTACGCGCATTGTTTTGCAGGCTCTGCTGAAGATGAAGCGAGAGCTGCGTTCCAGGATGGAGCGTGAGATTGGTGAACTGCAGAAGATCATCATTCAGAACGACGAGGACGACCATTTCCAGGATCTGGAGGTCCAGAGGCTGCGCAATCGGGTCCAGATGGCTTCTTTCCAGTACAACACTAGCTATCTGCACTGACCATGGAAGCGAGGCACAGGGCTGTTTTAACCTCCTCTCAATCAAGGATGCATCTACATCAGAAGAACATGCTGCAGAAGGCTTTGTTTCTGCCATTCACAACTAAGGGTACGACATTCTGGCAGCTGAACAGTACTGTCTCCTCGGCATCTTCCGTCAGATTTGCACAGAAGAGGAAATTCACATTGTAAGAACTGATGATTATTGATGAACTGAAACACTCCGACAAAATGTAGCTATTAGCTAATCGAGCTAACTCTTCCTCTCACCTCAGCTGCTATACCTGAACTTAACGACACCTTGGACCAAGTCCGCTCCTCTGTGGGTTTTAGTACTTGATAACTAAGAATGTTTTAAAATGGCTCCCTCACTGTGCAGTCTTAATGATATTGTAGCAAACGATTAGTAAAAAATGTTCTTCCTCTTGCCAAATAGGGACCACTGATGCAAAGTTAATAAGTATGAATGTCCCACACTGACAGATTTTTAACTTCCATTTTTCCCTCGTATATGTGCGATGTCTTTCTGTTAATGATTTAACCATGCCAGTGGATTATTTATTTTTTAACTTTAATGTTGTTTGATTTTTAATTAACCTGGTGTTGTCTCGTCTGATCACCAGGGGCGATGATAATCAGTCTTTCCCGACTCCTTTTCCTCAGCTCCATTGTGATTGTTTTTAATTCTCAGCCAGAACTTAACACATGGTCGTTTTAAATCAATACAAAGAGTTGCAATGTTAAAACAGTGTCTACTGATATTGTGCATTTTGTCTAATGAACACACGAATGCCCCGTCATCATCATCCATTAAATGTGTGGGCTCCCTGATCTCCTCCAAATAAACTGGGTCACAGTGAAGGTTTGAGTTATTTGCACAAGGTGCAGGTCCTGTAACAAGGCATCTATAGTACGACAAAATAACATGAAGGATGAGATTTCTAATAGAGGGTGTGAAAGTCAAATCATTGAGAAGGAAAAAAACACCTGTACTGTACTTAACACTAACACAGTGGTAGATTCAGACCAAAACAGATTTGATTGGATAACGATGTGAACAAAACATGGGACCTAAGTATTTTTGTGACAGCTTTAACTATGCACCCCATTTACACCAGGTGTTAACATGTTATCTGCATCTGATGACATCCCACCCACGTGCCTATGTATTTACACTTGGTGTTAATAAGTACTATCAGAACTCAAAATGGAAATTAAAGCTGCAAGCAGCATTGGGCGGGACCTCGCACCCACGCCTGTTGCCCCTTGCCCCTTGCCCGTTGCCCCTTGTACGCTGGCTCTTGCCCCTAGCCCCTTGCCTGTTGCCCTTTGCCTGTTGCCCCTTGCCCCTTGTCCATTGGTTCTTGGCCGTTGCGCGTTTTGGCCTGTAGTTCCAGCTGTGTGTTCGTGGTTATGGGTGTGTTGCTCCACTGTTGACCCACCAGATGTTTGTGACCATGAGTCAGAATATGTTGCCAGTAGGTGGCGCTTTGTGTAATAGC
>JAPZEB010000020.1:22631722-22642144 GCA_029783705.1 Chaetodon striatus | reverse complement strand
ATTTCCTCCATATTGAAATAAAAACTCTCAATATTTTACTTTAAATGGAAACTAAATATACCTATGAATCATCAGGGTCGCACTTTGAACTTGAAGCTATGGACACACTTTTTTCATTTTCACTGTGTGGTCCAGCTGGGCTGGACATCCACAAAAAAGTTCACAGGCTGAGATTATGCAAAAAACTGTTGATATATTCAGAACATCCATGCACAAAAAGAGGGGGGCTCAAAGTGCAAAAAATAATAAAAGGTGAATAAAAACACCAGCAAACTTTTCAGTCCTTGACTATCATCAGTGCTACTGATGTGTGCTTCACAGAACAGACACAGACAGATTACTACCGAATGAGTCAGCTGGTACCACTAATTAGATGAGATCAACTCTGAGGACTTTTTATTATTTTTTGCACTTTGAGCACCACTCTCTTTGTGCACGGATGTTCTAAATAAATGGACGTTTTTTTTTCATTAATCTCAGCCTGTGAACCTTTTTTGTGGCTGTCCAGCCTAGTTGCATTGGTGTGCGAGTATCTGCTTTGCCGTGTTTGCAGTGTTGAACATTAGCATTCATTTGGATTCATTTTCAGGTGACACCCTGAATGTCAGTCATGTTCACACTCATTTTCACTCTGCTTTGGTCTCGCCACAACTCCTGAGAGACTGCACTTAGCTGCAAAATACTCCACCATGTCTAGCTAGGTGCTACTTTCCACAAGGGCTAGGCTGAAAACAGATGCCTACTGCGGCTCAAAATGAGGTTAGAGTAAAGCAAAGCGGTAGGGTTGTGATCTGTAAAACCAAAATAATGAGCTGAAGACTGTAAAATGTAAAATGCCATTTGCTAACATATGAAAACATTGCTTAGTGGAGCTTTAAAGGAGCAGTGTGTAGGGTAAAGTGGCATCTAGCAGTGAGGTCGCAGCTTGCAACCAACTGAATACCCCTCCTTTTATCCCTCTTTTTACAAGCGAGAACATACAGTGTCCTTCACTTCAATGTAAAAACATAAAAGGCCCTCTCTAGAACCAGTGTTTGGTTTGTCCACTATGGGCTACTAGAAACATGGCAGGCTTTGTAGAAGAGGACCTGCTCTCTACATAAATCCCACACAGTGTTCTTTTAAGAACCAAAATTGTCAACAATTGGATTATACTGTGGCAGAGCGATGATATTTCCAAGTACAAGATTCGCAGCAAATTATCTGAGCACTGAAACATCCTTGAAAGTGCAGCACAGTATATGGTCAGTTTTTCTCCTTATGTGTTTTAACATTGGGGATTAGAAATCTTAGTAACTTGTCTTTAGTTTGAAGGATCCAACAGCTCATTAAATATCAAATGATACAAAAAATAATGCAGAGATTTACATACTAAAGCTTTTGACGGTCCAGTCACTCTTTTTAGAAGTTTTAATGTCTGTTTACAGAAGTAAATTTAGTCCCGGTAGCCCCGGTATAGTGCTGTTACAGAATGAGGTTTGTCTGTTTAAATCTGCATCTTCTTTATCTGCAGTGATCAAAAACACACACACACACACACACACACACACACACCAGTGGGTGTGTCTTTGCTAACAAGCAGAACCGTCTGTGTGACCCGTGATTAACCCTTGAAAACACATGAATCGTTGGCAGAGTAAGCTGACACATTTTTAAGACACACATGCACATGATTAGCCGTAGCCATAGGGCTGCTGTTGTGCAGAGTGAGAAATGTCGACAGCATGAGTCACACCATGTTGCGGGGACAAGACGGGAAAGACAACAATGTTTCAGCGACAGAATGCTGGATATTGTCTTGTGTATGTGTGGGGGCGTTTTGTGTTCATGTATGAGTCAGTTTAAACACACCCATGCCAAGATTAGTTTTTAGGCAAAAAACTCACAAAAGTATTAAAGAATGTCTTGGCTTTTGTCAATTTTGACAAAGAGATAGAAATTGACATTGTGTACTATTACACAGCTGGATTTTTGTTTTGCACTATACAATGACACAAGAGCGTAGAAACAGAGAGACAGAAAGCAGCTTTGACAGTCAGTGTTAACACACTAAAAGTACTTAAAAAATCTACTTTACACGCTACCACTGAAGTCGCAGCGAAGCATATGACTGCACTTAGTGGCCTCTTTTTGACAGCTGTGTGCCATAAACTAGAGTAAGGGTAGAAACTCAAGCCAAGTAACTTCATCTGCATCACCAGGAGTAAGGAATGTTAACTTTCTGCAGTATAAACTGTTCACTACTTTTATATTTATTCTTTCAATGTTCTAAAAGGCAGTAAAACAACATTGGCAGCTATGATATGCAGGGCTAATATTCAGCACTGCTGCATTATATTTACAAATGGTTTCCCATCTTTATCCTTTTTTATCCACAGTGCTCATTCCTGCCCAAGTTCTCCATCCACATAGAAACAAAATACGAGGACAACAAAGGATGCAATGACAATGTGAGTACACTGTGTGTGTGTGTGTGTGTATATATATTTATATGTGACGGTAGGTTTGAGTAGTGGTTTGTGGGAGTTTGCTCTGTTTCTCAGTGGTACACCTTGACTAGAATTGTAGTACACACAATCACATTATGTGTGTAATTTATGTTAGAATATGTTCCTACCACCTTTCTGATCACCCTAAATTGTCCCCACTACAAATTTGACATTAATTGCATATGCATTTAAATCAAATGTAATTTCCACAGACTCAATAAAAGGTTAACTCCTTCACGGTACTACTGAATGAGAAATATATATATTTTTTTTGTTATTTGTTTGCTGGTTGCCGCCTCCTTTACACTCAGCGATATGATTACCGAAGTCCATTTTTGGACAAATCAGAAACAGCGCAGTGTGCTTAGAGGGAGGACAGAGCTTGAGACTGGAGAACAAGACATTATTAATGTTATACTAATATACTATACATGAACTTGTGGGTGTGTGGTAATGTGGGGGGGCGGAGGAAGAAAAGAGACACGGGGCCATGTTGAGGTCGACAAAGAAATATGTGTCGATTTAAGGCTGCTTTGCAATTGAATACTACTCTTTGAGACCAACAGACAACACCAACTGTTTTTTTTTTAACAACCAATGGCCGCATTTCCATCAGCTTTTGTGCCACTGACTGTGGGTGCTATTTAGCAGCCTGTTGCTGTCTTTGCCGCAGCGTTTGTGCCACCAAACACGAATGTTTGTAGGTACTGGTGTCTGTGTTTTCAATGGCGATCGGGCCACTAAACATGAATACATTTTAAGCGACCCCTTCCTGCATTTTCAGCGGCTTTTGTGCCACCAAACGTTGGTATTTTAGGCCAGAACATATTTTCCTAACCATAACCAAGTGGTGTTTGTGCCTAAACATAACCTCACAGCATTGTTAGAAATGTAAAGTTTCTGCATGAGGCATTCTGAGTGTCAGGATGCTACAGTTTTCCCATTCTTCCTGCTGATGCCTCATGTCTTATTGCCTGTTTCCACTTTAGTCTTCTTCTTTAGTTCTGGGTTCTTCACCCTGTTGGTTGTGCATCTCAGCACAGCAGCTTTTAAAGCGTTTTCTGTTGTTTGCTAGCAGGCAAAAGTGACAAGGAGGCACCTTCATGCAATGCAAAGTCAATGGAGAGCGATGAATTTGTCACTCCGGGTGTGGGCTGGACGTAATTGTGCTCTGTCTCTATGAGCGTACATCAGCCCATAGGCTCAGTTAATCCATCAGTCAAGCTCTAACTCCCATACAAATCTCTCAGCTTAATATACATCTGCTGCCTGTCTCCTGTCCACCCTGTTCAGAAATCTGTACAACAATATAGGCCAATTTAAAAAAGCAAAATATTTCACAGCAGACATATGGTCGAAAACAAGACCTGTGCGAAGCTCACATAAGTAAAACCATGCGGACAGATTTGGCAACTCACAGGCCCTCCTTTGCAATCCCGTTGTATCATAATGCCAACTATACTATGCGCCTTGAGAGTCTGCCAAAAACCGCTCCACTTGTTGGACAGCTAATTTCATTTGGGCTGTTAGCCTCCTCACTTTCTTTCTCTCTATATTTTACTCCACTCTCCAGTTTATGGGAGCATTAGTCATCAAATGAAAGGCTGCCACTGCCTGGACAGTGAACAAGAAGAATGGAGGGGTAGTGTGCAACGTACAAATTGCTTGAAATATATCATGGTGGGCGGCGAGCTGGTTAATGTTTCTGTGGCTTCATATTTTGCCTCAAATTTGGAAGGGATTTGTTGATTGTATAAGGCAGGAATGGCTCCCAACTTCACTCAAGTGTCTTGTTGGTGTGTATCAGAGTAGGTTTTATACATATATTCATAAACTGCAAAGGGAGACAGAAATGTTCAGACTGTCAGTGTGCATTAAACATGTAGGGATGTTTTATATTGATGCTTGTTTGGTTTGGCATGACCAGGCAACATATCAAAGAACAGAAATCACCCACTGCAAATGCACTTAATGAATAAAAACAGTGATAAATCACATGGCTGTTGCATAAAGCGTGTGTGTGTGTGCAATTGTTTAGACATTTTGAGTGTGCATATGAGCTGAGATACAAGAGCAGCACATAGAGCTCATCGTCAGACACTCAAGTCAATGATTCAATGATACAGCTGCTCTGTTTTGTCTAACATCTTCAGGGCAAACAAACAAGAAGCTTTGCATGTTTTATGACATTGTATAACCAGTTCATGAGTATGTGAGCTGTATTTGTTAGAAAGGATGTTGCGAATATAAATGCAGCTGTGTTTTGCATAACAACAGTCCCTCTGAACAAGTGTCATGTGGATCCTGATGGCATAACATACATCTGTCCACTCGGGGTGTCTTGACACTGTGTATAAAAGAGAGAACAACTGGAAAAAGACCGACTTACTGAGTGTGAAGGATTCAAAGATGGAGGAATGAAAAAGGAAGGAATGGTGAAGTGAGGGAGGATGTGTGGACAGGAAATGAGTGGGTGTGTGAGTGGACATCATGCAACGTTTCAATGGAGGTTGCAGTAACAGTACATGACATGCAAAATTCCACAGTGTTGGACACACACTAACACTCGCACACACTCACACATTAAGCTTTAACATGTGTCCTCAGGCACATGTTGCTCTTGTAATCTCTCCAAGGACTCCTGAACTACACAGCAGGCAGAATGAGAAAACACATGCTTCATTCTTTCTCTCTTTTCTTTTCCCTTGTTGTATTTTTCCAACCTTTCTGCGTCATTTACTTTTTTGTTGTTCTTTCCTGGGTTTTTTTTTTTTTTGTCTTTTTTTTTGTCTTTTCTTTTTTTTTTTTGGCAAGTCATGCATATTCAAAGTCACGCCCAAATTAGAGACAGTTATGAGCTATTATTAGAAAAGGTGGTCACGTCCAAGCTCTTCACCTGAACAGGTGGCTCTGTAGTGCACTCGCTGAAGTACACTGTTCAGTTTAGGACGAGATGTTACAATCCCTGGTGCACATACTTGAGACTGTGAGTGGGAGTAATGGTGCCGTCTGGGTGGGAGCCAAAGGGTTAGATGGATGGAAAAGTAGGAAAGAGCAAAGGTAGATAAAAAACAGGAAGGGGCAAAGGGAGGCCAGAGTCGAGGAGAGACGTCTCTGCCTTCTGAACTCTCCCCCGCTAGACCGGGCCGTACACTTTACCTCCCCCTACTCCCTCATTTTGATGAGGGAAAAGAGAAGAAACTAACAGGAGAAAAATGTACCTAACTTTAATTGAGGTGGAGTGTAACTGGTCAAGTGTTGTTGCATGTACTTGCAATTGTGGGTTAGAGTTGGCTCAATGCTGGGGGGGTAATGGGTTGTAGGGAGGGTAAAAGCTATGTTGGGGTCATCAGGTGGGTACCCTCCTTCACTGGTGTTTCGATGATAGGCCCTTGACACCTCCAGAGGGCTCATCAGCAACACCTGGCATCCCAGATGTGCCCCCTTCTGCTTTTACTCCCTCGTACCCTGCTGTTGTGAGTGGTATTTCGTGGCCCAAGTGGCGCCTTTTCTCCTAAACCATAGCCGCCGGCTGTGATGACTTGATGCTGGACTTTGCCTCAGATTACCTCAGATTTCTTTAAGCAGCCTGAAATCCAATATGACCATCTTTTGAATTGCCTGTTAAGGAAACATGTTCTTCATTATCCTTGACTGTCCATGTTGAGCATTATCAACAGAATATACTGCATTCCTCCAGCTGGGCAGAATCTGTATTTGTTCCTTCAATAACTTCTAAATCCACAGTCACAATATTATTGACCTCATTTTATTCAGTTAATGATTATCTCTTATCCATGCCATGAATGAGATTGGTGTGTTTTGTGTGTCTGTTGACTTTTGAGGATAATGAATTGCGGTCCAATCCGATCTTTTATTTAGACAGTGATTGCTATGAGCCTTCAGAGACCCAAGCTGCAGAGCATTTTTAGGACAAATGTCCTGCTGTGTACTGAAATGACCATCTACAGTCTGCCCGTGCTTTGACTGTGTAGTGTATTCACAGTGGAGAACATGACGAAAAGAAGTGCACCAACAAATGCTGGCATACACACTAGAATAGTGCATAGTAGGGGTGTAAACACAAGTTTCACCACAATGTCATATTATGTCAATTATTTGACAACAGAAAATCAGTAATGATACAATTTTGATTTAATTAAATTCAGAGGCCTGCGATAGATATGAGACAATGTCAGTAAATATCCTCATTGTCTTTTCTTGGCCGCTTACCATTGTCTGCCTGGCACTAGGCCACCAGCACTGTTTGAATGTTTAAGAAGGAGGTGCACTTCTACTGAAATGGTGACACAGACGTGCTATTAGAATTTCAAAATAAAAGTATATCTTAAAGATGGTGATATGTATCTATGTTTTCACTTTAGATTGATAATATTGGATGATTGCATCAATATTTTGATTCAGACTGATGTATTGTCACACCCCTAGTGCATAGTATAAGCATATAGCATTGAACTGCGTTGCAGCTCAGTGTATTTGCACTCACCCGCCACTTTATTAGGTACACCTGTTCAACTGCTCATTAACGCAAATAGCTAATTAGCCAATCACATGGCAGCAACTCAATGCATTTAGGCACATAGACATGGTCAAGACGACCTGCTGACGTTCAAACTGAGCATCTGAATGGGGAAGAAAGGTGATTAAATTAACGTGGCATGGTTGTTGGTGCCAGACAGGCTGGTCTGAGTATTTCAGAAACTGCTGATCTACTGAGATTCACACACACACAACCATCTCCAGGGTTTACAGAGGATGGTCTGAAAAAGAGAAAATATCCAGTGAGCAGCAGTTCTCTGGGTGAAAATGCCCTGTTGATGCCAGAGGTCAGAGGAGAATGGCCAGACTGGTTCAAGATGATACAAAGGCACCAGTAACTCAAATAAGCACTGGTTACAACCAAGGTATGCAGAAGACCATCTCTGAACCAACAACACGTCAAAC
Source organism: Chaetodon striatus (assembly GCA_029783705.1). Taxonomy (NCBI): domain Eukaryota; kingdom Metazoa; phylum Chordata; class Actinopteri; order Chaetodontiformes; family Chaetodontidae; genus Chaetodon; species Chaetodon striatus. The sequence continues at coordinate 22,634,690 of JAPZEB010000020.1, read as the reverse complement.
CTTGAAGCAGATGGGCTACAGCAGCAGAAGACCACACTGGGTGCCACTCCTTGAGCATTTCCATGTTGTGCTACTGTATACTTCTCCATCTGTTTTGTATCAGAGAGGAATACCTCTCTACATTTATCTGACAGCTATTGTTACTACAGAACTTCGCAAAAACTACAATCAAAACCTGTGATGACATCATGAAATGTGTTGCTGAAAATATGTACGAGAGTTTAGCGCCACCTTGATACACTTCACATTAAAATTAGTATAATGTTGCATAGAGTACATTTTGCTGATACTACATTTGTATTTTTATTCTTTTAAACATTCAGCAGAAAAAAAAGACAGAAGTACACGAGGTTCTATAAAACATAATGCTGTGAGGTCCAAACAGCATAGTTTTATTGCTCAGCTTTCTGCAAGGGTACAAGAAGTTTATTACTTTGCTTCTTTATTGTCCTTATGTACAGGTGTCAGTTACAAGCTCACAGAGCAGCTGATGTGAAAAACTATGAACACATATACTGTAATAATAAATACAAAAACAGATAGGAAATCAAAAGAAATAAAACATGGTGCAGTTTAAAAAAAAATCTGTTTTGTATTGAATTTAATCAAAAGTCATTTACGCGCTCACACACATTCTCTCTCACACACACAAATTTGCACATAAACCTGTAAGTTTGTACTTAAAAGCGTGGGGAGAGAGTTCAGCTTGGTTTGTAACCAATTAAACCAGCGTTTAAGTTCATCATTTTGACTCTGAATCTATTCACATACATCAGATCAATCAGAGCAGACAAACATCTCTTTGTATCACAGGTGTTCAACACTCGAAAAAGTCAATGTTGACCTGTAAAACATTTGAAGACGTCGGACAAATTTGGCTGTTTAACTGGGGAACAGTGTGATATCCCCTCATCTGGAAGCTCTCAGACCCCCACAACTTTTGCACTGAAGACTGAACCAGCCAGAAAACTTGGTGCCAACAAAAAGTAACAAAGAGCAGAAGTGGACTGTGTGCACTGGACAAACATACATGTGTGCATATCAAGAACATGGGTGTTTGTGTGTATATATGTTATCTACATCAAAAAAACTTGATCAGTCCATTAACTATTTGGTAAATAGAAGGAAGTGTCTGATTATAACTTGGAGCCCAAGTATGCATAATGTGTGCAAAAAAACGTGTAATGCATCTCTCTTCTGCCTCTGAGTCTGGATATTAAAGGTAAAATCAAATCACTTCTCTGTAACTGTACAAAGATGACAATTTCATGTTTTGCTTCTGCGTTTTGTCTCGTGATGACCATAAAAAAACAAACAAAAAAAAAAAAATCATCTCTGAGTATCGGCTAACAAAGTGTTCATGGTTACAAATAAATGCAGGCAGAATACATATAAAAAAGAACACTTAACTGATTTTTCCAAGTCAATCTAAGAGTAATAATTATGCAAATAAATAGGCTTTATCTCTTGAGCGTCCATTCATGCAAAGGGGGTTTTTCTTTGGATGGAGGCTGTGGTGATGGAGATGCTCCTCACTGCCGCCTCACTGGTTGTTCCGTGACTTTTCATTTTGGTTCAACATTTTCACCGCGTGTAGCACCCAGGAGTTCAGCAGCAGGCAACCTCCAACATCTGCAGCTCTGAGGATGCGAGGCCACCGTCAGCATTCAGTCCATTTCCTTGCTTTTATAAACAATCCGTGCTGCTGAGCGTATGAAGTAACACTGCCGTCTGTGCTGTTTGGTGTTCAGCGGTGACACGGACCTCCAGAGCAGCAAATATGGCCGTTCGTGTCCTCCGATGAAGGTATGTGTGTGTTAATGAGTGAAAGTGACTGACCAAAAGAAAATATCACTCTAAACTGCCGACGGTTACACTCTGTCATGGGTTTAAAAGAGAGGGGCCTCTGAAGTATGGTTTCCATCACAACCAGTTTTACCCCTCCTCACACACTAGCCTAATAAATGTAAAATAAAAACAAAAAAAATAAAACAAAGGACAACTTCACCTGAGAATGCAAAGAGGTCTGTGACAGACGCCAACATGCTTGCATTTAAAATTGAACAGAAAGAACAAGCAACCATATACAAAATAGCTATGTATTTGTACATATATACTCAAAAATTACAGGTGTATAGATACTCTGTATATTTCTAGTGAAGTCGCATAGCAAATGAAACATGATATATTTTAATCTAGCGTGAAGAAAGCACTTCTGCCATCACTGCTCAGTTTGTAAAGTGCTCTAAAGTGACGAGAGAGACAAAGAAATACTTCTGCCTTTTTAAACCGAGGATGTGACTGAAAATAGACGCCTGCCTTGAATAGCTTCTTATCAAGCCTGGTCCCGTGGACAGTTGTGCCCTTTTCACATATGATCTGACAGGAAGTGTGCTGGGTTATCTGGGTTGGATAAAATAATAGTAAAAACAAAAAAACAAAAAAGAAAAGTAAAAGAAAAAAAACAAAAACAAAACATGCATACTGCTGGAGACAAATGTGAGAAACGGAAGACGAACCAGGCTCAAAACGTGAGGTTCAATCAGCTCTGCAGCTTTAAATACAGGGTGCTGTGCTAGTAAAGATGATTGGGAAGCTCATCTATAAACGGTCTACCTTCCTTGCATACAAATGTATACACATGCAGAAACAAGCAGACACACATTTAAAAGAGCTGTGGCCACGCTGCAGTGATTGCAGGGGAAAAAAATAAGATTCACACCTTCTTCTTCTTCACCAGAGTCCGTCCCCTCATCGTTCAACAACACACCACGAGCTCAACTCAGAAACGCCACGAAACATCAGACCCACGTCCAGGTCAGTCTGTATTCAAAATGATACATTAACAGCTTAATTTATATGGTTTTACAGTCACAGGATGACTGCTGGTATGAAAATCAGACTAATTATAGAGCATTACTAAAAATGAAAGATTTTCTGTTCTGAATTTGAATTAAATTAGCCGTCA
>JAPZEB010000020.1:22610319-22626545 GCA_029783705.1 Chaetodon striatus | reverse complement strand
GGCGGCAATTTGCCGCCCTCCCCGATTTTGTTTTTATACTGCCAGTGCGGAAAGAAGAGGGATTGGGCTTTCCTGCACATTTGCTCAAATCCTGTGTAAAAGAGGCTACAGACAGATGAAATCAGTCTGGAGACCTGCCTCCCTTTAGACTTTTACTTTTTGTCTTATTCATCCAAACAGCATCCTTATAGATCGTCTCATAGAAGAACATGTCCTGCTTCGGTCTGTATCTAATGACTGGTCATATACATACATTATTATCACATGTCTATTTATTTATTTAAGTCTGACATGACAATAAAACTAAACAGTTCCTACCGGGTTGACAGCAGAGTCGGGGTTAATCTGCAGAGTGTAGATGTCGTCTCTGGAGTATTGGAACAGGCCATAGTACGGGTTCAGCATCTCATGAGACAGTAGGTATAACCACTCCCTAACACACAAACACACATACAAATGTTCTGTGAAAAAAATGTACCCCAAAACAAGCATAAAAAATGTTTCCTGACATTTAAAGCTGAAGTACCTCGCTACCCCGCCATAGTCCAGTCCCTCTTCTCCTCTGAATTTGATCATCAGTCTTTTCCAGAGATCCTTTGGACGCATCTTCATCACCTGCCGGTACGACTCCTACAATTCAACACAAACAGCTAATTTAACACAATGCAGTACACAAAACAAGATCTTTGATATTACAGATCATGACTCTAATATAATTTGAGGGACATCACTACTACCTTGGCTGAATGGAAGAACTGTAAATATTAACTTTGGAAGTTTGCTGGTGTGTGTACACATAGTGTGTGAAGCAGTGTAATTTAGCACTTACACTGCTTCACACACTATGTACACACACACACTGTGCAACAGCAAATATAGTACGTTTTACTAACTAGTGGTGAGAAATGACCTGATTCCTGCAGCAGATGTCTCCAACTCAGCTTGAGCCTGACAGGACTGAGAACACTGACACACTCAGGCCAGGTATGGGCTCATTTTCATCTGCATACTGTGCACTTGGGGCAGACTCAAGACTAAAATACAACCACTATTACTAGCACCAAATCCTTGAGTAGTACTTGCATCCTGGTGGTTCTTTCCTTGCCTCTCTTTGTCACAGTCCTCCTCCTGTTATAGTTACAACAAATAGTCTGTGCGTTTCCTTTTTACATTACATAAGAATCATCTCTCTGTCTGTCTGTCCTCATAGAGGAGTCCAAAAACTCAAAGGCCATGCACCAGTAAACAATATCCAGCCACAGCGGCATCACTGCTGCAACAGTGAGAGTGTGACAGTCGGCTTTACGATGCTACTGAACACTCACATGTTTTAGATACTCTCAACTCAAGTTATCAGACATGTTGGTGAGCAAAAATATTTGTTTGCAAAGTGCACACAACATCGAAAAGCTCCGCTGAATCGATGATGGAATGCACATATAGTGATTTTATTAGTGTCAACCTGTGGCACAGAACACGTGTAGACAGGAGATCAGACTATAACCATTGTAAGTACATGCACACACTCATGCGAACACACTGCCAGCGGTTAACTACAGCACTGGTTCCTGCACCAAAACCTCAAGTGGATCTGCAGGGCTGGTTTTCACACTTAACTTTCCCCTTCCACAGCTGTCACGTCGAAGAAGGATGAAGTCATATTTTTCATTGCTCAACTTGTAGTTATGAAGTTATGTCTGGCCTCGAATACTTGCCACTGCTGCCTTAGCTCCATTCCTCACCCGCTCCTTCCCACCCTCCCCTCTCCCCCCCTCCTTCCCCATCTCTTTAGCTGCTGAAATCATCCAGAAAGAATGCCTTGCCTTGGTAGAACAAATGATTGGGAGAGCGAGAAAAAGAGAGGCAGAGGAGGAGGAGAAGAAAAGTAACAGAGAAATCGTTTTTTTGTGGTGTTGTGAAGGCCTTTCTGTTCTGCCTTTCCCTGGAAATCATAAAGCGGTTCTGAGTAGTGGTTCTGTGCTGCCCTGGGCCCTTTTCTGGTGCACGTCGTAAACAGAGTGAAAAAATGCCAGTAAAATGCAAAGATCTGGGTTTGTGAGCATTCTGCTATTGTTTTCATGGACATTTCGAGTTTGCACGTCAGCATGTGATGCTTTCCTGAATGCCAGATGGTGAATTTTACAAAAACATGGTCAATGCACATTATATAAATTCAAGGTAAATTCTGTGTTTGCATTTGTGTATGTGCATGTGTTTGCAGCTGTTTAGGTAAGGGTGTCATGTTTACAAGTATCAAGACTAGTTTTCAGAGCATTTCAGGTTTCATTAGGTTTTTTTTTTTTACCTCAAATATCTCCTCGCGGCACACCTCGATGCGGCAGTGGCCCGCCTGGGGTTGTTGCTGAGAGAGTTCCTGCCGCAGGATCTTCAGCTTCTGCACCAGGTCTCTCTTGTATTTGGGCACCGTCAGGCACTCTGCCTCTTCAGGCAGCTGGGCCGGGGACAGAGCTTGCTGAGGGACCCCTGGACCACCCTGGTCCTTCAACTGAGGCGGATGACTGAGAGAGATAATGTGGAAAGGAGAAAGATGTCAACAGTCGAGGAGGAATGGAGGAGGAGAAGAGCAGTGGAACAGATGGAGGGAGATCGACAAGGTATGAACAGGCAAATGAGGGACAAGCGAGAAAGGCAGAAGGAGAAGAGTCACATGTCAAAATGATTCACCATTTAAACAGCAGTATTAAATATTTTGTCCTGGGCTGCTCTTTTCAGATTTCTAGTTGATATATTACAGCCATTTGCTGTCATATAGTCATGAGTGTATATCATCATGTTTCTCATGCACTGCTTTGACTTCAGTTAAGGCAACAGATTTATACAAGAAGAAAGAGGGACATGTCCTGTAGGGAAATCCCCAACCCCTCCATCTCAAATATCCACTAACCGCTGAACTCGGGAGTTTTGTACGAAATTCCCTCTCTAGCCCTCACAAGGCAAAGAGCACTAAACAGAGCCCTAAGCCCTGAGTAAATCTGATCCAGACCCGTGGACACACTGGGCCTTTGACCAGACGTTCGGTAAATATCTCCAGCAGGAAAGACAGAGAGAGGGAGATAAACCCTGGGTAAGCAGAGAGAAAGAGACACACACAGAGAAAAAGAAAGATAGAGAAAAAGAAATATACAAAAGAGAGTGGTGTAAGAGTAGCTGGCGCCTCCAGCTAGCTGATGTTCTCTTTGCCCTCCTCTGTTATACATTTCTCTTCGAGTCTAAAATATCCAACTTTAAAGCCCCCCTCCAGGCACGTTTTAAAGTATGTAAAAATACTCTGTTATAATCAATATTTTGCTTAACACTGTTTAACACTGCCCACATAAAAAGTTTATAAAGAACTCTGAAAAGAGGGCAGAAGCCGATCGACTCTTTCTGCCTTGTTGAGAAATTCTGGATCGGGCTTCCACCATCCCTGCTTGCTGTAGGTTTTGTTTTCACCTTCTCCAGCGGTGCTAGGTTGACGTGAAAGAGCAGTCTGCATCAAGTGGCAAGTGTTAGAAGAAACATCGGAGAGATTCAGCCATACATGTTCAGCCTCAGTCAGACCCAGACTCAGATGAGGAGTCGGCTGTGCAACAAAACCGGCGACTAGCAGATGCATCAGAATCATAAGGGCCGTTAGCATCCTCTATTTGTCTATGTTGTTTGTTAGCCTGTAACTGCGTGGCTAATACAGCATGAGTGGTTATATAAATACAATAGTATCTGTAATAATGTCAGTGTGGCAATTATGTACCAGAACGATATAGTCCGTCCTGCTGATATTAAGCTATTGAAAGTCTGCTCTGGGCTGGAGGATTCAGGTTTGCCGGCATCTCGACATTAGACAGCGATCTACTTCACCCAGGGTACATTTGAATGTCCGATTTCAGAGAAGTTCAGAGACATCGCCCCCTTTAGTGGGGTACTGACAAACTTTGTACAGATATAAGTCATTATAGTGAAGGTCGGACATTTTAGGAGACATTAACATGACAAAAACACATTTTTGAGTGCAGGGGATCTTTAATTCCCCCTATATATCATTACTCCAGCTGTATCTCTGTCTTTAACTCTTTTCCATTTTAAGACATCTTAACCTCCTGTCAAGCATAAACAAGCTGACAGCCAAGGCTGATAAGTGTCCCTGCCCACCACCAACTGCAACTGGATCTCCCATCATCTGACCACTGTGGCTGCCACCCTTCCTCATACTTTGAGGTGAAGAGGGGAGAAAAACACCAACATTTTTCTAAACGTCTAGTCTTGTTTCCATCAACTAGCACTGAGGATGCCTTTGTCTTAGCTGCAGTCCATGTTCTGATACATGTAGATTCCAGCAGCTGCTCTGAGTTCATGTTTGCCTGGCCAAAGTGCAGCCTTGTTCTGTAATTTTGCAATTTTCAGGACAAGAGGGCTATGTGTGGGAAAGGGTGTGAGCAGGGAAGCAAGCCTGTTGCACAGCAGACCGAGGAACTCAATTCAAAGAACGTAGCTTCTGACCTTCATCCCCTTTTACCCTCTTGCCATTCAGGGCCTGTACATTCTAAAAAAAGATGAGACAACTATAAAATACAATCTTGGCAAAAGGTGAGCCATGGCCAGTGTTCTAGTTCTGGCCTCCTCCAGCCCTCATTGTGGTGTTGGTGGTGGGACGCCTGGGTGGGCCCCGTGAAAATATAATCCATCTCTCCCTCAAACAGGACAGCAGCCCTCACTTTCCTGTGAGGAGACGCTGAGCCAGCAGAGGACTTCTTTAAAAGAGGCTACTGTCCTCCGCTGGGAGTGGAGTGTCGAGGCTGCTGTTGGCCAAACAAAGACTGAATTGGCATATAAAAAAGGAAGGAGAGACTTTCTAAGGTAGCAGCATATAGCCACCCACTTATTCCGACACTTGTACATTTGGGTTCTCTGGTTCAGTGGGTTGAAAAAGGCCTCGTCTATTTGGGCTTTCCAAACTAAACGGGTGCAGTGTTTCGCCAGTCTATCCCTGTATAATCAAGTCCGCTGCTATTTATTTTATTGGCAGGCGCTGGAGCTCCTAGCATGTCAAAGAAAGGGTAAGACTGCAGCGGAGCAGTCCTGAAAACCACTTTAGGAAGGAGGAGGGGAAGAAAAGATGGCCTTAAAACAAAATGGAATGAGTTGCTTTTGGCTGGGAGGCTCAAGAACCATATAATAAAGCGTAATTTCAGCGCACTTTTTTTTTTTTTCTCTCTGAGGGCACGGTGTAATTAAAAATACGTTTCGACATAGTTCATCGTCTCTGGTTTCCTAACGGGACGAGCTCTGCATATTTGATGGTAAATATAGAAAACACAAGCACAGCAAAGCTGAAAATCTGCCCGAGCTAAAAGAGAGAAAAGGTTCCTATTGCTGTGACATCTTGGGTGAAATACTACTGAGGGAGAAATATAAATTTCAAATTCAATATAAGAGCCAGAGGATTTTATTATTGTTATTCCAAGGTGGAAGGAGCGGGAGGAAAAGAAGCTGGAGAAGTCAAGAAAGGAAGGAGTGAACATTTGCCAGAGCTGGGTCACCTGCACCTGAACCTGCAGAGTCATGATAGGCCTCCATCCACTGTCTGTGTTTGCAGGGAGGCAGACTGGGTGTGTGTTACGTGAGAGAGTGCATGCACAAGAGCGCAAGGCTGCGTGCTTGTGTGTGTGAGAGAAAGTGTGCTTCTCTTCCATGGCATCTGGCACAGGTGGGCTGTAATGAGCGTTGAGTAGGTGTAGTGGTGTTAAAGCCACACCAGCCACCCCAACACACCCCCTCTACCCCCCACCCAGCACGAAGAATCAAAGGGCTCTTTATGAGGCTGAGTATCAGCTGCTGCCCTGCTCTTTTAACACTTGCCTAAAAAGCAAAAGAGGACAGAGAGGTCGGCCAAATACTGAAGCCGACTCGACAGAACGTGGAGTCAAAATGTGGGCATGTGAGCGCAGAATTATTTACTTGGACGACGTGTATTGCCAGTAAATGTTCGATCTCTAACATTCTCCCCACCTACCAAACATCTGCACACTTCTATTAGTTTCAAAAATACAGGAAGTACAGGAAACCAGCAGCAGACACGCTGCAGTGATGAGACTGCCTGCTGACGAAAATATGTTGCATTTGACAACACTTTCTGAGAATAACAAATGAAAGCTTTGCAAGATGTTGCAATTACAGAAAGCAAGCGGCTGTACTTTCCGCATTGATTTGACTTATAACTGAACTTTACACAGCATATGAGACCACATCGACTACAGGGTGCAGTACATTGAGCATGTGAATAAAACAGAAGTGATCTGGTATGAGTAAAATTCTTTCTGTATGGATTTAAGCTTTTAACTAGCCAGACCACGGCCCCATACTCCTGTTCACGCCTATACAGACAGCCCTTTAATACACCACTTGCAGACAGATTTACCCTGCTATATATACTGTTTAGATGACTGGCATTCATTGTAACATCAAGTCACACGTCAGCTTTAAAAAGTACAGTAGATATGTCAAATACTGTATATATCGCATGTATCACTAACCCAACAATTTAAATATATTTATATTTTACAGGTTAAATACGCCACCCAGCCATAGTGTACCAAATATAATATAATATATAATCATCACTTCTTAAAACATCAATGCAGATGTTGATATAAATGTCATGATGATTTATAACTTGGTTGGGAAAATACCTGCTGATGCCCACTAAACCCAAATCCAGCAGCGACTAAAAATACCTTCAGCAAACACTGATGTAATCTTTCAGACATATACTATGTGCTGGTGCAAGGGAGGAAGCTAAGTATGTGAGAGACAGTGTGGCACACCACAGTAATGTAGCTGTGTCTGACTGTCTGACAATTCAAGGCCTTCATTAGTCTAGGGTCGACGGCAACGGGGCCATCTGAGTCACGTTTAAACCAAGATGCATCCTGGGGGATCAGACTGAGGTGCAAACTGCAGACTCACAATGTTGTAATGTCAAATCTGGTGCACGCCAAAATACAAACTGTTTATACAGACAGGGAGTAAAAATAACGCCCAGAGACAAAATGGTTTAAGAGATAAAAGGTGAACATGCAAGTTTTTTGTGTAAGTAAAAAAAATGACTGCAGTTTTTGTCATCAGAACAATTAAGAAAAATGTATTTAAAGTTTAATAAAAACTGTATTTGTATTTCAAGCAACAGCAGCACAACAATGTTGGCAAGTTTGATGTGCGACTTAAAAAAATGACACTGAGGCTGCTGCTGCTGCTGCTGCTGCAGTCAAACTTATAAATTTGACAGGTTTCTTAAGTATCATATATAGAATACTGTGGAAAATAATACAAAAGAAAAGCCAGGAAAGTTTCAAACTGATTATTTAACTGATTATTTCAAACTGATTACTGCCATGCAAGGTACTGGCCTGCCCATTGGGAGCAACTTGGGGTTCAGAGTCTTGCTCAAGGACACTTCAACATGACGACAAAAGGAGTTGGCAATCAAACCGCCAACCTTGTGCTTAAAATACGAGCAGTACGATCTCCTGAGCTGCAGCCGCTCAGCCACAAATACAAGGAGGTAGTTATGTTGTATTGTCAAAACACTAGGCGTACTTAGGTAACCCCTAAGCTCAGTCAACCATCCTGTCTGACAACTCAGCATCCAACAGTTTCCTCTAAAAGAAACAGTCTTTCATTATTTTATTGTTACTGCGATCAATCTCTCTTCAGGTCGAGGCTGACAGCGCTGCTTGCAGTAGGTTTTTATTTCAAGTCAACACATTTCTTTTTTTCAGTCTCTCCCCTGACTTAATTAAGACAAGTCTCTCCCCTGTAGCAGCTAAATGTGTTTGACTGACCATGTCAGTTTTCTCCTCTGCCAACTATTTTTTTATTCTTTTGAATTTGTGTCTGTCTGCCAGAAAAGAGAGAGCAAGAACTTTTAGGAGAGAAAGATGCTCACAAACAGTGATGAAAAAATCTTTCAGTGGAACAAGGGAAAGAGAGGCAGAGCAGCTTAGTGATTTTTCTTTTTACGGGTGTGAAGGAGAAATTTCCCTTTGAATTTCCTCTCTATGCAATAGCTTACTTTTCTTAGCAACATCAAAACACCATCTATATGACTCTGTAGTCATCTGAAGAAAAACAAAGTTGCATTTTTGCTTGAACCCCACACACCAGCAAAAATACCATGTACTCAGCTGACCCTGACACACAACCCCGCTACAACCACCACCTTCAATCTCTCTGTATGGGAGGAGGTCAATGCATTGTTGCATTATAGCAAGGTCATGGTGTGTGTCTGTATATTTGTGTGTGTGTGTGTGTGTGTGTGTGTGTGTGGTGGACAAGCGGCAACCTCCTGGTCTGAAAAATGAAGCCACCACAGAAGTGCCAAAAACTGCAGTTGTCTGAACGGCTACTTGAGGCTGGCTCCAGACCAGTCAATCCCCATAGACTCTCATGTTAAAATGCACCTTTTACAGCAGAAATGTTTACAGCATGGTACAAAAACGGTAAGTTACTCAAAATTAGGGTGGGGCCGCTTTGAGTGACAGGCTATCTGCAGATACTGTCCTCGGCCTCTCAGTCAAATCCACCCCTAGCTCCTCCACTGCACCAGCCTCTCGCCCAAACATGGTCACCTCTGGCTCCAAATTACCAAGATGGCAACAGCCGAAAAGCCAAACTCGAGGGTTTAAAATGGGAATCCACAAACCAATGGGTAATGTCACAGTATCTACATCCATTATTTTTGGTGGTGAACCTATGTGGATCTATGTGGATGATGTTGGGTGAAATATTCTTAAATCCTGGCGTTGATAAAAGACAGATGTCCTGACACTGAACCAGCAGAGAGGCTGATAACTTTAACAGTTTTTGGAGCACAGAGGAGGGTGTGGGACACAGGAGAGAGAATGAGTGAGGAGAGAGGACAGAGGAGAGGACAGAGGAGAGGACAGGAGGAGGAACGGTGTAGAGATGAGAAGGTAAAAAGAAATGAACAAAGAAAGAAAGATGAGATGAAAAGGTAGAAAAGGCAGAATATAGTACTGGTTTGACTGGTTAGTTGTACTGGTTTCTCTATACAACAGAGGCATTAAGGTTTGTTAAATATACAGATTTTCACACCTTGGGTTTGTACATGCACAGTGTGTGTAAACAGACTGCTGTATCCTCCATGTATCTCCCCATGTGGCCTTTGTATTTCTGCTTGCTGTTGTTTTTGTTTATGGGCCTGCTGTCACTCATCAGGGTGTTTAGAGTTGAGCCCAGTAAACAATCCAACATTACGTCTGTGTTGTCGAGACCATTTAACACGCCCAATAAAATTTTGTGTTCCAGAGCCAAAGCTGAGAAGAGGCTTAAACTGGAAGAAATTTTGTTTTCAGAAAACTGCACAACACTAATCTATTCTAGGTCTGCTCTGGGAAAAACATCTTTGAAATGAAACACTGTGCGAGGCTTTCTGACAATTACCTGAAGTTATTTTTCTTGACACAGAGACTTATCTCCAGTGGTATACTCATTTCATATCAAAAGACGTATTGAGGCAGAGGCAATGTTGCCAGCTTTTTTGGTTATGGGTGTTAAAAACAAGGATAAAGATCAAACAGACTGACTTCAGCTTTAGCTTCAACAAACACTGTTTGACTTTGAGCTCTTTTACCTTCACAGTTTGTCTATTATACATTTTAAACTTCTCAAAGGTGTGTGCACCAGTGTGTAGGATTAAGATTTAAGGACATATATTGGCAGAAATGGAATATAATACAACATGTATGTTTTCTTGAGTGTATAATCGCCTGAAAATAAGAACTGTTGTGTTTCTGTTACTTCAGAATGAGCCGTTTATATCTACATAGTGAGTGAGTCTTCTCGGTGGAGACAGCCATGTGGCACCACCATGTTTCTACAGTAGCCCAGAACGGACAAACCAAACACTGGCTCTAGATAGGCCCATTTGTGTTTTCATATCAGCCGCATAGTAAGCCCGCTGCCATGAGCAGTGTCTGAAAAACACTCATTTTTAACGTGAGTCTGCTTTATTCAGTGTTCATACTGGTTTAAGTCACCGGGTCCGTTTGTATTGGAGAAGAAGAGACCTATGCGGATAACTCATCTCCAGGTCAAAACCTCCTGAACATCTGGATTTTAATTTAAATAGAAAAGGTGTGCACACATAAGCAGGTGTTGGGCTAGTGACATGTCTCTGATGAGCTGAACTGCATAAGAGAAACAATGATTTTTCACATGGAACTGCTTTATTCAGTGTTTTTACCTGTTTTAATCACCGGGTCCGTTTGTTTTGGAGAGGAAGAGACCTCTGCAAATAATTTGGCTCCTGGTAAAAACCTCCTAAACAATGAACACTGAAGGAATCCTAACCAGGAGAAGATTCAGCTGGTTGCAATCTGCAATCCTCACCTATGCTACGAAATCCCCCTAACTCTGACACACTAAATTTTGAGATAAAATTATTTACAAAATTATTTCCTGGCCCTATGTCAAGTTCTACTTTTGGACTCTTTGGCTTTAGGACCATCAGCCAACTGCGCTTCAGAGTAAAAATCAGGTTCGCGCAAGGACTCTAAAGACTTATTTCTAGAATAAATACAAGTATTTTATTTATCCACGTGTTTAAAGAGTGTTGGACATTGCACATTTGGTGCTGTGACACGGACTGTACGTAGAGTGTGTTTTGATTATGTTTTTATTAATCAGCGTGTATCACGGAAAATTGCATTAGAAATTAGAGCTCATTAATTTTGACCTTTTCAAAGTTCTAAAACTTTGTCTGGACTCTCTCAAATCTCTCCTAATAAGGACTCAGACAAGCAGTTTAATGATGCTGACTGGATAACATAGCTGAGCTTCAACTCACAACCAGAGGCTGTTCTGACACATATGGATACTATTTGACCAAATGACCAGATGTTGATTTCCCAAACATGTCTATCGTGCCAGCCGCTGTTATTAAAAGAGGCTTTGACTAAGAATTTGCACTAAAAAAAGCAAAGGGGAAAATCTCCACATCTCTCTATGTTCCTCTTGTTCTAATGATTCCTGCCTCACACACTGGCAGGCGGAAAGTACAGGGAGCTCCCTGACAGCCAAAATACACCGAGACCAATCCTAGAATTCAGTTTATCATATCAGGGATTCACATAACTCACAGGTTTTTTCATTTTCTCTAAATTACTCAGTTGAGGAGCGAATACACTGCTTAAGTATCTAGCCCATGTGTGTTTGGAGAGGATATGAGAACTGGTGCTAAGCTAGCAGCTGCTGTGCTAGCACGTGTTCAGTATAATTTTCCCGAGTGGGGTCGGCCTCATTAGGCCTCTATGTTGGCTTAGTTGCCTGTGAGCTGATCTTCAGTGGACGCAGACTGCTGACAAACAGCACACACACACTGAAAGATGGACTGACAGTCCTCGACACGGACAGTCAGTGTGTGTGTGTGTGTGTGTGTGTGCGTGTGTTGAACTTGAATGACATCCACATGAAAGTCAACCCTGACGAAGGTTATGCACGACATATACACATAAAAATCACTTGACATTCCCTGGTGGAAAAGTATCACAGTCAGCATTTTCTCTCATGATAGTGTAACACTGTGTTTGTGTTTGTGTGTGTGTGTGTGAGTGTGTGTGTGTAAGTGTAGGTGTATGTGAGAGGCTTTGAGTGACTGGTTGCTGAAATTGCTTTCTACAGACAGCCAGGGTCGGTGCATGAAAACGTCCGTCAACCTGTGTGTGCTGATTGCACTGTTCATATGCATATATGTCACAGACTGTGTGCAAGTGCATATATACAGTTTATTGTCTGCATGCAAGTATGTGAACACATATGTATGTTTGCACAAATGTGTTCTTCTGTGAGTCTGTGTGTGTGTGTATGTGTGTGTGGGTTACCTGAGGTTAGTGTTTTGGCTGTCCATGGCCACGCGGGAACCATTTGGACTTGGGCTGCCCGAGAAAAAGGGAGGATAGAAGGGAGGAAGAAGACAGAGTAAGACAAAGAGGGAGAAAAGGGCATGAAAAGAATGTGAATGACAGAGACGAGGTTTGGAGCATTGAAAACAACACGGGACATGCATTAAAAAAGAAACAGTGAGACAGGAACAGACAGAAAAAGGAAAAAAGGGGGAGCACAGAGGAAACAAGTAAAAGGACGCAAAAAAACAGAATAAAGGAAGATTTAAAAAAAAATGTGAAATGAGAAGAAAAGCAGAGGGACAGTGATGAAGTCCAAAACATGGACAAACAGAGAGAGAGGAAATGGATGAAAAAGATAGCATCAGTGAGAAAGATGGAAAGAGGAGGATGGGAAAGACCATTGACAGAGACAGGAAACAGGAAAAGAACAAAAAGAGGAGACAAAATACAAGGTGAGATGAATGAAACCAAGACAGCCATCAGAGATAATCTTACAGCAGACTAATTCATTGTTGGTGGACATTCAGGACTCCAGTGTGTGCCACGGTTTCACTCTGGAGCTGGTTATTCCAGCATTCCCAAGCATTCCCATTCATGTCAATTTCCAGGACAGATAGTGTGAATGTAAAGCTACTTTTAAAAACACTGAGCTGCTAATAATCCTGCTGTGTGTCAGCAGTGAGCGGAGACAAAATATCAGACCTGTTTTAAAGCCTTAAAGTATAGAGGAAGGCAAAGTCCCTCCCCTCTGGTGGACCACCAACTCATTTTGGAAAAAATATGTATGGTAGTTAATGGTGAGACTAATCATTTTCGATCCTGTTTAAGCTGTGCGATGAATTACACAAATGATGTTTGTCAATTTGAAAAATAATTTTGCAAGTTAAGAAAGGCACAGTTTGTCGTAAAACTGCTGAAGTACGTATATGACAGTAATAACACGCATTTAGAAAGACTACACAAGTCTCATAAGTGATGTCATAACTGCCCTTCTAGCTGAAGCTACGGTGCTTGTGTGTTTCGTACTGGCGTGTACTCAGACACACACACACAGCTGCAGACTTTAAGGGATTTTCATCTCCTTTAATATTTTCTCCCTCATTCTGGAAGAACGAAGTGAAATGTGCCAAGGTAACAACCCTGTTGGTGTTGGTGACTTTTATGGTGTGAGACTAGAGATGCAGTTCACTGAGCAGTTTCACACAAGACTAAATGGTGCTATGACAAACTGTGACTTCATTAACTTGCATAACAACACATCACAAATTAAACTCTTTGCTCGCTGAGCTTGTTGGAGGGTATTAGGTACTTTGGATGGCTTTGAAGTTATAATACCTTTGTTGGTGTTGTGTACCCTGGGAGGAGGGGACTGTTTAACACAAACACCACAGCAGTAAATATAGAGATTTGCATACAGTGACATATTCTACCATTTCTGTTTTAGGAGAGTTTAAGTACGCTAGTTTTTTTATTTAAAAAGCAATATTTTATACGTCCTTGGTGGCACAAATCTAAAAACACCCAAGGTAACATCCTACAATACCCTGTCCTGGGGGCTCAAACTGATCAGTGATTTATACACTTACTTGAGTACTAGATGCAGGTTAGCAGATAGTCGCGGGTCTGTGAACTGCGTTGTTCGGTTGTTGTGGTCGACAAAGTAGACGCGACCTGTGGCTGTGTTTCTGATCTCCCAGCCTGGTGGCAGAGGGCCCAGCTCCTCACAGTTCACATTGCTTAGGTCCCTGAACAAAGAAAATAGAAACCATCAGCAAGAATGATACAACAAATGCACTCTATTAAACTAAAAGTACACAAACGAACATACAGGGCTCTAACAATTCGTATATTTGTGCTGAACTGTCATGGTACTGGGGTCACGGTCTGGTGCATGCAACTGCACGCAAATTACACAGCACAAAGATTAAAGCATGAAATGTCAACAACCTCAAAATTTCCGTTATCCTTCTGACAAAGTACTTGTTCTCATTTCTTGATTCCTTTTCAGTCCTGTACACTGACACTCCTGTCAGTAGAAACCTAAGCCCTGATCTGGGACAATGCTATAGCCTAAGGACAACTTGTGCTCTTGTCTATGTGAGTGTATGTGTGTGTGAGTACTTCGTCCTTGTGTGAAGTGAGGACACATCACTCGGGGACAAAGCACATGCCTCGCTGCACTCATCACAACATACTGGCTCATTTTAGCGGTTCTGTCCAAAATGACCAAACCCAGAGGTTGCTGCTGTGAGCTGGATGTTAAATGCATGTGCTTCATCGCTGTGCAGCAGCTACACCGAGACCTGGCCAAAAAATGTAACGCAATAGCAGAGCCTGAAGTCCCTGGTGAATTAACTAGAGGGCTATTGAGAGTTGGTGAAACAGTTTGATTGAATGCAGAACCACTAGCCTTTGGTGTGTTCAGCTCAACATCTGTCCAAAAACTTTTCTTCCAACTCCACATCGGACTCGGAGGTCATTAGTTTGGCTGACCCGGGCTTGAGCCTGAAATATGACTAAAACGACTGTTTTTGAACACAACCCTGAGCAATTAAGTGAGAAATTAGGCCTGATCCAGCCCAGTCAAGTCCAGTTTGGTCCTGTTACTTTTGGGATTATATGTCAGGTTTTATATTAGGCTTAAAACAACAGAGGCTGTCAGCGCTGCAGTACATTTATCATGTATTTAAGATGATGTGTTGTTGAGATATCTATGCTCTTAATAACATTAACAGAGGAAACTGATAAGGTGCTTTGAAAATAGATACAAATCTGCACAATAAAGATGGAAATCAAAGGCGTTACCTGGGCACCCGGGGGTCATGCCAGGTGCTGACTCCAGTCTGCGTGTGGAGGAAATAGACTTGACCCTGCTGAGTTGTTCTTTGCTCTAAAAACAGAGAGAAAATTAATGAAATTAATATGTCAAAAAGGAGTGAAACAAGCTTGGAACTGTTGCTGTTGTTCTGTAGTCTAGTCCTGGTGGGTACAAGCATGGATAGCGAGTTTGTGTATTTTGGAGAAGGGGAAGTCTGTTTATAATTGATGTGACAGGCTAACTGCAGGGACAAGAGTTTCTTAAGGTGTGCGCCAGTATAATCAATTAGTTCCTCTCCAGTCTCCAGTAGGCCTATCCCAAGAGGACAAGGAAAATAAAATGTGAGGGGAATTTATCAAAGACTTCCATGAGTGTTTTTCCTTGCACGGAGTTCCTCGACGCATCCTAGCTGCCTTGTTTTCTCTTAAAGGTTGGTGTGTGCTCTGAAAGTAATCCCTTCCCATTAATCTCCAAAACCAAAAGGAAATGGAAAGGAAAACGCTGTCACTCATTCCAAACCGACTAAAATAATATGCTGTAAACAAATGGGGGAACTGAAAGAGATCAGAATGGTTCATCATTGGCTTGTCGGATCTCTCGTTCCATCCAGCTCACGGATGAATGGAGAGGGAGTGTGTGAATGTTGGCACAAAGTGTGTGTGCTGCACAGGCGTGGTGTTCATGTGTATATGCGCAACCCGCTAATCCATCACTACCCCCCACCCCAACTTCCTACTGGCACAACTTGTTTCCTACCCACCTCTCCCTCTCTTTTTCCCCTCACACACTCCCCTTCTCTCTCTCTCTCCCTCTCTCATTCTCTCTCACGCTCCGTCGCCACACCCAGCCGCTGGTTCAGAGGGTTCAGCTGAGGAAGAAAGCTCACTAGCTGTTGGGCATCAGTGACTCACTTTGTCCGACCTTGGCCAGCCTCAGTGGACACAGCAGGACATTTCAAAGGGGGCACAGGTCCAACAGTGCCATTCTAAATCACTGGCATACAGCACCACACTTAAAATAATAATTTATTTTACAGACTCTGTGGGTATTGTGGGGTTCTCTGCGGCTGACTGTGAAAAGTAGACTTATTCTAAAAAAACATTCCAACGTTGGAAAATGTACTTGTGTATCTGCTGCATTATTTTCACTATGTATTTGCATGCCGTCAGTAAGCTCAGTTTGAGAATTACAGACATAAAAAATAGCCAATAACCTAAAGTGCCTTCTCTGAGCTAAAACACCGAGCTATGAATACCCTGCTTGCCCTCCTTCTCTTCGCTGTGGGAATATCAGTCTGCAAAGCCCAAACATACCAACACTAGAAAGTGTTTGCAAACAGGAGAGAGGAAGGAAGGAGAAGAAGAAGTGAGGGAGGAAGGAGAGGAGAGGCGAGGAGAAGGGAGAGGAGAGGAGAGGCAAGGAGAGGAGAGGAGAGGAGAGGAGAGGAGAGGAGAGGAGAGGAGAGGAGAGGAGAGGAGAGGAGAGGA
>JAPZEB010000020.1:22585536-22602708 GCA_029783705.1 Chaetodon striatus | reverse complement strand
TTGTTTATGTCACTGCGGAAATAAACATCTGATCAGCCTTCAGTCAAATAGCCCATTGAATGTGTGTGTGTGACAGAGAGAGACTGCAGGAGTAAGACAGTTGAATATGACTTCTAGGAACCAAGGCGATTCCAGTAAAGTCTTTTTTTGTGTGTGTGTATTTTTATGTTAGTCTTTACGTGTGTGTGAGCATCTTGGTCAGACCACAGACTGGGCAAAGTTCATGTGTCTGCAGCACAAAGGACAAGGACACGGGGGTAATGTGAGCGCTGGTGTCTTGTCATAGATCATGATATGCCTCCCTGTCCACTTCCTGTGGCTACGAGAAAGTATAATTTCTGCCATGTTGGCTGTACGGTAAGTGGCTGGTCTGGAGCCTAACTTGAGTCTATACTGTCTGTTTCTGGAAACTGTGGGTAAATCTAAGGGCACTCAGTGGGGTTAAAGCGTGGCACCAGGCTTTGATGGCCGTTAAGGTCCCTTATGTGGTTTTTGGTGGATTAGGGGGTTTTAACTTTATGTGCTGAGAATGGCATTTTGGGGCGAACATACAGGTTGCTGGAATATAATCTGTACTCTTATGTGAGGTATTTAGCTTGACGGTTTGGAGTTGGCGTCATAGGCTGTTACATTTGGGCCGACTAAACTACAACTACCTACATTCATGGAAGTATCCAACTATGCAGTTTGGATAAAAAGCATCCAACAAATGGCAATTATATTCAGACAGACAACTCCTTTTGTGGTTATGGGGCGTGGCTGTGTACAATGGATGGATGGAAATAAGAAATAGGCCACATATATATAAAAAAATGGGGAAAGTGTAACTCAGTGTGGTGGTTCTGGTACATGTCTAACATTTTTGTTAAAGTCAAGGAGATGGATTGAAGGAAAGGAGGAGAATGTGTGGAAGGAATGTTAATTTGACAGTATGTACGACAGTTAAGTGTATATGTGTCAGTAACAACTGACGTGTACTGGAAATAAGTTAGACAGGGCTAACAAGCATGTGGCCATATGGACTGCCAGAGAAAATAAGAGTCTAAATGAGTTGGAAATCAAAGGGCACAACACAGGAGTCACAGTCAGAAGCCACACAGACAGGAAGCTAACCGTTTGAGAATGTGTGTGTCTACAAAATCATTGCTGTTCCTTTGTATGCTACCCACATCGGCCTGAGATCAACTTTATGGTCAACCAAGGATATCACACAACTATCCCAAAACAGCATCCTTCTTCCTCTCTCTACATCTTGTGCAAAACAGTGCCAATAATTATATCAGCAGGACTATGTTTCCAAGAATAAAAGCTGTTTGTTTCCTTGACAGAAAGTCGCACTGCTGTAAAAATGAATTGTGGCTATTGATTTAGTCCCAGGTGCCGGATGTCTACAGCAGGCAATATTTCTGATATGTGTGGCCTAAAGGAGTTGCATGTGTATTGTGCTCATAAATCTTGTGGCAATGAATGGCTGGCACAAAAGCACCAGCAGGCTGCAAGATGGGGATGGGACAGCGGCACTGTTGAAAGAGCCACACATGTACCAGCAGGCTAGCTTGCTATCAAACTGCGGCAGCCAGATAAAACAAAGGCACAGGAAAGGTTCCCTGACATGAAGTTGGTGTCTTGTTGTTGGAGACACTAGGTCTGGTCCACACATTTGTCTGTCTCACGATGTGTGCTGAGGGCAGGATGTGTGTGCATACATGTGTGAAGAGAGGTTAGCATGGCTCACCCAACTGCTGTTTAGTTATTCATTAATTAATTCTGTATTTCCCGTGGAGCTTTCCCATCAGCCTTCACTAACAAGCCAAACTGGCACCATAGGGTAAAGGCCATGATAAGCATGCAGGGGGAGCATGAAGAGACCACACAGAGTATGCACTTGTGCCAGACACAAACAGGTACTTACAGCCAGTGTCTTTGAGTCTGTTGATGGCGTTGGACAGGAGGCGGACACAACCCAGGAAACCTGCGCCCTGTTTTTTGTGGATTTTTTTGTGGTTCCATACGCTGATGGTGATTGAGTCTGCTTTTCCAATGTATCTGACAGGGGAGGAAAAAGAAAACAGTTTAATGAGACGGGAAAAAGAGGAGTAGTTTGAATCCTAAAAAATATGTATAGAATTTCAAAGGGCCCAGTGACACATGGTGTACGCTTGTGTGCACATTGCAGGGGTGGCTCAAAGCTCAAAGAACAGAGCAGGTTTTCATCAGCCCACAGGGTAAGAAAAAAGATGGAAATTAAATAAAATCATAAGCTAAAACACTCAAGAAATTCTCCAAAACATTTACAAATTCACTAGCAAAACAGAAACTTGCATTTTGCATCTCTTCCAACTACTTCTCCCTGACAGCAAGGAAACAATGCACACCATGTTTGCGGTGTAGACTTTCAGACTGTGTAATGAGGCTGATTAGCACATTTTTAAGTACCTTGTGTGTACGTGCTCGTGTGTTTGTGCAGATTTAGCACTGGTCTAGGTCAGTCTAGTCGTGGTTAAAGAACAGAGGAAGTCCCCGAGATGGGCTCCACCACTGTCTGAGACGCAGACGGCTACCACAGTAAACACGCAGAGTTCAACAGTCAAATACACAATCACACAGTCACTGACACGCATACAAAATTACAGCCTAGCACTGATGCCAAGCTCTACATTATGCTGTATACCATAAGCGTGAAGTGGGGTTTCCCTACTAAACACATCAAAACTTGGAATGTTCGCCAAATCATAAAAGCTGGGAAATCGTTGCACTGAACTTAAATTACCTGTGAGGGTTGTGGATATTTTTAAGTATCCAGTGATTCAGTCTCTAGTTGCTATCTGAAAATGCAGTAGCAGAGATTTGCATCTTGGCACATCTCTCTCTTAGCAGATGCTGATGTGTCTAGGCCTGTGCTTTGTTGCACATGTTGATTATGATCTCATCTTCTAGTCATTTAACACTATTACAAAAGGGTGAAAGAACACAGAGCATTATGCAACGAAAGTTTAAATTTTCTTCTCCAATAAAGGTGAGTTAATTAAAGGCTTATTTTCCAAGAGGTGGATACTTGAAGACTCAAAACTACTGGAGGTAAAAAGTTCAAACTCTCTCTTGTAAAAGGCTTCTGTCTCATCGTGATATCATAGTGTGATGATACAGAACATTTCACTAATTAGGACAACTTGGGAGACTTTTTTAATCCAAGATTTTATGAGAAATAAAACAAAACAGCTGAAAAAATGTTCTTATCAAGTAGTGCTGTTGTTTACTTCGATGAGACCAGTTTCGACTACACTCATCCTTGATTGGGACACCTTTCTAATCTCAGAACAACAGATGTATAAGCATTGGACTGTGAAGTTGAAATTTGGTTTTCTGTATTTGGTATGCTGTAGTGCAACTCAAACTGTCTCTCTGAGTACATTAAAGTGCTCTGGGTTTGATCGTGTGCAATTCTCTCCACACAGTGTGGTTGTGAGGTCTCTGTGATGCAAAGGTGTGTTTTGCAAAGCAACCTACAGCAAAAAAAGAGAACTGAAACAGCACACGAGACAATGATTGAGTGTCTGACAATAAGAGAACAGGTAGAACAAAATGTTATTTCCTCACTCACAATAACTGTGCCAAAAACATTGTTGGGAAATCTTGTTCTCTGACACAACATTGCAAGCACTGATGTAATAATTATTATTCACTCATTCTAACATGTACCGCCACAGTGAATACTGTTCTCAAATGTTAGACTTTAAAGTTTCTTTGAATATTTATCAGAATAATTTGTTATTTTTTGAAATCCACACAGACCACTCTTCACATCAGCATAAACTAGATCCGCAGCACATTATTTTAAAAAGCAAGTATGTCACTTTTAAAGCTGGTTCACTTTTTACTACTGCGAGGAGCGGTGAGGAACACCAGGAGCAAATGCCAGGAGTTAAGTTTTTATTCAAACAAAATTATGACTGGTGTGTTAACTGCAAGCCAGATTAATCAGAGCACTTAAGGCCAAACTGCCTCCTAAGTTACCATGACCAGTTGTCAACAAGCAATCAAGCATTTAAGAGGCATTTTAAAATGGAGCCCAGTGCAGTGACTACTCCACATAAAACACACAGAGGCTACATTACATCACTTTCAGCAAACTTCATGGAGAACAATGAGGGCAAAACAGCATCACCAATCTGTTTTACACAAACATTCTCACATGTAGCTCAGCTAAAAACACAAAAACACCAAATCCATCAGCACGTTAGTGCATCGTTCACATCCAAGCCTGTTTGTAACCGGTCCCAACAACGTTATCTTCATGTCACCTGTTCAACTGACTTTAGCAGTTAAGATAACATACCATTGTTATTATAGACATGAGAACAAACTACAGACACTTGGGTCATTTATGGACTTACAGTATTGTGACAGAGCAGAATGAACATGTGGGAAACACTGAAATTGATATTTTGTGTTATTTTTGGCAGTAAAAGCGATTTTTATGGCCTGGTGGGGGTGCCAAGCCTGTACAATTGTAGGAGAAACACTGAGAACACTGATTAATGAGTGGTCTGCAAAGCAGGTAGAAGTACAGTACAAACACAATGTAACCACAGACTGAACTGACTGTGACTCCCTGTCTTCTATAGGTGGTTGGTGTTGCTCTAAAAGCCACAGTATACTTGGTGTGAGAATTGATTCACACAATAGGACACCTAGGAACGTGTTTCTGAACATGACTGCTGTTTGCACAAATCCAGAGCTGCAGTTCTCACTGTGTGACCATCTGAAACTGGTCAATATCATTTATTGGCCATGTCACCTTGAACAAATGTGTTTTGCTTTCGTTTTTAAGTTTGTTACCACTATTTTAATCTTTATGATACATGATATCCTTAATTCTGTTATTTCAAAGATTGTTTTTTTAAGAAAAAGTGTTTTATAACGTTGTAAATGTTTTTGCAAGTGATGGCATAATAGGTGCTAGATCATGGCATCTATGAAAAGTTTTCAGATTCATCCATCCATTTTCTTCTTCTCCTCTTGAGGGTTGCGGGTGGGCTATCCCAGCTGAAACTGAGCGAGAGGCAGGGTACACCCTGGACAGGTCGCCAGACTATCGCAGGGCTGACATGTAGAGACAGACAACCGTTCACACTCACATTCACACCTATGGACAATTTAGAGTCACCAATTAACCTATTCCCAATCTGCATGTCTTTGGACTGTTAGGGGAAGCCGGAGTACCCGGAAAGAGAACCCACGCTGACACGGGGAGAACATGCAAACTCCGCACAAAAGGGTTCCCACACCCAGGATTAAACCAGGAACCCTCTTGCTGTGAGGCGACAGTGCTAACCACCCCTATCCACGCCCTATCCACCATGCTGCCCTTTCAGATTCATTCATTTAAATTATCATGATACATAATTTTAGCAAACAGCTTAATAGGTCAATAAATAATATCTCAATTTTTTTTAATCTAAAGTAGTTTAATCCAACAAATTGTATATTCTTTAAAATAACCAGAATCCAACCTACTGTATTAATTTTAATATATGCTGAATATCTGTCTCACATATTTCTCTTATGTTGTTCTTTCACACTACTACAACTATAAAAGTGTAAAAAATAAATTACATCAACTTATTTCCAGGCACATACATAAGGAGAGGGGTACCCTGTGGATTCTCTTATCTCTTATCTATATCTTGTAAAGGGAAATCAGCTGATTAATTGATGACAACGGAAACATCATGTCAGCATGTTCAAAATAATAAAAAAAGATTTCCAAGTAAAAGGGAGTATACCCCCGGAGGTTAAATATACTCCTGAATATTATGTCAATTGTAGTGAGAGTCATCAAAGATATCTTCTTCAGATAATGCTATAACATAGATAACATTAATTATGAATGAATTACTAATGTGATAGTAACATAAGCCATTAGATTCATCTTTTCCTTATGAGACTCTTCTTGTGAATACCGCTCAGACTTCAGACAGAACAGTATGTGCAGTGTTCACCTCGTGTTCTTGGCAGGTACCTTATTCTATTCATTGTGTTGAATTATTCAATTTCCACCACTAAATCCATTAAAAACAAGAACAAGAAACTTTCATATCAGTGACTACTAAACAATATATACATCTCTTTCCCACACAAACACACTTCATTAGGTGGTGAAGGCCAAAACAAAAACGAGCACTACTAATCCTACAGACAACAGCAGAGGGGGGGGGATTCTTGGGTCAAATCCAGATTAGCTTTCCAGGACATACTAAATCCAGACCTGCAGGACTTCCCAAACTTTTTCTTGCCAGAGAACGTACATTACATTGGGAAATCAAAAATAAGATTTCTTTCCAGGTTGGATATATTTCACATTAATGTTGGACAGCCTTCAGTTGTTAACATCTATAAAGACAAAAATAAATCAGACTGGAGATTCTACAGCTCTGGCTCTTCCATATCAAGTACCTTGATCTGATTTATGTAAATTGAGCTGATGCCAAAGCATTCCTCTTTGATTCCCATGTTCCTTGCTGTTACATTGAACCGACCACCCCATTTCACTTCTATTCTTCCACTTTTGGACATATGCTTCCTCAGACGTTTCCTGCCTCTCATAATGGAAAACTGTGAATATTTAAGCAATAACGTAACTTACAAAGTACAATAAGTTCTGGGGTGCAATGTAGGTATGTCCGGCGTGAGTGTTTAGTAAACCATTGCTGTCTGTCCTAGGCTGAGAAAGACAAAACACTTATTGAATATAAAACCCAAACCATGCCTGTTTCCAAGCACAGAGCAAACAGCTTGCTTTCTGTTAGCATTCTCTCCTGTGTCAACCCACGTTTTTACTGCGCCAACTCACTGCAGACAGGAATGAAGCAGAGAGAAATCTTCTGCGGGTTAAACCACTACTAATCAATGTCTGGAGTTACTCATTTTTTGATTATACTGTAGGTGGGTATGTCTGCCATACAGGCTTCTAGGGCTTATGATAGGTAGGCTGTGATGAAGGCCCAATGCATTTTTAATATGGATGGCCATAAGCAGAGTAAAAACTGACTGTAGCTCTGCTAGTACCACTACTATGTTCAACATTTTATTACTAAAAACCAGATCTTTCTCATGCAGTATGTGTGAAGCCTGGTAAAGTAGCATAGGCTCTCTTGAGAGGACATGGTATGCACAGCACAACGTGTACCGCATATAATATAGAGTGAAGGCAGAGGGAGCAGAATCTGACCCTCTAACCAAGGCAAAGTGAAGAGTTTACACTAAAAAGACTGGAAATTGGAAGCTAAGCATGAGGAGGCAACATGCCAAAACCAGACCTACATACTACTGGAAGTTCATGAACTTTCAACAAAATGGTTTCAAAAAGTGGGCTGGGTCTGCGTGTCCTTATACATTATGAACTATAGAGCATTAACTGCAGTTAAAAAGTTATATAATTTTGCAGGGGTATGTACGATACAAATTGTAGAGCATTAAGGCTTCTGGTAGTATCAGTGTCATGTGGGAAAAGACCCCTCCTCTTAAAGCTGGGGGTGTGGCGAGCTGGCAATCTGCCAAGCCCACACTCCCATCTGCTTTCTGTGGCATGTTAGCCATTTCCTGAACCAGAGGAAGAGGCCAGGGGTCGCTGGCGGGATATATACTCCTCTGAGAGAGTGGGGATTGAGAAGGGGGCAGAGAATTATGTAAAGAGGGGATCTGAGGTTATTGTTGACAGGGCACAGGAAGCACTACAAAACAGGTGTGTGTTCGAAAACGAAAGCGTGCACAGAAAGGCAAGATGCATCTGTTGTTGTAGGGAACTGTTTGGTGGCATATTGCATGAATATACACTTAAATAATTCAGATACATATATGATCTTCTTTGAGATAATCTCAAATCTTCAATGAGATAATAAAACCTTGATAATTCAGAAAAACAAGAGCAGATTTTTTTCATGAAAACTTTTCTCATAATTTGGAGAATCTTATGATCTATGATTACCGCCTTGCGGTTGTGTGCCTCCGCAAACCAGTCAAGTTGCAGTTACAGTTTACATCCATGTCCGTCCAGACTCATATGTAGCCGTGACAGTTGACAATACCTCAAATGTTGCTGCAAAGAAGCTACAAATTCTTGAACATAGATGCTTCAAACACAACTTCAACCAGCAGCACAGGAGATATGTATCGTCACCACAGGTTCTGGATGGAAGATTACTGTCACGAATTCGGTATCTGACCAAATGTCTCCCCTTCCGTTCCTGAGTTGAGTAATGGCCAGAAAAGTGTTTTTGCATAACATTATGATTATGACGGAGAAGTTGACCTTTGACCTTTTGGATATAAAATGTCATCACTTCATTTTATTCTATTGGACATTTGTGTGAAATATTGTCATAATGAGCGTATGATTTTTTTTTAGCTAAAAATGTGTTTTGTGAGGTCACAGTGACCTTTAACCTTCAACCACCAAAATGACGTCAGCTCATCATTGAGTCCAAAGGGACATCTATGGCAAATCTGAAAAAACTCCCTCAAGGCGTTCTTGAGATACTGCGTTCATGAGGACTGGATGGACAGATAGATGGACGGACAGATGGATGGCTGGACGAAGGGACAACCTGAGAGCATAATGCCTCTGGCCACAGCTATCAGCTATCATCAGCGCGGAAGCAAAAAATCAAATAATTTTTCCCCCTGAAAACTTGTCTCAGACAGTACTCATGCTCCTCTCCCACAACGAGTTTTATTATAATTAGGGTAGCAACTTAAAGAATATTTTCAATTTCTGATTAACCTGCCTATTGTTTTATTAAATAAAAGATTAACTAATTGCTTGGTCCATAAAATGTCAGAAACTTGTGAAAAATGCCGTCACAAGTTCCCAGACTCCGAAGTAACTTGTCTGACCACCAGTACAAAACCCAATAGTACAAAAGATATCCAGTTTACTATCAGTGAATACAAATAACACTCACATTTGAGAAGCTGGAATGTTTTGCCTATTTTGCTTGAAAAATTACTTATACAATTAATCGAAAATTCCTCTTCTGTCAACCAACCAATCCAATCAGTTTATCATGGCAGCTCCAGTCTGAACATGATTTTTGATGTTTTTTCCCTAAATTATTTAATTTAACTTTTTGACCTTTTTGTAAAAAATAATCAATCTGCCCGGAGCTGCAGAATGCAAAGATTCTTATTGTCATACATATCTTCATCTTATAGTTATTATAACTATTCACCATTTTTCTTTTGTGATTCTAGTGTGCATCCCTTTTTCCTACTATTCCTTTCATGTCTCTTTCTCTACTAAAAACCTCCCAGTATTTCTTCTATCTGGCTTTTCCTTCATTCCTTCCTCTACCACTGTTTCCCTCCATCTCTCAACACTACATAGCCTTGGTTTCCATGGGTCCTTTGGGGTGAACACTCCTTGTAACGGCCTGTCGACACAGACCTCAGTACAGGGATGTCCTGTGGTTGATGCCTTTCTTAGCAATCTAACCAGCAAATAAGAAGCTTCTTCCTCCTGCATCTTTTTTTTTTTATTTTTTTTTTTACCATTGGTTTGTTCATAGATTTCGTTTGAAATACAGATTTGCGTTTACATTTCTAAGACTGACAGAAAGTGAAAGCGTCCTCGACAGAAAAATCAGGTTTCGAGAAGATTCATAAAGGCCGATATGCAGCTTACCCTGAATGAGATTACTAGAATAAAGTAGCACTCTAAATGTGTGTTGGCCTTTCAAAAGCCACATCTGACTCAGAGAAAGTGAGACAGCCAGAAAAATATGAATTAGACAAACTCCAATTCACAAAGGACATTGTTCAGGAGTGCAAAACAAGTTAGCAAGCTCCTTCTTCTAATACCCAAAATAGGAAGAATCTGTTATCCGAGAAAGAAGGAATTCACATCAGCATGAGTTCTGTTTTCCTCCCAAAAAACCTCTGATGCATACGTCTTGGTGAGGTCTGAGGTATGAAATGTCTATAATCTCACTCCACAAGATGTTTTGTTCAAACGTAAAACAACTCAAAAGCTTTATAGATGGGTGTTTCTGCACACAGTGAAGAGGCGACTCAATCTGCATTCCTGAAACACTTGTCATAGCAGTTACACACTGAGACACACTCGAGCAAAACCAGTGTGCTGCCTGACTGTGACAACAATGCTTTTCTGTACTGTTTCAAATTTCAGGTGGTTCGTGACCTCATACCCAAATACACACACACACACACACAGACACTACATTTGTTTCTCAATGAGGCGTAAGCCGTGTACAGCAACATGTCACACTACTCCTCAGTTCTGTTGACTTACAGATCATAATGTTGATTCCACTTTGGGTCCAGCGTATTTCTCACAGTATCTGTAGAGTGGCATTGTCCTGAGCCGTCCACCACCACTTTGGCAAAAGGATCTGGCAACCCTGTAAAAGCACACAGAGGGAAGTGAAAAGGTTTTGCTTAGCCACTGTACAAACCTAGTGAGGTCACCAATAACTCTGATGGAGGAAATGTGTGTGTGATGGTGTGAAATGCTCAAGCCTCATTTGAATTGTAGTCAGGGCGCCGCAACTTTGGTGACCCATAGCAGCAGTCTCCTTTGTTTGTTTGTTCTGCTTTGTTGTTTCTTAGTAATGTTTATTGTGCCCGGTTGAAAGAGGATTTGCTTGTGCTGTTATCTGATCCACTGTCATCTTACTATCATGAAGGTTTCAAGATTTTGTCTTCTGATACTGATCTTTGTTAAGGGCCGTGTTTGGCATGTAGGAGTACAACTAGCAGCAGTGACTCAAGTACAAATGAGAATTTCCCCAATATTAAGTTTTTAAC
The DNA here is from genome assembly GCA_029783705.1 of Chaetodon striatus. Taxonomy (NCBI): domain Eukaryota; kingdom Metazoa; phylum Chordata; class Actinopteri; order Chaetodontiformes; family Chaetodontidae; genus Chaetodon; species Chaetodon striatus. The sequence goes on along the minus strand of JAPZEB010000020.1, from coordinate 22,591,884 downwards.
AATTACTCTACCAAGAGAATTTCATAAATTGTTTTTTCACGGCTGTTTTTATTTACCTAATCTTGTAACCCAATGGCTATTGTCTGATGACAATAAACTGCCAGGGGCAATGGCTAATATTTCAGGCTGATCCTGTGTAGCCTGTGGATATCCGGGCAAGACTTCCTCTTCCGTGCACTGGTCATTTTGGTTAACTTCTATAAACAGATATCTGCATATGAATGCAGATAAATAAACCAAAGTAAATAATAAAAAGCTAACTTGTCATTAGAGGATATCTAGTGTTTCCTGAGACTGCTTTTCTGCCAATGCATTCAGCCTCTCCACACAGACTGTTTAGCTGCTGCTCAGACATAATTGGTCAACACTAATCTGACTACAGACAGACAACAAATGGAAAACAGAACACTTCTAATACCAAAATTGTGTCCTGTCACCTACATATTCTGCATGCATTTGCAGAATCTGTTTACAGACATTAATATCCTCCCTAAAGCAAAGGTGGACAATGCAGCATCAGTCATCATAAGAGTGATGCAGTGTTAAAAGAGCACACCACCTGATGCACCTAACCATATCATACATTGATAGGTCTAAGCAAAGCTCCTTTCAGTACCTCTGATCCTAATATTGTTAATTTAGTTCAACTCTACATGTCGATTCTGAGGAGAAAAGAAACATAGTGAGACGACGTCATTGTGAGGTGCGAGGACGCCATTCAGAAATTATGTCACTGTTGTGAATCTACAAACTGGAACATCTTAAAGAATCTGGTGCAGATTTAAATACTAATGCAGTATTATCAATATCAATCACCACACAGTGTATATTTATTTATGGTTGTATTCTTCCTGAATTTATGATTATTGACTGCTGTCTGTGAGCCAAATTGCCCCTCTTGGACATTAAAGCTTTACCTTTCTCTACAACTATGAGGCAAATGTTCTCACAGCATCTCATTCAGCTGGAAATCTGATAATGGGTTCTTTTTGATGTGTTTATCCACGTGACTGTGCATACATGTAAGTGTATTTTAAACGTGAGTATATACCTTTGGGCACCGATACTTAACACAAGTCAAACCTGTTCAGTCACCCTTACGCTTTTGTCAGACTTCCCTGTGTGTGGTTGTGTGTATGTATGTGTGTGTGTGTGTGTGTGTGTGTGTGTGTGTGTGTGTGTGTGGGTGTGTGTGTGTGTGTGTGTGTGAGAAAGACAAAAAGAAACCTGCTATTGTCTGTATCCATGACTTCCAAGATAATGGAGAACCAAATTGTTAGATAAATACCGCACTACTTTTGCAATTTAGTGCTTTTACCATTGTCAAAAGTAACAATTAAGGTTAAAATGTGGGTTGCTTGGGAGTGAAAATGTCTCATCAGTGGAACTTAATAATACGTCTCCTCTTACATGAATGGATCCTTTGCCCTGATCACCTGAGCAGAGGTTGAAGAAACAGCCTAAAGCTAAACATTAACTAATAGTAAATTAGAAGCCAGAAACAAAACGTACTACCTTCCCCTTGAATGACCTCCAGCTATCAACATCTCAATCTATCCATGTCTGTGTACATGTGTGTTTTATTCCATTAAGTCCCATCTTACTCCTCAGTTTCTCTGTATTCTCATTAGCTTGTTTTCTAGTAAAAATAGAAATACTTTTCCTACTTTTCAACATTTTGCTCTATTTTTATCATTTATTTTTATTTTGCTCCACTACAAAATAATCATGATCTGACACGCCATGTGACGTTTTTACAACGTAATGAAAATCAGAGGATGAAAGGTCTTGTTGACTACACAGTGAAGTTTGTGTTTATTCCCTTGTTATTGCCACTGAGGTGTAATTTCTGTCTAGTTTAATTAAAGCCTTTTTTAATTAGGTCTAGTGTTTCTGTACCAGTGGAGCTGATACCTATTACTAGAAGTTAGGTTAACGGTGGGTCCCTGTGCGTGCCGAGCCTCCCGGTGTGTATAACAGACAGACAGCTCCTGAGGGACTTCATTTACAGCCTGGCTTCAAAAGCCAGCAAGCTGCCATTGCTGACAAAGCCCATTCTAATGCACAAGGGAGCGAATGGGACAGAAATAGCAATATGTAAAAATAGGCTATACTTACGGAAGAAGTCTTTCTTTGCCAGGTTCTTCGCACAGAGGACTGGAAGAGAGGAAAAACAGAGAGATGTTAATGACAGGTTAAAAATTAGATGTGTACAAATTAGACAAAAAAAAAAAAAAAAAAAAGGCTGTCACCAAATATACATCGTCAGCTCTCTATGGTTCATAGTTGTTCTACTGATATTATACATTTCATCTCTCAACCTGCAAGGGAAATTTCAAACTCTCAAAAATATTCTTCAAGTTAATATTATTTTTAAAGCACAGTTGTAGGGTGTAAATGTGGGGCAACATTTTGATTATGCCAGCTGCTTCTCTCTGGTGATATTTTTAGTAAAAGTGCAGCTAACTTTAATATTTCATTATTTATTAGTTTCTGTCTTGGCTGTAAAACTTGACACAGTTTCTGTTGAGTAATTACTGCTGTCTTTTTTGCCAACATATTAGTTTGTCCGTTGGTACTGTCCCATCACAGGCAAGGAGACCAGTCTAAAGACTTTCTCCTTGTGAAATATTTAGGAGACAAGCACTCTGTTCTGTATGAAGCAATTCTCTGGGGGTTTGCATCACAGGCAACATACAATGGCTTTCAACAGAGACGGAGGAGTAGGAGAATAAGTCTGTGTTTGGGTTTCTCTGCTGTTGGCTTTCTTTTTTGCCTTCTTCCGTAAATGTCTGTATTGGAGGGCCTAGGTGAGGCAAAGCAGGCCGCTGCTTTGTTTAGAGCTGGCTAGACAATCCTGTGACAATTATAGAGCTAGACAAGGCAGGCCAAGCAGCAACAATAAAGAGCAGTGGCAGAGAAAACCAACATGATGCAGGTAATAAATACAACAATGAACTGAAGAGATGTAAAATGGAGTTGTATTAACATCACAGGCCGCAGACATACCAACACCTTAATCACTTCTCTGTCAATGACTTGGAGGTAGTGCTACACAAAGAAAAAGTAAAAAAAGAGGTAAATAAACAAGTGCTTCCATCCATTTATGCATTTTCTATATTCACTTCTTTCTATTCAAGGTCATGGACTGCCACTTCATTACCAATGCAGGTATATGACCCCTTTTTTCCAGCCTTATCACAGCCTTAGTCTCTTGGCAAAGACATTTACATACAAGTTAAACAACAGAAGTAAATCAGTCCTTCTGCAGTGCCAATACAGCCCAATGGGCTATAGAGGCATTTGACATCTGCCTGAAATTAGGAGGTCAAAATACAAATCACAGTTGTGCTGCCTGTAATCTTCTTTATTTTGCATTATTTTCTGCCACTTTGCCTCCGCCTTTGACTACTTTTATATGCAACAAATATTCCAGTTTTTGCACTTATTTCAAACAACAAACAACAAACAGTTGTGGATACTTCATTTATCACGTGAAAATATGGAAAAGTGGAACAGCTACAGTTGCTCATGCCATTTTCTTTCTTTGCATCAAAATGCGAACACAGCCTCCTGCTTTTTATTTCTTCAACCACCTTCTTGAAAAGTCAGTGTCACCGTATTTGCGCAAAAACCTGTTGATGTCCAAGTCTTTCATGATGTTCAAAAGAAGGTGTGCTTCTCGTTACAACCTTTTGGGCATGCATTTCTACTCTACAACCTTGCAAACTGTTAACAACCTGGTATGTGTACAGCGTATCCATGACAACGCACAGAGCTGACCATTAACAGACAAGAGGCTGTGTGTCGCAAACTGCAGTAAAAACCCCTGTTGAGATGCATGTTCTGAAGGCGCTGTAGACACATCCAAAGAATGCTCCTAAAACCTGACTAATACTGGCACATCCCAGAAAATGCTTTATTCGGAAAAGGCCTAATTTGGAATATCCAAATGGATTATACTGTGTACATAGCCCACATCAAACTCAGAATACTGTCATATTTTAAATAATAGTGGAATATTATTGTGTATGTGATCATAGTCAGTGTCTAATAAAGCAACAAGACATACATACTGCAATAGTAGATGTTAAAAGAAAAGTTGAAAAACAGACAGATTTGGCTGCCAAAAAGAATATTGTCCATCATCTAAAACACAATGTAAAGCCTGTAGTGCAAGTGCTCTTGCATGCTGCTGGATGCATTATTTATTGCAGCCAACTACGCATGCATTAGCCTCATTTAGAAAATAAGATACAGAGGCTATGAATAAACTATGTAGCTTAAAAGACCAAATTCTCATGCAGTCATCAGACAGAGGGTCAGAGAATTGGTCGACTTCTTGATCATTTCAGATGTTTATACAAGCAGAGTAATACACAGTTATTACATGGAGACCCCTATACGCCAAAACAGTGCTGTGCTGGAGACATCGTGTACATGAATCACACAATAGATCATGTTAGAGCATGTGAACCTGCCACGAATGAGAAACAAGCACCACTTCCGAAAAAGATACGGACAGGCCTGGGAAACCAACCTAGTATTACACCCATTCAATGTGGAGACCTTGACAGTAACCAAAATGACACAGTCACACAAATCAGACAGAATCACAACATGGGAACAGACGATCTCAACACAAACCAAATTACACTGACTGGGCCCGAGTGGATGAACACTAACCATCAGCTTGTCAGGGGAAATTACACTGCCAAAGCCGACAGTATGGGCGCAGGCCAAATCGGAGGCAGCCAGAAAAGCCTCCTGTGGGACAAAACGGACACCATGTTGTCGGCAGACAGGAGAAAAACAGGAGAGACGGAGGCCAGAAATCTTGGCAGAACATTTGTGGACAGAGAATCCAACTTAGAGACAAAAATCAGCCACCAAAGTTAAAATGGGTCATCATCTTCGGCCTTAAGCCTGTCCTCGATGATATATACATTTGCCTATTTTGTGTGCATGTATTCCACATTATTGGCGGGAGACTATAGCAAAAAAACTAATTCTATCTATTGGTGGAAATCTTGGATCTTGGATAATTTGGAAACCCCATTTTATAGGGGTCCTGTGTGGTTTTCTTGTAAACAAGCAAAAGTTATGTTTACATTCCATTTCTTACTTACCCCTACCCCTTGTTTTTGAGTGCCCCTTTGCCCCTCAAAACAGAATTACGAGAGGTAGCGGTTGAAATTTTCCCCTGTGAAATGGGACAACCCTTCAAAACCCTGGTACATCATCAGTAGTCCTCGATGTGTAAACAGATGGGACAGGTTTGTAGCCAGACGTTTTAAATATGCCATCTTTAGCTGAGGCGATTGCTCTTGTTCACCACAGGCATACTTTTGCAGGTGTCATCAGCAAATCAGAGACATACAAGATTAAGAAGACGTCTTCAATACCTGAGAATGCTGGTGAATCAGTTTGCGTTGCATAAGATAGACTTCAAACAAGTTTTGTTGTAGTTAGCCTAGCTACACAACATGCTAGTTAGTGATTCAACTGCTGGTGTTGGATCAACCCGTTTGGTACGCTATGGGACCGCCCAAACCTGACCCTTCTTTAGCATGACTTTGTGCTGTAGGGTGTGTGTGTGTGAAAAAAAAGTGATAGAGAAGGAAGAGAAGTCAGAAGATGGACTATTGCAAGCAGTTTTCCAATAATTTATTAATACCTCAAATGCTGCAGGTCGGCCAGCATCACCAGATACAAAGCAAGCGCTTCACTACAGTTGCTAGCCAAGGATAATGTCCACATTTTGTCTCAGCTTTTCCTCACTGGGACAGCTAATTTAATAGCTTTAAGCAGGGGTCAGTGACTGTGCTGAGGACACTGACCACCACCTTTCAATTTCCTCCACCAGTTTACTGGTGAAAAAACAAAACAAAGCATTTAAATACTGATTTGGATGTTGACTACCATGGCAAGGATTGAAGCTTTGAAGCTTTGAAGCATATGGGTCAGCCCTAACATACCGTCAGATAAACAAAAGTGTACTTTACTGAGTTGTGTGTTGATTCTAATAACACTCAGTCTGGAGTGTGCCTCTGAAAAACCTCAGTTTGGAGTCCCATGAGGCCATAACACTTCATCCTACTCCTCTATCCCAGCAAGAATCAGGACACCCAACCCCTAGGCATGAACGTGTAAAACGGAGGCGTAGGGCTACATGGTAGGGGCAAGGGGTGAATTAGGATTGAGCCTATTTAACAAAACAGATTGTGTGTAACCTTGGGGTCTACCAAATGTGTTGAGTGTATTTCCTTCCTCGTAAAACATTTGCAAAGCAGATTTATTCCCAGGCTGCTAGCAATTCAGTTCAAACATCTATATGTTATTATTACT
>JAPZEB010000020.1:22567425-22585436 GCA_029783705.1 Chaetodon striatus | reverse complement strand
ATATGTTATTATTACTCAATTTTAGATTTTGCCATGTGTCAGTTGGTTTGCTGTGGGTACTCACAACTGCTGAAGAAGCAGCACTGGTTAACTAGCTGCTACTGAGTTAAACTGAGCAATAATACAGACTTGGCTCTCCAGCTACAAAACTATGCTAATGAAGATTAAGGGATTAACCTGCACACTGCTCCAGTGTCTCAGCCACAATTACCACAGAGGGGAAAGCCTCTCTCTTTGTCATCAATGGCCTCTCACCAACTGTACTGCCAGGCACAGAAGGCTGCTGCTACTGACGGCAATGATGACGAATAAGTTCAAAAGAGGGCATGAATTAGGCAATGGAGCAATAATAACAACTGGAGGACCAAAGTTTTTTTCTGTTCATTTTTTGGAATCAATGCTACAAGAGCCTGTCTCACATTAAAAATGCTAGGTGACAAAGTACTGTGAGTAACGTCAGATATATGCAACAGAGAGGTGCACGGTAATCTGGACATGTGTATGCATTAGCGTTAGTGTTAGTATAACTGCATTATAGATGGGCAAATTAATTTCTCATCCCTGAAATTTGAATAAAGGGCTCCTTAGCTTTCTGTAAGTTGCTCTGTTAAACCTTCAGCAGTTCAGCAGCTACATAAAAAGTGCTGCCATCACTACCTCAAAAGAAATGTAAAAGGAACAGAAAAGTTAAAGTTAAATCACTATATTTTGAAAACAAAGGCGGCCTGAAAAATGTGCCTCTCTATGAGGTTTTAAATCCAACACTACCCCTTAAGATTTGAATATCATTTTACAGAGGCCCCATAGGGATTTAGATCAACATGCCTAAATATGTTGATAATCTTATCTGGGCTTATGCAGACTCTATCACTGTGGACCCTAGCATCAATGAGGAATCAAATCTCATATCAGCGCCCTGTGGGGATCCAGCAGTGTTGAATAGCTGCCACGTGAGCAGGCGGGCCATGGTGACCCAGGGTTGGCAGAGGACCAGACTCATTCAGATCCTAACACGGAAAGCTAGGTCAACTAGGAATCAGTAAACGACCAGGAAGCCCTGGGGTGAAGCTGCCCTCAGTGTTGTCCGTGGATCATCATCCCCACCACAAACCCTCACTTTAACAGTAACAGAAGAGACGATAAATCTGGCGGCACATGAGTATCCTGTTAAAAACTAAGCAGATGATAATCATGTTACCATCACCTGGGACTCTCCTAAATATTTTGGCAGGGGATTCTACAAATACTTCTCCTGATGTCTATTATTAAATAAAAGAATTACAATTCATTCCTACCTTGTGGATGGGAAAAGTTCACCACAGTATCATTTTGTCTTATTTTAGCCCTTTTTTTTAAACCATACAATGGTTTCAAAATGAAAGGGCTGAAATAAGACAGCTGAGTCATACCCTAAAGTTACAATGAAATACTTTGTATTTGGTTATCAATTATAAGCCAGCCCGTGTTGATTAATACTGTATGAACAAGAGAGTTTAGGTAGCTCATCTTCCAACCAAGTTCAAGATATTGTTGTCAGTTGCAATCCTTGTAACTAACTAGGGTTTATCTACCTACTCTGGTGTTAAGACACTTACCAATGTCTGCGTATCAGATTATAATTCAATGTTTTTAAGAGTTTGTGAGTCCAGATTAGGTTCTTATTTTCAAAAAAAGACAAATCAAACAAATCAAATAAAACCTAAATATTCCTCTGTATTTTGTCTACATCTAATTGTACTCGAATCTACAGTCCTTTTTTAAGTGCTGACACTACATTTTTCACAAAATATTGCTGATTCAGTCATTTGACCACCCAAAGTTGTCCTCATCTTAAACTAAGCTGTGATAGTACTTAAATGGTCAAAAAGAGGTCAACTCTGTTCCATTGTTTATCAAAAGGATTTGAAACAGCTGCTGTTGTGGGACCATTTGTAGGTGAGTCCCCCCATTCCACAGTCTGAAACAAGTCATAAATCAAAGTAACAGTCACGCCAAACCAGGCCTATCCATCTAAGCAAGTAACATGCTAGGATAATGCCTTTACCACTGTCTGGAAGCTAAGTGAGGTGGAGACAGACAGTGACCTGTATTTGACCCAGACAATAAAGGTCCTTTGCCTTTAGAGGTCAACCATAGCGTCCCATCCCCAGGGGAACTGCTAATGTACCGTTTAAGCCTACACCTTTAATGAGCTTGCAAACCAGCAACTCAAGACTTTAAAAAGAGGATATGAAAGTAAAGACACTATGATTGATGTCTCAGTACCTTTGAACATGCATTACATCAGTGCCACTCTATGAATCAGAGACCACAAATGACTAACAGTAAATGTTTTTCAAAGATGCAACAATCTTTTTGTGTGAATATCATGCTTGTCCTGTCATCTCAGTCGTTGAAATACGCCCCATCACGTATTCCAGAATTACTTAAACCACTATGCCGGCCCTCAGTGGCTGGCCATCAAGACATCTGCCTCTGGGGCCTGCGCCTTATTTGTGACCAAATTTGAATTCATGAGGTAGATGCATACTGGCAGGACTGGCCTTGTGTTGTGCTTTATGTGTTCCCCCGACCTTCCCAACACTGTTCATCCAAGTTGTCTCACTGGAATTTTAATTGCTCCTTACTGGCCATTTATACATCCGCAAGTGGATGTGAAGAAGCTCATCTGCAGTCGCTCGTGGCCCGTCTCAACGCAGTAGGGCCACAAAAGTGTGTATTCAAATATGACGTAATTTATAAAACATTCTTCTGAAATTGGACCTAAAATAAATATAAATACACCCACACTGATGTAAAATTGCAATAAATCAATGCAAAATTATGTATAATTACATTTTGTATTACGAAATGCAAGGCCCTTGGTATTCATTACAAAAATGCACCGTGTGCGTCAGACCACAAAGAAAGGCACTTAGAGGGGTGGGAGCTTTAAACCGTCTCCGTCTGTCTGAATACAAAGGTCAGGCTGAAGGTTAGCATTAGTTCTGGTCACAAGGTGAAAGGTCTTAAACAGACAGGGGTAGGAGGGTGCCGGGGGATTCCCACTTGTTTTCTCATGGGAGTCTGCATTTGCAATGGTTACTTAATGCCTCACTCTGTTCGTTGAAAAAAAAAGGGGAAGTGGGGGGTGGGAAAGATGTTCAGCTCTTTTAAACCCAAAGAGAGCGCGCTCTTTGGAAACTGCATCACAGTTTGACGAATCAAATCATTTAGACTGATACTCTGTTTACATAGAGAAGCTCAATCCACAAAATAAAACATTTCAATACTTTTCAAACAAGAGCTGTTAAATGCAGTACCAATGCATATTTAGGAAGACACTTAATTCTTAGTGGTATGAATGCGTCATTCATTCATGGTGGTATTACTCACTCTGAATGTGATTATTATTTATTATTATTATTTTAGATGATGGTTGATGGGAGCCCTGTAATAGTCTGGCAACCTATCCAGGATGTACCACACCTCCCCGATGTCAGCTGGGATAGGCTGCGACCCCCCTTCGACTCTGAATAGGGTAAGCGGTTACAGATAATGGATGAGAGGTTGACGGTGTCAATGAATAAAGGAGTATAGTTAAGAGTGTGTATGAAGTTTGATCAAGTGGCCTGGCACTGGAAAATCCTTGTTATAAAATACTTCATCTGTCAAGAAAGGGGATGACGAGACAAAAAGACATGAGCTGTATTCAAGTTCACAACAGTGTATGATTTGCACTGTACAGTCCACTGAACCACCAGCATGCCTCGAGCCTCTTGCACTCTGTAAACATTATCAAACCAATGAGCTGGGCTGCTCTGCTCTCTACCAAAGGGTTTGTGGTCAGTAACTCCAGTAGACGATTGCGTGATTGTGCACTGCTGACTCCACGGTCAAGTACAGCCATTTTGTGGTCCATTTCCTCAATTAATTCTCCGGCAGCGCTACAAGGACAGGAGAGTCAACCCTTGCTGCATCAGCATCCAATTGCTGAGCTTGGATGCTGTCATGTAGAACACTGTTGCAGAGTACTGGGGATCCTTGAGTCTTTTTAACCTTCCACTGCCTGTTTGGCAATGCAAATAAATTTAAGTGCAATAATGATGCACTATTTGAATCTTAATCAACACGTCAGTGAGTGTTAGAGCCAAATAATCAGTCAAATTCAAGTTGCGTTTCAGTAATGAGTTAATGTGTTTGTTTAATACTGTGCTGGTCTTTAATTAACACAACATTACTCCCAAAAATGTGAAGCATTACCAAATATTAACAGTTGTCAACAGTGTGGTTGAGAGTTGTTTAAAAGGACATGTTCAACACACTGGAGCATGACTTCGGCTGTCTAGGAAGACCGAGAAAAGCTCAAGTCTCACAGCTAAAACCCCTCAGGGCAACATCTTTCGGGGTGAAAAAAAGGTTTCTATTCTTTCAGTACTTTAAATATTTTTAAGACGAACATCTGTTTCTTTCCAAAAAGCCTCTCTGACAGACAAATACAGATATTTTACTAATTTCAAAACACAAGATAATAACAAACAGAAAGGTTTAACAACCAAACAGTTGCTACTTAGAAACAGGAGCCAGAACATAACCGGCCAAAGCTGAATTAGATGCAACATAAGCAGAGTAAGGATGTCGTCAAATGTAAATCACGAGCCTTTAAGACATATTTAACATTTCATGTTGTGGCGTCAAGTTTGATCTTTAACTAGATCATTATAAACTTCACTTTAATGGAGTGCATAAAGCTAGCCAATAGAGATGTGGGTGTCTACCAACTAGTTGATCATAAACATGAATCTTTCCTAGGGGACGACTGCTTCCTCAAGGCATGCAGTGACCTAAAAACTGCATGCCTATCCACAAGCATGAAGTTATGATAACGTTCTAGGCCTCAGGTAGCTTTACTGACAGAAAATTGTACCAATACACCATCAAAGTGGGGGAGATTAATAATACAAGGAAAAGTCATACATTGAAGGAACATCCCTACTTCTCCAAAAAATCTAGGTTACCAAGTAATGAAATGTGCATGTGGCTCAAGGCCAGAATTTGATTCCTCTTACCTTTGCACACACTTTACCAGCCAGTATGGACTCTGTGCAATGACCCAGGCTACTTCACGCAGCCATTTCACAGGGTTCCCACACTGTCAATTTTCAAAACATATTTTCTTTTTGGAGCATAATTGCTTAACATGAAAACAGCTCTGCCTTGGACCAAATAGACGACGCCAGTGTTGTAGTATTCAAGACCAGTCTCCAGACCGCATTTTAAAGGTCTCGGTCTTGTTTTGGACTTGACTGCATTTTTCTAGGTCTTGTCCTGGTCTCAGACAAAGAGGACTCAGAATTTTATTTCAAGACTGGTCGAGGCCAAAACACATCACTAAATTGCTGGGCAAAAAAAGAGCTGAATAATGTGAATTCCCATAAATGTGGGTGGATCTTTTAGATCAACTTGAGGAGTGCCTATAATTTGAATGCTTGTGTAACTTGTGTAATGCAGTGTGGATCATGCACTGGTCTGGTCTTGGTCTTGACTCAGTCTTGACACACTTTGGTCTCGGTCATGACTTGGTCTGGGCTTACGTATTCTTGACCACATCACTGGGTCATGCTGCATCACAAAGTCACTAAAGGCTCATTTATGCTCAACGTTAGATACACATGTAGAGACAGACAGAGGCTTCTGTCTGTACTCTGCGTTCATTTGTCTGTATTTGGGCATGTTTTCTAAAAGCTTACAGATGCAGACAAAACACAGCAGAACCACCAGAGATCATGGGGGCAGCGTGGCATAGTTCGATTGAGATGCGTCTGTAGGAGACAACAAAGATATTTTAAAAAGCTGAATGGAATAAAGCAGTAATATAGTGAAAATACATTTGCGTCCACATGTGACAATGTATTTAATGGCTTCACAGACCACCACAGCCTACAATGCTGCGTCCATTAAAAGGTACATTATTACGACCTCCTCCATCATCGCCTCATTTGTTGCTGTCTGAAACTTCCGACTGTGCCTTCTAGTGCCATCTATTTGCTGTATATATGCCATCATAAAGGTCGTATGGAAGTGGAGGACAGTCACATTATAATGTTTAAAACACAACTATCTATTTTCATATGTGTAGGGAGTAAAAATGAGCCCTTAATGTGGCTCTCTAAATCTTAAATAAGGGAGGGGTAAAACATATACCAACACACTAGATTTATAGAGGCTTACTGATTCTGAAGATTAAAAAAAATTATTGAAAAAAAGCTCTCCCAACACACACACTAACATCCCCCGACTCAATGGTGACAGTCATTCAGATTGGAAAGTGAAGGCCCACATCCTTCGTTTTGCCCCTCTTGTGACTCTAGCTACAGCCCCATGCTGTCTCATTCACAGCATTGTTCAACAGTTAAACAAAACACTTCCTCTTCCTGTCCTCACGCCTCCCTGGCAGGCCCGGTCACTCACTAGAACACACTGAGAATACATGATGGAAAAAGTACAGTGTATGTACGTGACCAACTTTAAGCTCCAGCAGCATGTACACGCTGCAAAAAATAATGATGGTGTGGTATCAATTAGCATTTATGGGTATCCAGAATTTGGCAATGTTGCCAAACTGGGGATCTAATCTACACTGCACTTCCTCTGGAAAGCCATTACTAGACTTCCCAACCTCCCACCCTCTCCAGCCTTTCTCCAGCCCAGTGAATGCTCAGGATGCCAATTATGTCATTCATTTGAGAGGCCAGCAGTCTACAGCTGACACTCCCCCTCCACCTCCCCCTCCTCTCTGCTCCCCGAGGAGACGCCAACAATCTGGAGTCAGGAATCTGGAGTGGAACGTAGTCACTACACAGAGGAGGAGGAGGGTTGGGGTGGAGAGGGGTGAGAAGGTAAAGACGAAATGTTCATCTGGAGGCATCTACGGAGGAATGGTGGAGAAGGGGAGGTAGGAATGTGAGGAGGGGTGGTGAGGGAGGTCTATCTAGAGTCGCAAATCTGAGGAATGCAGACAGTAGAGGGGGAGAAAGGGAGAGAAATATGGGAAAGCAGAGGGAGGGAAAGAAAGGGGAGATGTTAATTTGGAATTTTGATAGTGATGACATTCTGGCAACAGTGGAAACACTGAGGGAGGAGTAGCAGGGATGGCGGAGAGAGATAAGAAGGCATGACAGAGAAGACGAGAAGAGGGATACAGGAATGAGCAAAGTAGACCATAACATAGTTATATATGTGTTAGGGATATTTAGCGTTTGTCACATTTACTTACAAGTAGGGTTGTACCTGACTCAGAATTATGGATCTTATGGCCTAATTGGATTAGGCTATTAAACACAAATATTGGACTATTCATTCCTTTTGCTCCATACAGTGCTAGAGAGATAAAATGAGGTTTGGTGAGACATTTAGGGTGACAGTGCAATTTATGCAATATAGTAAACAAGCCAAGTTAGCCCTCTAAGCTAATGCAGGCTACCTACACTAACAACTAATCAGAAATGCAGCAACAACTTTTGCAGACATTAGATATCAAACGAAAGCAAGAGACTGCACGGTTTTAAGTTTCTGTGAGCTGAAAATTCACCAGAAGATAAAGTTATCTCTGCAAAAAGCCTCTCTTCCTCTAGGCAGCTGCCTATGTCTCGCTCAGACTCCCCCTGGGTCTGGGTCCACAGCTGCCTGTAGTGTAGAGCAGCATGAAAGCGAGGAGCGCTTACTGTGTTTCTAAATCTGGGGACTGAAACATCACCAGAAGTGCACACTGACTGACTGCTTAACTTGAAGAATCTCAGTCAACTGAGGTATCTTAAACTGGTGACTTGATTCTTTGCCTTTAAGAAGCAAGCCCTAAAGTCTGCACTGACATCACCAAGGTTGTATTATTAGGAGGATGTCTCAAAACTTTTTGAAGTGGTCTGAACAAACGTCGTTGGTTGACATTTACCTGCCATCCAAAATAGGGTTCAACCTTTTCAACTTTAATGAGCTGTGTTGTTATTTTCATGCTCTTCCATATCTGAGCAATCTCATCTGCCAATATGTATGCCTGTCTGAAACACAAAAAAAACACTTTTTGGTTTTTAATAAATGTTTCCATAGATGGGGCTTGGAGTGACACTACTAACACTTAAAAATGAGCAACAATGACAACATCAAATCCAATCTAGGTTTAGGCATCAGAAGGCAATATAAAGTTTACAAATGTCAGATGTGAAAAAACTGTTTTTTTCTAGATTTCATACCATTTGAGTTGCTGTAGTCTTCTGATAAAAAAAGAAAATTAAGAGAAATGTCCAGATAGGGAAAGTAAGTGATGTGTAGAGAGACTGAAATTGGGAACACAGGGAGTAAGCTAAATGAGTTTTTAGGTGGAGGCAAGCTGCCACATAATGAACAGATGGAGGGTTTGGGTGGTAGGAAACCAAAGAAGAAAGGTGACATGAAGCAGAGAGAAAAGGATGGAGGGAGGGATAAGGAAAGAAAAGAATTAAGGGGGAGGAAATAAGCCGGAGGGAATCAAGCTCATCTAAAAACTGAGTCACAGAGTAAATGGAATACGCATACAGGAAGCGGACGTTGGATTTAGATACAGTCAGGTGTAATATCATACCACAGGAAAGTCATTCCCATATGACTCATTTGGTACATTAACAGTGTGTCTGTGGGGGAGGTTTTCAAACTGTGTATTTCAGTTGCTATCAGCTTATTGCATGCCCTATTAACCTATCAGTAAACTGAGCTAACACATAAAAATGGAGGAGGAAACTACCAAGCAAAGCCATGCTGATCGGATAATCACTTCACAGAAGCATCTGAGAAACAGTATGTGGAAGTATTTTGGCCTCCACACTGAAGAAACTAAATAACCCACAAAGAAAAGGCAGTTTCTTCCGTTTAGGTGTGTAACTACCGTGACTGTATATTGGAATCTGAGTGCTTCCAAAAGGCAGGTGACCTGCACTCAATACTGTGCCTGAATGCATCCTGTGTAGACACACACGGAGCACTTAAGTTGCTGCTCTGCTGTGGTGCTGCTCACGCTACACCTCCTGTGTAGACGCAGTGTTACAGCTGGGAGATGGCTTATTTCATCTGCACGTGCTTTAGCTGATGTAAGTTAGTCCAGCCTCTTTATGAGCACAGGCTGCTGGACGGTACTGTATATGATTCATGCAACAGCTGTCTCAGGAATGCAGTAAAGACGATTCTTGTCAGTATTTAAGAGCAAGAGACCATTGCATATGATTCACATAAGGTCAAATTATGTGGGTTTGGACTGGAAAAGGGTTTTCCTTGCATTGAAATGAGGCTAAAGGGCTGTCCATAACAAGAGTGATAACGATAACTATCGTTATATCAACAAGAACGATAACAATAATTATCATTACATAATTTCAAAAATCGTTCTGACTCACGTGAATAGCGGAGTCCACACCAAAACTATAATGACTGCAACAGTGGGGAACAAAATCTTTGGGATCACTTTGAGAGTAATTTGAAGAACAATAAAAACACTCACAGCCAATCACACTGGGTAACAAATTCAACATGGCAGATGACAATGCAGAGAGACTCATTATTGAGGTTAAAAAAATGCACCCCCTTTAATAAAACAGTCTTCTTAAAGAAGTTTTCTCGAAGAAAGACATCTGGGATGCAATCGGGCAAACCCTCAGAATCAGTGGTGAGTGTTCTGTTATTATTTACAGAGAGGAGGATTATAAATAGCTAACTCTGAAAGGTTGCAGACACAGCTGAAGTGTGCAGCACGTGCTTGGCGCCATGGTTTACAGAATGTTATCGTTCATCAGTATGGATGCTCACATCATTATTGTTATACTTATTGTTCTTGGTGTGGATGGCCCTTAAGGTCAGGAGAAAAGACAGAAGCAATAACACGGAAAACAATGTTGCTTTTTGTAAGTATGTGCATTGGAGGTTTAAGGTTCGACCAATCTGTATTGAATATTTAATGATGCAATATTCATTTTTTTCATATACATAATCTGAAAAGCAATGACATTTGTGAGGAAGCGCTATTAGCAGGCATTACACCGAAGCTTATTCAGCTCATAAAGGTGCTTCAAACCAGAACTACTATATCATTCTGTATGAGTCCCACAAGAGTGTTTTTGTGTGTGTGTGTTTGTCTGGCCATGAGAACAACAGATTGTGTATACGTCTGCGCGACAGTTTTGTGTGTATGTGTGTGTTCGTTCCCATATGGATGCCAGGATTCACTTACTAACTGTCTATGTATGCACGATTAGTCCTTAGAAACAAGGGAATAAGAGAAGACAGGGGCATAGAAAGATGACGACCATGATTATGAAGTGGAAAACAGTATTCAGAGGTTGGGGTGGGGAGGTGGAGATCTAGAGAGCACTAAGAGGAGGAAAAGAGAGCAATAAAAGAGGAGAACTGCAGTGATGGAAGAGAGGATAGGGACAAATAAAAGAGAAGAAGAAGGCTGAGAAATATGACGGGGAAAATTAAGCAGCACAGAGTAAAAGACAGGACGATAAAGAGGAGAGGGGGTGATGGAGGGAGGCAGAGATGAACTAGTGGGTAATACAACATGGCAGTTAACACTGCATCCCACAAGCACGTTGGGAGCAAACCTGAGGACAACAAGAGACAGTCTACATATTGAACAAACTGGTTTCTACATCAGACTCCGCAAAAGCAGCATGCACACACATACTATACATAACTTAGTTATATATTTTAATTCCCTACGAGCCTGACACAATGAAAATACAACAAATCAAATCTACTGAAGTGTTGAGTATGCCCTAATAAGGCACTAATATACAAGGGAGTGCTGCAGAGTAAGACACTGTGCTATGATACGGCACTAGGATGCAGTCAGTCCATCCAATTAATCACAGATTTTACACAACACAACTTTAAGCAAACTCATATTTTGGTTTTGTTTTAAAAAATGAATTCTGGCCCCTGCCGCCAACAACAACAACAAAAAAAAGTTCCCCATTGCTAATCCCCCATTCAGCGCCTTGTGTTTTGTCAGACAGTTCAATTTGGCTTACTGTCAAAATTTATTGGAACTTGTTCAAGTTCCTCAAACTGTGAAATTGTTCCGGATCAAATACCGCCAACATTGCAAGTTTTAAAGGCTCATCCTCTTCTTTTACAGCTTTGGCCTTTTTACAGCTGCCATGTAAGGATCAAATATATTACAATTCACCCACAAATCCATGTTGTCCATATGTTTCAGACTTTAACAAATGGACGCACTGTGAAACCAGCTCATATGTGAGTTAGACTTCAGTAAAAAATGAACCTGAATCAGTCAGTCTGCTGTCTCAAACAGATAGTGTGCCATATAGACACTGTCTGCTCTTGCGCATATGGACATATGACTGTCCATATGTCACCAGTCATCATCAGGCTCACCCACTGACAATATGTCCCAGTCACCAGAGAAGTGCCAAGTCACTAGACATGTCTCAGTCTTAAATA
Organism: Chaetodon striatus; assembly: GCA_029783705.1. Classification (NCBI taxonomy): domain Eukaryota; kingdom Metazoa; phylum Chordata; class Actinopteri; order Chaetodontiformes; family Chaetodontidae; genus Chaetodon; species Chaetodon striatus. The sequence continues at coordinate 22,573,967 of JAPZEB010000020.1, read as the reverse complement.
TGCCTTACATACAGTAAATGCCAGTTGTACTGAGTATCTCTGTATTTATGTTGTTTTTCTATTCACTATCCTGTGACAAAGGAACACGGCCTGAGGTGCAACCTCGGAGGCAAATGGTTTAAAGTGTGAGACGGGATGGTGCCAGACAGACTGCTACTGTGACGATAGAGGTAAAAGAGGCAGACAGTGCAGCAACAGAGAGAGAGAGAGAGAGAGAGAGATGAGGTGGTGTTTGCCATGTTTCCTGTCACTGCAAGTATGAATGACACGGTGAGAGGTTACTTTAGGCTGCAGTAGTTTTCCTCATCTCTGTGTACACATAAATATTCAGCTGGCAGAGTTGGATGGTGAAGTCCAGGGCGTTTTGTTGTCTGTGGGTGGAGAGTGGTCAAGTGCGGCACAGAAGCACATCTATAACAAGACAGCAATAACGCGACACTAACCACATTTAGCTAACATGAGTCCCTGTCACATGATCACTGCAACCCTGAACTCATCTAGACATTACCTGCAGGAGCTGTATGTGAGAACAAAAATGTTTTAATCAGTTGGACTGGACAATAAACTGATTTTACTCTGGCAGCTCTCAAGTACAAAGTCCAAAGTGATTGAACCCATATGTGAATAGAGCAGGTCACTGTCCTGAGGATTCACCACAAGCGAGTAGTCGGGTTGATATCATTTCTATCATGTGACCGGCGCAAAACCAGAAGAATACAAGCATCCAAGGGTGAAGCACACGGGTCATTTAAACAAACACACCAACAAAAATGTCCAACTGGAGAGACGACGAGATTTGGGAGCCTTTGTCAATAAGGACTGATGCCAACATCGTCAGACAAATTCAAGGAATGGCACAAGAGTTAATTATTTATGATCAAATTAAGATCTAGCTACCTTAATGTGGTATAATCTGAGTCAATGTGGTGTATTTTTTGCGTCATGCCCTAAGGATGCACCGATCCGAAATCTGGATCGAATACTGGCCCTGATATCATCAAAATAGATGGATTGGGTATTGGAAAACGCAACTGATACTTAAGCCGATCCTTTCCCTTAAAATCTATTGTGATGTGAGCTACGTCATATGTCAGCAGCAGCACATGTGCCTCATACCGTGAGAGTTGATTAGCCTACCTAGGTAAGCGCAAACAACATTGAGCGAGGGAGAGAATCTGCTATGTGGAGGTATTTTACACTGAACACTCCAAGGTACGTAGCTTTTTAGGTCAACCATGGTATCGGATTGGTATCGGGTATCAGCCGATACTCAAAGCCACAGCATCGGGATCGGTACTGAAACTGAAAAAGCTGGATTGGTGCATCTCTATCATGTCCTGCCTCCTGCATATTCTACCTTGGCACCACTCCTTGCTTTAACCAAACAGATTATTCCCAGTAGGTGAGAACGCATCTGGCACGGACAATCTCCTGTTGCATGCTACATGTGGAAAAGGGAAACTCCAGATCTCAGATGAGAAAATGGCTATGCACTGAAATGATCCAACTACTGAACTTCTAAGGAGGACAGTACTTTTATTAGCACTGGGGAACTTCGGTTGCATGCAAAATTATTAACTCTTGTTCCAGTTTTCATGCAAATGATTAGAGCCCAATTACTGACCCCCACATCATGTGCAAACAGCCAAGTTTTTTCCCCCAGTATAAAACTTCACACTCTTTTCTCTTCTGTTGCAAAGAGCTCTACCCTTGTGGCTATCTCTATAAAAGTCTCTAAAGCACTGCTTTGGGCTGTTGTTTTTACAGCTATATTGAGAAACAGATTCAAACTGTAAATTTGTCATCAAGCAGTTGGATTGCCATGTATGTTGCAAAATGTTGTGAAATCTCTGACAATAACAAATATGAAAAACAGCCTTGATGAATGCAACAAAGTCCACAAATCGGCCTGAGAATGTAGCTCTTCGGTATCTATCTATAACAAGCATGAGAGCACTAGGTTTCTCTAATAAAAAATAAAAAAAAATCAGTAATTCCCCTAATTCAGAAGAAGCACCAAAGCACGCCTTTAGTCTGTGAACGAGGGGTCAAAGAATTTATTGCTAATGCACAACAGAAAGCAGTTAAGGAAACACTGTTCTTTACTTTTGGTCCTTCGTAAACAGGTGGGAAATCCTGCTGTTATTGTGATTATGCTAAGAGTGGAGTGGGATGCTGTGGCACGCCGGCGCCGTCCGAGCTACTTGATCCTCATCTCCACAATATAAACCACTGCATCACTCACGTCCTCCGACTGTCTCTCTCCCACACTAAAACTGAAAACACAGACTCAGAGAGAGGGGGATGCAACCTGAGGGGCAGTGTACGTGAGTGTGTGTATGTGTTTGCGTGTTCGTACAGTAGACATGCTGAGTGATCTACCAGACACACACACACACACACACACACACACACACAGTCTATGGATCTCTGCCAATTCAATTCAGTGGCCATCATCTTCCGCAAACACACCCACTGCTGCATCTCCGCCTGGAGACTTCTGAGCCCATTCCTCCTCTGTTATTCACTCGATCAATTAAAGTGATTGATCAGCTGCATTGTGTGTGTGTGTGTGTGTGTGTGTGTGTGTGTGTGTGTCATTCCCCCTTAGTTCACTCAGAGCCACAGATCCCGATAACTCATTCTGATTAAAGTGCGCTGGTGGAGATAGCGCCCATTCGCCCCGGGCAGATACGCATCTAAACTGGCACTGCCAAACTGCATATGAGCTATTGATCATTGGTCGGCTGGGAAACGGGCTTTCGCTCTGTTAGCTTTGCACAATCACGAGGAGCTGGCAGCTTTTCAGTCTTTAGTTCTCACTTCTGAGGTGCAGCTGCTGTTCAAGGCATGAGCTGCAGAATAAAGACAGAGTTTGGTTTTGGGGGGATTTTCCATTTTTCTAACTTACCCACAGTCACAGAAAGTCTTGAAGGTCTTTCCAAGTCTCCGCACTGCAGTGTTGAAGCTAAAAGCAGTCACTTGATCCCAGATATCCACGAATCGAGCTCAGATAAGCAACCATTAGCGCTCAAACTTCCAACTACATGCCGAGTCATGAGTTTATCTGGCTCTGGATAAACTCCCCTTCAGCTCACGGCATCACAGCCTGGTTCCACGATCACAAGCCACTCGTCCAATTTGTTCTGAGATTCAAAGGATATGCCCACTGATGACTGTTTCTGCTTCTGCTGAAGAACCTAGTCAGAAAAATGGCTACACAATCATAACAAGCGTGTTTGCTGTATGTAGATTTACACATAAAAACTCTGTAATTGGCATATTTCATTTGGCATAAAAGACACCGCGTTAATTGCTTGTAGCAACATTCATACTCAGGGATGTAGAACTGAGGTAGCAGTGTTTGGAGCCAAGGAAGAACGATTAAAGGTCAGTGCTCAGCTTCAATTAGCAAAGTTAAAAACCACAGACCAAGCCAGAGGCCTTGGTGTAGTCACGGACTCAGACCTGAACTTCAACAGCCACATTGAGACAATCACAAAGTCAGCCTATGATCACCTTGAGAACATATCAAGGACAAAAGGACTGGTGTCTCAGCAGGATACGGACAAACGTGTCCACGTGTTTATTTTCAGTCGACCTGACTACTGTAACAGTGTCTCTCCTTAAAAAATCAATCAGCTGCAGCTGACTCAGAGTGCCGCTGCTCGAAACCTCACTAAGACCAAGAAAGTAGATCACATCACTCCAGTTCTGAGGTCTTTACACTGACTTCCTGTCTATCAGAGAATCAATTTCAAAGTACTGCTGTTGGTTTACGAAGCACTGAATGCTTTAAGGCCCAATGCATTTCTGACCTTCTGCTACACCGTGAGCCAACCAGACCTCTCAGGTCTTCAGGGTCAGGTCAGCTTTGTGTCCCCGGAGTCAAGACTGAATAGGGAGAGCCAGTATTTAGTTTTTATGCACCACATATCTGGAACAAACTCCCAGAAAACTGCAGGTCTGCACCATCTCTCACTCTTTCAAATCAAGGTTGAAGACTTATCTGTTTGCTGCAGCCTTTTCTTAAATCAAATGTTTATTCATTTCTTATTTCTTATTCACTGTCATTTTTATTGTACAAATATTTTTATTGATTTTAACTGTGCTGCAACTTTATCAAACTCTTACTATTTTTGCACCTCTTGTCTGCACATTTGCTGTTTTTAATGGTGATTTTTGAAATTGTAAATCAACATTTTCTAACCACTTATCCTCTTGAGGGTCGCGGGGAGGCTGGAGCCTGTCCCAGCTGACACTGGGCGAGAGGCAGGGTACACCCTGGACAGGTCGCCAGACTATCACAGGGCTGACAAATAGAGACAGACAACCATTCACACTCACATTCACACCTACGGACAATTTAGAGTCACCAGTTAACCTGCATGTGTTTGGACTGTGGGAGGAAGCTGGAGTACCCGGAGAAAACCTACGCTGACACGGGGAGAACATGTAAACTCCGCAGAGAAGGGCTCCCCCACCCTGGGTTAGAACCAGAAACCCTCTTGCTGTGGGGCGACAACGTTAACCACAGCTGATTTAAAAAGTAGCTGTTAGCAATTAGCAGCTAACTCAAAGAGCAAAAACAGTGGCCATATGTCCGCATCATCATCATCATCATCATCTCCCGGACAGAAGACAGGATCAACAGGGACGGTAAATTATTGTTACTGGCACGTTAATGCCGTTGTTGTTGTTTATACAGATATAAAATGCAAAAGAGGCATAAAGAAGGGACTTCATAGCGGCTCTACAGCACAATCTCTGTGTACAAAGCGCTTCAGAGGTGGAGGGCCCAGGTTTGTACAGTTTTGCTCCTCCTGGTAGAAAGCAAACTGTCTCTTTTGCAGAGCTGAATTAACATCACCCCCGATTCCTGAAAATAATTACTGAAAATGAATTATGAATTATTTAAAATTCTCTCTTGCACACAAAGAAGAAGGGAAAAAAAAAAAATCACACAAACACAGCAATTCCTCAGACGTTCTGCATCTCGCACATTTTGGTAAGTCACTCACACAGACAAAGCTCTGCTCAGGGGCAATCAAAGCTATGAATAGCTCTGGTTAGTAGTACACACAGAGAGTGAAAACCTTGAAGCTGACTGCTTTAGATTCAGGCTCTGAGTGGCAGGAAAACACAAATACTACTCCACAGTCCTTTCTTCTCTTCAAGCAGACGCCACATTAACATAATATAGCCCGCTTGGATTCCTTCGTCGCCACACAATTATGACTCCCCATTTAGACTCCCGTGCTAGTCAATAAATCCACGGAAGCGAGTCACAGCCACTCTCTCTGGCTCATAGATATGCAGATGTTATGATCCAGAGGTTCTCTTATTCCCCTCTATGGGAGAAGCCATTGACCTTTTCCAGCCCCTGCATGTGTCACTGCAAATAACAACAAAGCAGCAGCTTGGCAGAGAGGCACTGCGGCCCAGACATCATCATTCAGGTTACATACCGGAGTACATCATAGAGGAATTCATTGCACAGGAGCAGCAGCACCTTGATAGTAATGTTAAGCACATAAAAACAGTGGAGTTATTAAAGCGATATGAAAGATCACTGAGATATCTCTGGGTGAGCAAACACCAGGACCAAAGACAAGTTCCTTGCTGCAGAGAGCAGCAGCAGCCTCCAGGGGAGAGGAGCAGGTTTGTGGCTGGCAGGCTGCTGTTTGATTCTCAGGACCAGGAAAATGTGGCCTGGTGAATAATTTTACACGTAAGGTGCATTTAAAGGGGAACTCTGGTACTTTTTAACCTGGACACTACTCTCCTCTGTTTTAGTGTCAAAGTGACTCACAGGAACAACCATTTTTTTAACTGGTCCAGTAAACACGCAGGGCATTTACCACCATCAATTTATGTCCACTAAAAGCGCTTGTTTTTGCCACGGACAGGCTCAGATTGTTATCATAAGTGTCTGCAACATTAAGGAAATGAAACGTTTTAATGTCTGTTTAGTGTCCAAGTCTCACTAAAGCAAAAGTCCGCCCATCCATCCATCCATTGTCATCCATTTGTTCAGGGCCATGTCCCAGGGGCAGCAGGCCGAGCAAAGCCCTCAAAATGTCCCTCTCCCCAGTGACACTTTGCAGCTCCTCCTGGTGTACCCAAGGCGTTCCAAGGCCAGATGAGTTATGTCATCCCTCCACGATGTTCTGGGTCTGCCCCTGGACCTCCTACCAGTGGGACATGTTTGAAACACTGCTAACGAGAGGCACTCGGGAGGCATCCAAATCAGATGCCCGTACCATCTCAACTGACCGTTTTCGACGTGAAGGAGCAGCAGCTCTACTTCAACCCCACTCCAGATGTCTGTGCTCCTCCCCCCATCTCTAAAGCCCCGTTTCCACCAAACACTTGGTACGGTACCTTTGGAAACAAAAGTAACCCTTCAGACATGGTACCTAGCACCTAGCGTTTCCACTGCAAACAGTACTCTTAAATGCGGGTGGGGTTGTTGTCACTCACTGCTCCGTCCAGCACTCACTGTATTTCCTCCTTTATCAGTCTGCATCTCGTTTATCATC
>JAPZEB010000020.1:22544276-22561354 GCA_029783705.1 Chaetodon striatus | reverse complement strand
GCTGAAGCACATAAACACACACACACACACACACACAGGTCACCAAGCAAGAATGTACAGTACCCTCTCACACACACACACACACACACACACTCTCTCTCTCTCCACCTTGCAAACATCTATTCTCTGACACTCACACACACGTCTGAAGACGAAGCATAACACATTGTGCTACACTGCATATTCAGAAATCCCACTGACAGACAGGCTCAGAAAAACAGGGAGTCAAGTCAAAGAGGAAGTATCTGGTTCCAGAAGGAGGAAAGCCAGAGGTAAGCAGTATGGAAATGAGCATGTAGGCTTGAACACATCATACTTTTGTGCATGCTGTCCTAAACAGCACAAGCACTGAGCCACAGACTTCAAAAAGGCAGTGGACTGCAAAGACGAATCGCCCACTGCCCTCCCCAAACAACACACTGCTTTTTCAATGTGGTGAAGTAGAAATATGAGGTGCATACTGAACAGCTCAGCCTTACTTATCTGAGTGTCTGAGTAGCTCAGGTTTACGAGCAACCTTCTACATGGGTCCATCGTATGGGTTTGAATATGCATTACATTAGCAGATTACCTTCTCTCATCTTTCCTGAGGCCAGATGTTTTGTTTTCTGGAACTGCACTAGTTAATCATCAATGCTATTTGTGTAGCTTATATTTTTAAAGGCAAATATATTTCTTAATATGTGCACGGTATCAAAAATGTAGATAAATTCAGCACAAAATCTTAAGTACAGCTCAGTATCTTCAAGGTGATTTCTGCGAGAGTAAAGAATGATGAGCAGTGCCTATTAATTGCCTCATAACTGGATCAAACTGCACTTTCTGCCAGAGCATTGCTTGTTCCTAAATAAAGCTGGTGCCAGGGATACATAAAACAGAGAGCAACACCACAAACACGTCACAGTACTGTATGACTCACGTCCATTGTGTGCTGATGAATCATAATCACTAACTCTGGTCCACATTTCAACTGTCAAAACTCTGTATTGTTTAAAGGGGGGAAAAAGCCACTTGGAAAAGAAACAGCTTAGACGTAACAAAATAAATTACACCACATGCATAGTCCAAATCCCCAAACTACCAGCAGCTCAATGTGTTGATTAAATGTGACTACCATGATGTAATCAGCTTTCATTCAAATCATACAGGGAGGCCAGCAAAACCTGGCAAGCAGAAATAATACAACCAACTTAATCCATCAAGGTGATGATGAAGAAGTGAGTCAGAGAAGAGTAGGGAGATGGATTTTAAACACAAAGGCATATGCATAACACACTGCCAGATTAAAACAAACAGAGGGAATCATTTCTTCTCATTTCAGGTTTACTTGATTGAGGAAAAAAAAACAAAAAGGCAGTAAATATTTACCATTTCACAAGATAAATGCATCCCATCATACATTATAAATATTCTAACAGAACAAAGCTTATCCATAATGCACAGATGTCGTTCAATCCCATGTAGACACCATAATTTATAACTTGGCAACTCTCGTCGGTTTCTCACCATCACCATAGCGCACTTTATGCAACAGTCATTCCTAATATTTTAGGAAGCTGACAGCCCTAATTTAGCTCCACATTGCGTGCTGACAGTAAGCTCAATTGAGTGTGTCTGTGTGTCTGAGTGCCTGTGGGCGTTAAAGTGTGTGTTTGTCTTCTGTTTGAAAAGACAAACATTGCGTTTGCACATACAAACAAGCTGACACACACGGCTGTACTTTCTGAGAGCTGACAGTGAATGCTGAGACAGTGGTCCCTGATAAGTTCCCTGAAATGCAGTCTTCATTGGTGTTAAGGCTGCGCCAGGGACAGAGGCTGGATCTTTATCTTAATCACTAGCTTCCTGGTTTCACCCCACTTCGATACACATATGCGTCAGCACCAGCCTCCCAAAATGTTGGAATGAGGCACATGCGCGCGCACACACACACACACACACCAAGCATGACAGCAAATGAAAACTGTACATGTGGGTTCCCTCGCTTGCCTGTGTGTCACACGCTCACACAGAACAGGAAGAATCCTGAGATGATTCTTCCAGTCGTTCCCTGCTTGCTGCATGCCAACTGGAGGCTAATGGTGGAAATGGATCACATAGACAGACTCCCTTCCTCACAGCACAGGCAGCAACGGCATATTGCAGCCAAGAAGCCATATTTGAAAAGGGGGTGAGAGATGGATTCATCCCCTTGTACATCTCATGTCATTCACCTTTGAGAAACTCCAGATTCCATCCAGTGAAGGAGAGCGAGGGAAACACCCTGTTCCTGTTCGATTTCAGTAAATCACACACCAACTGTCGCTGCGCAGGAGACAGAGGGGGAACTACACCAATTGTCGGCTCCCTGCAGTGTTAGGAATAACAGCTCTCGAAATCCAAGATTGCTCGCTTTTACAAGCTTGGCAGCAAGCTCTGTGGGGACATGGTGACACGCCGCCTACCAGCAAACTCAAGCTAGGAAGTTTTTTTTATTATTATTAATTTAAGCATCAAAGAGCAGCTGTCCCAGATAAATGTTCCAGACGTAAGGATGAGCTGCAAAAATGCATTTGTGAGAAGCTAGAAGGTGGCAGTTGAATGCAGTGAGGGATGACTAAACTGGGGATGAATTCAGTCAGAATCCTGCAGTGTGTGTAAACCCACCCTACACAAGTTCTAATCCACTGCCTTGACGAGAGGGGATCCTCGTGAAGGTGGCAAGCTATAACAGCACACTTCAAATTCAGCTGTCTCGTATATAGGGAAAGCTTCACTTTGGTGGAAGAACAAAGCCAGTCACCTTTTTCCATCAACGTGAGGAACACAGACAGAACAAAAAACTGACTGGAGCTGAGCTTTGGTGTGCATTACAGTCGCAATGATGACTTGATGAGTTGATTAACTAATTAGCTGCCAACTATTAAAATAATTGCCAACTAATTTGATAACCAATTAATCGGTTTGAGTAATTTTAAGGGAAAAAAATGGGAAAATACTCAGATCTCAGCTTTTTAAGCGTGAATATATTCTGGTTTCTTTACTTCTCTATGATGTTAAACTGAATATCTTTGGCTCGTGGAAAAACAACACATTCCAGGACATCATTTAGGGCTTGGGAAAACACTCATCGACATTTATTATCGTTTTCTAACAGTTTACAGAGCAGACACCTAATTGATTAATCGGGAAAATAATTGCCAAATTAATCAACAAAAAAATAACATTACTTGTAGCCCCAGTTTGCATCAGCAGAACCAAAATGGTAGTTTTTGTTTCTTTTTTCTCGACTTGCACTTGAGAAAAACTGTAAATAAAGTGCAGTGTGTACTTTTGGCTGAAATAGCAGAATGCAAAGAAATAAACCAAGAGCCTCTGCAGTTTCCAGTTGGAAACAGATATAAGTGTCATTAACAGCACAGTGCTAGTGTTGCCAGTGCTTCTGCAAAGACATGTAGCCACATGAAGAAAACAGGCAAAGATGGATATTAAGATAAGGACAGTTTACTAAAGAGGTGCTAGCAAGATAGAAAAGCTTTACCGCAACTTTAAAATTCATTATCATGTAACCGAATTGTAATTAAAATGACATACTGAACCTAAGACCCTGTTTGATACAGAGCCATTGTTTTAGTGTGATTTGGCTCATGCTTAGGGAAAATGTATGGTGACCACCAGGGATGAAGGCTGGGAAGAGGTAATTAGGCTCCAAACTGCATATAAAACATGTATTCAAGTGGTACTTAAACAAGTCACCGACCAGCATGACAGGTAAATCTTGATCTTGATTGAATCTGATTTCAAACACAAATGTTTAACCATGTCAATCTGGGGTTGGTTTGATTTTAAAACCTTGAGTTTGCTGACTATAACAATTCCTGCCAATAATTTATATTGCTTATCAAAGTGTTTCATGAACGTAGAACCCAAACCCTGAGAAAAACTATTACGAAGCTCAACAACAGTTCCAAATCTGTTAACTTCATTGGATCCAAGCTTTTGGTTTAGCAAATTCTAATTCTCCCTGACAGAAAAAAAAACATGCAAACTATGAAAGAAACCACAGAGCAGACAGAGTAAAACTGGACTTCGACTGGTATGCAATGTTAGGTCTAAATGCGCATGGTCTCAGACTTATAAATCAAGGGTGGCCACAACTAAGCACACATGTTAAGTTCAAATGAATGCACAAGTCTAAATGTAGACTTAACATCACTGATCATCACTGTGTGAGCAGCAATTCTGGTCACTCTCTGCCGTATGAACCCCGATTTCACTCTCCTCACACACACACACACACACAATCACACACACAGTTCCCCTTATCCTTTCTCTCTCGTGAAGGACAGACAGGGGATGTGTCTATAATCGGGAAAGACTCACATTTCCTCTCTGAGGTTTCACATTCCTGGGATTCCGTCTGAAGACCACTGCAGCCCATTTAAAACCATTCCCCATATGGAGGGGGGAAAAAGAGACCCAGGGCAGGAGAGCAGGGTAGGTTTTTGAGCTTTTAAGAGTTTATTTCTCTTTACAGCACTCTACCTTTCTACATAAATTAACCTGTTGTTCACTGAATGAGAAAAGAGTTCATTCACTAACCCTATGAAAAAACACATCATGATACAACACCTGTCATGCTGTGCTGTGGGAATTAAAAGTTACACTGCTGGTATTGGGATTTTTGAACAAGTAATTGTGGTGTTTCACTAAATAGAGGTAAAAATGCCTCATCACAATGAGAAAAATCTTGTGTTCTGTTTTCTGGTCTGGTCTTAACACCATCAGATTAATCATACAATGTGGCCACCACCTGAGGATGATGGGAGGTGAAGGACTGGAAATCTGCTCCTTGCATACATCCATCTATCCACGTTAAACACATGCTACAAATGCCATCTCCCTCTTCGTAAGATCACAGCTCTTTGGGGCTTGTTACAAAGTGCACATAGTGCAAATAAATGTATGTACCACACAGTACAGTGGTATATCTCTCCCATGTTGTTCCACTATGATAGAGCACATTTAAAATCATTACCTAAATACATCAAGACCATTGGTAGTGACATCAGAATGAGTGATAAGATTTTTTTTTTAAATTATGATATGTGATTTCACATCCATTAAACCCCAAGTATGAAGCCACAAACAGTATATCCTGTACCTCCATTAATGTTCATAGAACATGACCACATAAAGGAGGACAAGTCCTAATGATTAATGATTAATAATTAGATGCAACTTGTACGGTTTCAGTGACAATATGGATAAGGTAGTATTCATAACAACCACACAAATTACCCTGAAAGACTACAGAAATAGGTGGATATTAGCACAGACTTACAGACATCAAGCTTACGAATTTGTGCTAAGACAACCCTGGAAAGAAACCCACTAGTTAACATGCCAGGCAGCGTTAGCCCGCTGGGTTAATGCAACACAAACAGCGTTGTTGTCACAGCTAATGTTTGCTAACGAGCAAGGCTCACTGACCGTCTTTCAGTGCTGCTTAGTAGATTAGCTTGTGTTATATTCGTGTAAAATAATAAGCAACATAAGACAGAAACATAAGGTAAAATACGAAACTGAACATTTTTATATCACACAAGACACATGCGCCAGCGTCCAGCGGCACCATCAGCAGATGTTAGCCTGGTTGGCTAGCAGGCTAACTTGCTAACGTTTCCGAGCGGCGCAGGAGGGGGTTTAAATTTGCTTACCTGTCAACCGCAGCTTTACTGGGCCATTTCTCCTAACTCCTTGGCTAGACATTCCCCTTTGTGTTCCAGCTTGATGAAAATTCACAAAAAGCGTCTAATTCATGTGTTAGCGTATGTGTTACTCAAAACGGTATCTCCCAAAACAATCCCTCTGCTAGCTTGTGGTAGCTTGTAGTATCACCATAGCAAATCAAACGGACTGTGTATGCAACATTATGGGATCATAATTACATCGCCGAAATAACACTCGCACGTTTGCCCCTTTTTCCGTAAAAAAACACAAATAACTACGTTCACAAATGCCGTTCACGGAGCGAGCCGCGGGTACTGATACGATTCAAGTGGACGGTTTGCCCTCCATCCAGACAGGCGTCTGCTCTGCCCGTGCTGCTTACACTGAAGTTGGTCGTGATGATGGTGAACACTGAGCTACATGAGCCACTGCAGGCAGGCAGAGAAACGCAATATAAAGGCACATCCGGTGTAATCCTTAAAAATAAAAGCCCTATTAAAACATAACTTCAATATTTTCTCAACGCTGGCTACCAATAAGAAGCAAAAGGCGTATTTATTTCATACACACAGCATTAAAGCACAATGAGTGTGATTTAAAGTCATTTTTGCCGGGTTATAGTGGGACAGACTATCGAGTTATTTTACTTTGAAATTACAAATCATCTTCATCCGGCCTTAATATGAACAGCTTGGTACAGGGTATGTAGCCATGACCGAGCTGGACAGTTCCAGCGAGTACTTCGAGTACACATATAGTTGAACGATTTTAATGTCTGCTTTAAATACATCAATACTGAATAACCACTCTAGATTAAAACTACTCGGTAAGAGCTGAATCAGATAAATGCGGTATTACTGCTAAAGTGGGCATTAAAGCTTTTGGGAGGCTCATTAGCCATTGCAGTAGAGAACAATTTCTCAAGTCTATTACACAAATATTCACACGTGAAATGTCATGTCACTGGAATACATTATAAACCAATGACACAGACTTTTATAAAATATCATAAAGTCACTTTACACTTTGGGTCTACCGTATTAAACCAATTAATCCATTAAGCATTGTAGAAGAAATTCCTGAGGGCAGATACCTTGGATGCAGGTCTGCAGTGCAGACAATGACTATGACATTTAAGTCTCTAAGCCTGGTAGTGTTCATTCCTGCATCCCCCCTGAGCCACTATGGCCATATAGCGTGGACACATTGGAACACAGATCTCATTCATAAAATAGTTTACAATGCACCAGACACAACAGTGTCCTTATAACATGTAGGCTCACGAGTATAGAGAATAACCACAGTGTCACCTAGTGGTGATAGACACAGACTCACCTTTTTCTTATTTCTCAAAACAATTCATTTTTAACACGTCTCCTACATCATATGTTTTTCACTAAACAAATCAGGCACATTTCCCGTAACCTGCTTATATCTGAAACATCCATCAAAGAAAAACCTTATGCATGAGTGATGTGTATTTACAAATATTTTATTTAAAACGGATACTTTGTCCTTGTAATGTCATATACAAGAATGAAATGTCTAAAAAAAGAATACAAAAATATCAACAAGGTATGAATTTTCTTTTTTTTATGTTACAAAAAGAAAGGTGGACATGTTAAAACTGGAAAGTGCTCTGGTCCTCAGGGATCTGGAAGGTATAGCAGTCTCCTGTAGCTTCAGGAACAACTGAGTCATCATCTTCATTCTGAAAGACAGGAGGAAAAGAACGAGAGATGCATTAGAGGATTAACAGAGTCTTAGCATGTTTTGGGGATCAGCTGGTTTAAGATATATTCTGTGGACTGGAACCATTTCTATCAGCTAACAAAAGGTCTGTTGTGACTGCATTAACACTGCAGGCAGATCATGTATGCAACAGAATGTTTTAGTTTTAAAAGCCTTTGGTCAGTGATTTCACCAAAAAGGAAAACACCCATTAAACAATAAAATAAGCATTATATTAAAGGTTGCCTTGCAGGAACCAGCCAAGATCTAGCTCAGGCTACTGTACTGTTGCATCACACCCCACATTTATTCTTTGGCAAGTAACTTGTGCCAACCCACCAGCTCTGCCAAGGCTGTTGTCATTTAATCTGTGAATGAGTCATATAATTTACGATTTACGTTGTAGCCATACAACTTCTGCCAGTCTTTTAATTCATTCCATGTTTGTGTTCTGCCTGAATTGTTGAAGGAAGTGGTTTGTATCACAACTGTAACAAACTATACAATCACACTGAGCGGGATTTCTTGACAAAGTCTTTGGAAAATTGAGCACATACATGCATTTTGGTAAAGAAAAAGCAAAGTGAACAGATACAGAAGAAAATCAACTCTTAAAATGAAGCCACTGCTGTCATTCAAGAATTCAAAATTCAAGGTGTATGTACGTGCAAATGTCCATGGCTGTTTTCACCATTAGTGTTGACACCTGTTTCAGGACTTACCTCTTCAGAGAAGAATCTGTCTATGATGTTGAGAGAGGATTTATAGACAGCCTCGTTGTCATGGGACTGCAGTGCCTCAAACCTGTCCAAACCACCCAACTCCTCAATCAGTAGACACACTTTATCAATTTCACCAGTTTTGTACGCCATCTGCAGAGAAAGGGGGAGAATTCCGTAAGACTACGTTTTTTTTCCAAGAGATGAACCGTTACCATCCATTTTAATCTATGACTGTCAGAAATACATCTGCGTCGTTCAGACTATAATGTGACAGATTAAATTCTGCAAATCTTCATGTTTCCCGATCTCAGAAACCCACAGTGTTAATCTCCATTTACTTAGGACCTAAAAACGAATGTCTGCTGGCAGAGGAGTCTGTCAGGGTACATTTCCAGGCTAATTTCTCTGAAATGTATTTAAATTATTTTAAGAGTGGACTAAGGTTGGTCCTATTTACTGGAGTGAACAACGTTTGTGTTGCATAAGAACCTTATGAAATAGGAAATCAGCCCAACCCTCAGGGGTTACCAGGTAAACTGAGTTATGGCTTATGAAATACTTTAGATTTTGACTGCAAAACGCATGAAAACATGACTTAATGGTTTCATGTTTTTTTTCTTTGGTAGGTGACCATGGCATAGGCAGGATAATGCCCTCTGAGGTGTCCATTATCAGGAAGGAATGCACATCTGACGGTTTTGGCCCACTGTCGTTCATTCATTTCTGAAAACGGGCATCTTGTGGAGCATCATCTCTTATGTAACCAACTTTTTTTGATTAGTTAATCAAGTCACTCATTTGTCATCATACATGATGAATTAATGCGAAGAAAATTGTTTCAAAGTGTGTCTTCCTTATCATCTCATCTATCAGAAAGAAAGAAATACATTATAAAAAAAATGCTTTGTTGTAGTTGACTATCATTGCTACACAATGATTTTCACCTTGACAAAAAGTATAAATTGTACGCATGTTAATTTGCACACATATACGCAATATACCAAGATGATGGGTAGGCTCTATAGTACGCCTCAGGGGTTACTTGCAATGTCAGTCAAATTGGGGGTAAAATCTACTCGACACATGGAACCAAGTTTCAATTACAGCATTTTCATTGCACTACCGAAAAGCACTTGCAGTAAGCAACTACAATACACATAACAACAGGGCCTTCTTGGCAATATACCTGTAAAATATTGTAGATTGCATCCAGGATGACCAAGATGATTTTGCTGTCTTTGGCTGTGAGCAGTCTGATCAGAGGCCCCAGCACTTGGCATTGGACTAGGTAGGCCACTTGCTCCACTGTTCCACCACTGGTATAGTTGGTGACAGCCCACACCGCCTCCTTCTGACTCTTGTAGTCTCCCTAAACAGAAATGAGATCTAAAGTTTTACGCCAGAGTAAAGTACAGAGATAAACTACAGATACTGAGGCTATACTTAATGAGCCTTCATGAAATAAATGTGGTATCACCATAAATTATTTACTCAGAGAATTAGTGTATTTGTTCATAAAAATAAGAAAACTTTGTAAAAGCTGCAGCAGGTTGCTAAGAAGTTTGGGGAAAGGCAAGTGACTGCACTGGTCAGGGTATCTTAGATTACAGGAAGAACAATAAAAATAAAAAAGGCAAATAAATGTATAAATTATCATCAACTTATTCAACAACTTTGTGATTCTGTTCTTGATGCAGTTCATACATACAGTTTACATCCGTGTATGTATGTGGCAATTTTAGATATGAGAAATGTAACAGTTGTTCAAGGCATTTATTTAGTTAATAAAATAACTTGTTATGAATTAATAAATTGCATTTGGACTAATGTAGCAAGCCAGTGATATTTCCTGTCTCTTCTGTTCTGACCTTTTGGAGGATCTCCACCAGCATGGGCATCAGGCCTGCATTGATGACCTCCTGGATCTGGGTGTCCTTGCCAGCAGTGATATTGGACACTGTCCAGGCTGCCTCTTTCTGGATATTGGGCTTGTGGTGTCGCAGCAGGCTGGGGAACATTGCCAGAGCACCTGCATTCAGCACACACTGTGTCTGCTCGTCTGTCCCAGTCACAATGTTGCCAAGTGACCGCAGGGCTGGAGTCTGGGAGGTGAGGGAGAGCATGTCAATTATCCGTAGTATTCACAATTTAGGAACCATACATAGGAGGAATGATGGTGATGAATATGATTTGACACCTAAATTCTGTGTGTGTTCATGCATGTCTATCTGAAGCCACTAATGATGCACACAGCAGCAGTATAAGCTTGATTTTGAGTTACAAACTCAACATCACATACCACAATGGAGAGCTCCCCACAGGCCAGCAGCTGTACTAGGCGGGGCACTAGGCCAGCCTGCACCACCACCTCTATCCTCTCATTGGAGCCATCAGTCAGGTAGGAGACAGCCCAACAGGTGTCGACCAGAATCTCATTGTCATGGTGGTGCAGGAGGCGCACCAGGGCTGGGAGGAGCTGCTGCACCGCCGGCAAAGGAGGTGCTGGGTTCTTGTTCCGACACAGGTTGGACAGCGTCCAGGTGACATTGCGCAGGTAGACAGACTGGTATGGTGGATTAAGAGCCAAGTGTTATTTTAAAACATCAAAGTGTCAAAACATGACAGTTGTTAGAGTAACAGATACTGACAACACCTCTCAAGAGAGAGCCATCTCCAAACAGAAAAACATCAGGGTCTCACGACCTTTATCAATACATACTAATGGTCAGTGATGCTGAATTAATTAAATTTTACTATAGTAAACATTACAAGGTGCCACCTTCTACTCAGCTGCGGACTGTAGAAGCCAGGAATCAAACTGCCAATCTTCTGATTCATGGACGACCCACTCTGCCTCATGTGCCACAGCCACATTAAATAACTGTTCTGTCAAATCACTGAATAACATCTCTAAGGTGTATGAGCAAAGTCAAATTACGGACTGCTCTGCTGTGTGTAAAAGGCCTCTCAACGGTGCATTAACTTTTCAACAGGAATAAATCGTTTCACACCACATGCCAAGATAAGCCTTGTTGACACTAAAAGGGTTTCAGGTGAACTAATATTTATTTAGGCCTGATCTGTGGGTATATAAGCAACTGGCAGAACCACAGAATCCCAACAAAACCAAACTAAAAAGAAAAACAGTAGCACAAAGATAGAAAAGCTGCAGCCAGTCTATTACACCTCCTCTTGCTACCATACATAATGATGTCATCAAAGGTCACAGTAAACAATATACAATATCTTAACCATATTAATATTTCTAATTTGGATCATACATTAGAAAACATTTTGTTCTTTTTTCAGATGCAGAATAAACCTGATCACACTCTTGCTAAAACTTATCAAGGAGTTGATCAGAGTGGGAGTGCACAGCTCTAAATACAGGTGTTACTGCAGCCAGAACACAAGGAAAAGACATCAGGATCTGATTCTGACAGAAACATACATGCACTCCTAACCCCACTAAAGGACAGACTAGTCAATTCTGTAGAGCATTCGATTGCAAATCTAACAGCTTGATTTGCCTACGCCATAAAAATCTTGCTATTCTAATGTCAAATGGGAACAGGTGTCTGTCTCAACTGGACTCTGACAGTGTGGATTTATATATCTGACTAGAACATACTGAAACCAAGATGAAAAAGTCTCTTTAAACCAGCAGTGCAATAATGTTTGACAGAAACTCACAGGAAACACAGACAGGTCAGGGGCTGCAAGCAGGGCAAGGAGTGGCTGGAGACCACCATGTTTGATCACTAGATCTCTGTAGTTGGATCCATCACCTAGATTTGAGGGGGAAAATACATTTAGCGACATGCTGTTAGCAGTGCAATTAGAACAGATTAAAAGCACATTGTGACTATATGGAAATTAAAGTCAGTTACTATAGTACAGGGTTATATAGTTTCCATTTCAAATTTCTATACTTTAAGACCAATAGTACTAATAGTACTTTTTTCCAATAGTACCAATAGCTAGAATCAAAAAGTTAAATAATTCAATTATTTATTTTAATTTAATTTAACTACTTAATTTTCAAAGTCCATGGAAACGACAATTAACGCAGCTATAATGGTGTGGTTTCATTATGAAGAAAAGATAGTCCATTTATTTTTCTAATAACTACATCACTGCATAACTCCTAAATGCCCTGGCAAGCTTAATATTTGATTATTTGTGATGCTATATATGCAATTCAAAGATATCCATTTTCTTCTCAACTTATTTGGTCGCGGATGTCTGGCTTTAGTTCGGTTATAAGGCGTTTGGGGTGGAGCTGTTTAAGACGTGACATACAGGTGTAACATCAGCTCTACATACAAGTGTGTGTTCAGTCACGCACCATATTTCCTGCCTTGCTTTTGAAGACATCAGTCTTGCTCTAGCCTGCACTCTCTCATACAGTGGTTAACATTTTGGTTGCCCTGGCTGCCTGCTCCAAAAGCCTTGAAAAACGCTCTGCTTGTATGTATATGATCAGCTTATTTTTGGTTTGGGATTTTAGAAAACAGAATAGGGGCAATGGTCTGGAAACATACATTTTCCCGCACTGTGTTTTCTTTTTCAATACTTATCCAGACCTGGAAATTACAGAAATTAAATTCCATTCTTTTCCATACTGCATAGGAACCCTGAACCCTTCAGCACTTGTGTTAGCCTTAGTGTTTTTCAGTTACCATGATATGCCAGGGCTTTTTTACACAAAGATCTGTTCTAATACCTTTACTGACTGAGAAAACCACCAGTGTTGTTACTTTAACAGAGAGCACGTTCCCTCTTATCTTGCATAAATCACCTTTGGACAAAAACTCACTGTGTCAACAACACACTTATGATTACTGGGACACACCCTCTTGCATTAATTCAAAATCCCTCAACATAGCAGCCTGGAGATGAACAACACCTCCAGAAAAAGCAAAGAAAGCACAGTTACATACAATAACAACAACAGATCGCACATCACCACTATCTGGGTAAATAAGCTGAACAATATAGCAGTGCAGGATGTAGTAATGGAACAACAGAGGTAAAACAAGTAACCTCAGACACAAAGAGACATTGAGTGTTATCAGTCTATAGTACCTGCGATGTTACCCAGGGCCCAAATGGCCTGCTCGCTGATGTGAGGGTGGGGTGATGTCACCAGGCTGATGAAGGCTGGGATGGCCCCTCCTTCCACTACAGCAGTGGTCTGCTCAGAGGTACCTGAGGCAATGTTGGTCAAGGCCCAGGCTGCCTCAAACTGGATGGGGGGGCATTGAGACCATGCCAGAAAACTAACAAACTTTGGGATGAGTTTGGCAGCAATGATGCTGTCAATAGGTGGGTGTTTTTCTCTGGAGAGGAGCTTCCTGTAGACCAGGAAAAACCCAGTTGGGGTGTTAATTAAGGGGAAGTAACTGTTGTTTATTATCCTTCAGGTTATACGGGCACAATGTACAGACACAACGTGATATATTTTAGGCTGGGACGCTCCATTTAAGACTGTAACTGTAAACATAAACAGGCATATAAAATACAATAACAAACACATTCTAACAAAATACAAGAAGCAATAGGAAGTAATTTAACACATATATTTATCATGTGAACTGTGTGTATGCATAAAATGCCAAATTAACAATATGGGAACATGTTCATTATATTATCACATTATACTCTTCAGTAAAGGAAGGTTCTTTTCTAAATGATTTTACCTTGCTGCCTGCGTAGCCTGCAGCTGATGATCTAGACTCTGGCTGTTTACACCTGCTACAATTTCCTCCACGGACCAGTGCTGGGGAGGCTGTGGAAACAGAAACAGATTACTTATCTGGCCAGTAAACCTGGGGCAGAGAGCAGATAAAAATAACCTGCAACGTTCACTGTAACATGCATGGAGTATTTCTAGGTCAAGGTTTCAGGATCAGGCTAGTGCAGATCAATTGTAAAAAGAGGAAAAAGTTTTGACCTAAAATTTGCTGGTTGTCAAGATACCTTCATAGCATAAACAGATTAATACTGACAGTGAGTATTTCATCAACAGGGAAGTATTTTAAAATGAGGTGGAGCAACCTTCACACTGTTGTCATTTGGTAAACACTAATGCCTTTTAAAAGGAAAACATATTAGTGTGGATGAAGTTATGCTTTGAGTTTGCTCCAACTTTCACTTTCTACACTGAGTACAAACAGAGCCGACCAAGCTTTTATCTGCCTTCCTGGTTCAATTTGACTAGATCTATTCTCTAAGGGCAGTGCTGGATGTTGGCATTAAGGTTGTTGCAGCTCACTCATAGCCAGCTAAATTGAATAATCAAATATTTCAGACATGGGAAACCAGTTGTGTTATTTCAGGTGCGTCCTGTTTACAGTCCCCAGCCAAGTCAAATAGTTGGTGTGTGAAAGCTGACCAGGATCAGCTGCTGTGTACCTGAGCGTTGGGGTCCTTCTCTTGGAGAGGAGAGGTCGGCTCCTCCAGAAGGCTCTGGACGTTTCTCCTCTTCAGGATCTGATCATCCTTCTTTGCTTTTCGTAGCTCTACATTGACTTCCGCTCTCCTTCGCCTTAGCTCCTGAAGAAGACGACACCAATGAAAGGTTGTATTTATTGCGATAAGCTACATAATTGATGTTAAAATGTCGGCTGTTAGTTGGGGAACTTACATTGGCGTCTTTCCCTTTGTTTTTGAACAGGGTGAGACGAGCTCCGTTGTCGTTGCCAGCTGACATTCCTGACCGTTGAACAAGACAACTCCAATAACGTACAGACACTCCCTGTTGGAAGATGAAAATTCAACGTTACAATTTAAACGGTCGCGTAAACGGCTAATTTCACCTCCTCCCTCGGCTTAACTTTATGTGAGCTAAGAGGCGGTGAATAAGCTAACGCTAGCAGTTAACTGTCCGCTTCTCTTAAGGCAAAGCCGGTTATCTAACACCATGTGGCCCGTCGCACACGGAGCCTGTGAGATAAACCAACACCCAAAACCCCGCTGAAATTCACAACAACAATGATAAAACACTAAAAATATAACCAACACCATCACCTAAACTGTTTCTCATGTAAACAATACATTTGTTTAAAATGTAGATTTTGTCACACGGCATGTGCGACGCGCTTACCGTACAGATTTCTTGTAAATTTTTTTACACTAAATGTGACGTCATGTATATACCGCCCTGTTTTTTCTGAGCTCTGATTGGTCGGTCGAGCCATAAGCCCCTCCCTGTAGCCCACGGGTAACAAAAAAAGCTTCAAACAACACAGTCGTTGTCAAAGGCAACCGCTGTTAGTATCGCGAGATGAAACTGCTGCATCTTTGTGAACTGGTAGGTTTCATTGTGAACCACTGCGGCCATGTCTGATATATCCATTGTACCATGCGTAACATTTTCCTCACATAACACCTCGTCAGTAAATGTTAGATGGTCAAAGAGATGTTTTAACGCTGTTTTCGAGTCGGTCTTGCAGCTTGATAATAGTTATTTTTCACAGATAGCTACGTAATGACCCAGTGGCCTAATGGATAAGGCATCAGCCTCCGGAGCTGGGGATTGTGGGTTCGAGTCCCATCTGGGTCGTCTTTAGCTCCTTTTCAGAGCTTACATATGTGAAGACAGGTCACTTTACACAGCGGTTTGTGTGATAGAATAAAGGATGGAATAAGGGATTGTCTTGGTAAATACAGAAATCACAAATTGGTCTCCGTTGTAATAATGCGTACATACAACCTATCTGTCACTCCAGCCTATAGCTAGAATTTAAGAACTAGAAGAAGAACTAATCTGCACAACATGGTCAAGCATGTTTGATGTTTTGTCAATTCTTTCTTCATTTGTTTATTATTATGAAAATTAATGCATTCATTTCTATATTGTCCCCGCCCCTGTCTCTTGTCTGATGGTACCCTAATACAATGGTTCTCAACCAGGAGCCCAGGGACCCCCAGGGGTCCTTGAGGGAGTTCCAGGGGGTCCCTAGAAAAATGACAAAAAATTTATTTTCACTATTTAATTCATCAAAGATGTGAGCCCAATGTGAATAAGAGTCAAAAGAGTGACAATGCTGATCATAGGTTTCACTTCCGCCATGTTTTTTTCTCAACTGGTTGACAGCTGTATAATTCTGGGGCCATATTCACAAAGCTTCCTAGTGCTATGAGTTGCTCCTAGTGACAAAATACTAAGACAATTCTTAGCATTGTGACCTTTTTCTCAGTATTTCTCCTTAAAGTTAAGACTAGACCCTTGTAAAGATATAAGTTATTCACAGATCATCTTAGACCTCAAACGAAGGTGCTTTACAAATAAAATTGATTGATTGATTGATTGATTGATTGATTGATTGATCTCATTAGGGATACGCACACATTTCCCACCTAACGCCATAACGCCAGAAATAAAATGATCACAGTAGTAAGAGATTTGAAAAACTGGAATAATGCAACAGTGCAGCAGTGATGACTTGAGTCTGTCTCAACCTTCCATCAGCAGAGTGATCACACTAACAATGACAGCACTTTTACAGTCTCGTGTTGTCACGCAGTTCATCTCATTTCCACGGGTGTCCACACCTTGCAGCCTCACAAAAGGGTGTGACTGTGACAACCAATCACATCTGTCAAAATAATGCATCACACCCAGCAACAGGGTCAACCTCACCTCCTCACTAAAATTAAAGTTTCTGTCCCTTCCTCGTTCAGAGCTGCTCTGAGACCTCTCCTAAATCACTCCTAGGCTAGGACTCCTTACTAAACGTTTTTAGGCTAAGTTAGGAGCTCTCTGAGAGTGTTCTCAGAATGTTTGTGAATACAGCCCCTGGTCTTAATTAAACCTAACAACCAAATCTTTTCTAGAAGCCCCTGAAGCATAATTCTTTCAAATGGAGTCATGACCCACTGTGTAGCAATTTAGTGGTCCTGTACATG
>JAPZEB010000020.1:22509162-22519296 GCA_029783705.1 Chaetodon striatus | reverse complement strand
CTAAGACTCTTCTGGTATCCCATCCCTATCTGGCTCTAAACCTTTCCTTTCTCTGCTGTGAACTATCAAACAAGAGCTAAAATAAAATAAAGAACATCTTAGAAAATTAAACTGCTCTTCCCAATAATTTTCAATAGTACTACTTGGACATGCAGAAAGGGTAGATTGTGTAACTTCTACAAAAACAGTTGTGACTGTCTGCAGACTTGACAAACCAATCACGTAATTACACAACATAGCCTTTTCAGTCCCTGAACCTAAAAGCGAGGCTGTTGTGTCATCCTCCCTGTGAGAACCAAGCAGTCAGAGTTACTGGGCCACGTGTCTCACAGATGTTAGAGGGGTGGTTGGTTGTCCAGTGTTTATTTGTATGAGACGTTGTGCTTCAGTAGCATGGGAGTGGACCTGAGGGTTGGAAGAGAGGTATGGTGAGAGATGGGCAGATAGATGACGTTTGAGAAGCCACATCGCTCATGTAAACATGTGAAAGGGAAGAAGAAAGGTCATCTGTGCAAATGCAAGCAAATTAAAATGCACATGGGGATTCAGAGCCATGTGTAGAGTCCTATACTGTGATGACATAACCTCCTGCAAATCAAAAGGAAACTACAAGATATTAAGCAATGACGAAGGACAAAAAAGGGAGATACTATAAAAACTCTTCACAAACATTTGTCAAAATTAGACGTCAGTATATGACAGTAAATCAAGATATTTCATAGCTCTGTGTCTCCAGTATGTTCGCTTGTGTTCGCTAACATTCACAACTAAGATAGAAAACTGTTAGTTCACGTTCAGCGACAGAAGGCCGTGTTCAGCGCACGTTTGTGTGAATAACGCACAAACACATCGCTGGCTGCTGAGGTCAGAGATGGGCCAGGGTTCCTACAGCGTGTCCACTGAAGTACACACTGCAAACGCAGCGTGAAAGTGGAGGAGGCTAATGAAACAGGACACACAAACACACGCATGCTGATGTCAGAGTTTGAGGTTATTACTGACGGAGCCGTGTTCTGAGGGAAAAGCAAGAGAAAAAGGATGACATGAAGAAATGGAAAAAGGTTGAAAAATAAGTGGAGAGACAGACAACAGACAGAGCTGCTGTAGTGATGTCACGGTAGTCTGGGTTTGGTATTTCAGGTTTGTGTGAATGGGTACAGTGTTGACACACCGTCTGTGGACATAAACACATGGTTGTCAGGGTTAACTGTAGGTCAGAGTATAATCTACCTACAACATATAAAACAGGAGGGAAGCCTCTCTAAACAGTCCACCACTCTCACTTTAATTTTATAGATTGTGTTTTTGTTTTGATAGTTGTTGTGGTACTAACTGTACTTGCTAATGTCACAATACTACAACTTCTAATTTTTGATATAATGCCTTGAAAAATGACATGAAAGACATGACAACACGGCTATAACACAACAACAATAACTTTTCTTTGTTAGTAGCAGAGAACAGCAGAATGACTGTGGTAAGCATTAACGATAAGAGAGAATGAGAAAGTACAGCTGGTACCAGTGTATTGATACTGCAGAAAAGTGAACCTTTTTCAAGGTAAAAGTAGGCAAACAAACATCTTGCCACTGTGGGTCATCAGTGGGTTAGAAAATGTCTTTGGTACTATGGTACCTGGCCTTCAGGAACTAACAACTGAAAACAGTTCAGCTCTCGATAAAAACAGTGCCAGTACACCAACAGTAGTACATGTCAGTGCAGTGATAACAGCTCAATGGCAGAATGAGTAGGATTTTCCTAAAAGCAATCTGTACAATCATAAAAATCATCCAGCAAAATCATCACATATGATCCGCTAGAAGTGTGTGGGGCCCGGCGGTGTCTGCATTTTCTTATTTTGCTGTATTCAGGATGCGTCTGGGCATCAATCTTTGGGCACTTGCCAATATCAGCACATAGGGTGTGAGGCTATAAAAACGTAACGGCAACAATCCAGATCATAAGCACACATCCAAGAGGACCTGGGGAGGAGGAGCCTACTTTGAATTTTGTGTTTATAAACCTAAACTGGCAAATCCCACCCGTTCTGCCTTAAAGCAGACTATCTGAGAATCCCCCAGCATCTTATATCAAGTGCAATGCATGTGAAATCAGTGATGAAAGTTAGGCTGCTTCATTTCGCCCATTTTAGACCGTATGTACTCAGAGGGAAGCGGCAAAGAAAAAATATCATTTTTTTTATGTTACAGTAGAAAGAGACAAGTTATTTATTTTAATTTATCATTGCGTAATAAATACTGATTGAACAATGTAATGACACCATCACTTTAGTCTCGCTTTCACTGTGCAATGCTGTCTGCCGCTTGGGTGCAATATTTTGGAAAAAAAAGTGGGTTCGATTTACGACACAAAGGAAGCATGTCAACCATTGCGCAGCTAAAACAGGAAGAGGATAGTGATTTTGTTTTCCCCAAGAGCTATTGGTAGCAAACCTCATTAACCAAAGAGTATCACTGTAAGTTCTTTGCAGTTACTGTCCCAATTAGTGGAAATGGCGGACAGTGGAACAACTGAAGTAACTTTGGGAAACTGTGATAGTTGCTAGGCTCTAAGAAAAAACGGAAAGCAATCCAGTTGTTTTTGGGACAACCTGGTGCCAACAATAATACCACTAGGGCGGGAAAGTCATCTGTTTCCACTAAAATTATCTGGCAAATGATGCCAAGCTAATAGACTTTTTATAATATAGTGTAAACTTGCTACATCCCTACAAACTGGAGCAGGGTTTGAAGTGCCTTGTGTGATTTTATTGTGCAACTCCTCGCATTTATACATGGGTTTGTCTTTGTGTTCTTGCTTGTAGGGTCACAGTGAGTACATGCAGCTGTTGGTGGTTACACACCCAAAAGTTCCCACGCTGTGTAGTACCTCCCAACGTGGTGTTTGGATAACAGTCAAATGAAGAGGGGAGAGGACAGTGTACAGACAGCCCATGTGAGATCCATATGATCACAACATGGATACATAAGAATTCAAAGAAGAGTAAGTGTCCCACAGATAATGACCCAAAACATAATTTCTGCGCTACTTTCCATTTCTATGGTGCGCATGTTCTTTCAAAAACCTTCAACATGTCAATATAAACCTTTTGCCTTGTGGAAGGACACCTTTGAATGCATGCAAAATATCCTACCTATATTCTCTCACAGAAAAAACAACAACAACAACACACACAGAGTGACAAGTTCTGGACACAAACCTCTGATTCTCTTCTCTCTCTGCAGGCGTCATTGTCTTCTTCTGCTTCAGGTGCTCGATCACAGCGTTTTGTTTCATCACCACCTGAAACACATGCCACAGGAATATGTCAGAACAAACCGCATGTTAAGCAATAGAAAAGATATTTACTGCGTGAAAGGAAACAGCTACAGTGAGTAGTAAAAAAAACAAAATGAAACAAAAACATACAGTCACCTGGACTTTGTGACAACCCTTTGTGTATTTGGTGATGTTTAATGTGTACTACAAATATCTACAGAAATGTACCAGACAGGATAGTGTGTCAAATACACATAGAGACAGGTGAAAACACACACACACACGCACTCAGTAGTAGCGGTGGAATTAAGCTCAACAAACAGAGACAGGGCCCGAGCTGTAAAAACAAACGCAGCCTTAGTGGAGGGTTGGAGGATGGTGACTGTTTATGTAGTGATGGCAGGAAGAGAGTGAGCCTTGGACAGAGATGGATGGCCTGGCCCCGATGGGTGCCTGAGCACGCTAACACACACACACACACACCTGTTTCTGAATGATGTCGCTCTGGCTGGCTGCGTTGAGGGCTTGCTCTCTCTTGGCCTCTGCTGCTTGTCTCTTCTTCTGCTGTTGCTGTTCTCTGAGCTGCTGGATCCTCTGCAGCTGTTCCTGGACAGAGGCTGCCTGGATCGTCACTACGTTTCCAATCTGAGCAGACAGCATTGTGTGAGAAGGTATACATTTTTGAAATGTGTGAAGCAGTGCACAGAAAATTTTTGATTTGTTTTCCTCAAATTTAAGGGGACCAAATCCGTTTAGTGAAGTCATGTGAGAATAATATAAGTTAGGGTCTGGTTTAGAAGTCTTGCTGCACTACCTGTCCTCCCTGAGCTGAGGTGGTTCCGGTCTGTTGTATCTGGATAGGAAGCTGCAGTTTGATGTGCTGTGGCAGAGAGCCTCCACCCTGCTGGGCCTGCAGCTGCGCCAACACCTGCAGTCACAACACAGGAGATTCACAAATTTAACAAAGCTGAAAAGACAACCAGGTTTGTTGTGGATTAGTTGAATCACACTGTCAGCCTACCGTCACACTTAATTTAATGGAGCACGATCTTAAGAATGGCTGGACAGATTAAATTAGCAGTTCCCAAAATTACCTACATTTTATAATTTGAGCATCCACAGTCAACATTCTTGGCCAGGTTTGCTACGTACAATATCGTAAAGTCTCCTACTGCTGGTCACTATGTAGCTTCACCTGAGCAGTTGCTAAGTTGCTCAAGTTCATATGAACTACAGCTGTTTTGGGAAATGGAGTGAGTTCATAGCTGACAACGTATCACAGTGTCTCTTTGCTAATCATACCTGTACCTGCTGCTGCAGTCCAGACATGCTGATGAGCTGGGGCGTCTGTTGCAGCTGCAGCTGGGCGGTTCCTCCCTGCGTTTTCACCTGCAGTGAGGTGGGAGATTGGATGGGCATGTGAGCCTGCGTCTGAGGGGGTAGCTGGCCTTGCGGGGTGGCCGTCGAAGGGGTGCTGGTGGTGGCTAAGGGGATCGCGCCTGCCTGGACGGGGGCGGCAGCCTGCTGGGCG
Source organism: Chaetodon striatus (assembly GCA_029783705.1). Taxonomy (NCBI): domain Eukaryota; kingdom Metazoa; phylum Chordata; class Actinopteri; order Chaetodontiformes; family Chaetodontidae; genus Chaetodon; species Chaetodon striatus. Next base: position 22,514,486 of record JAPZEB010000020.1, on the reverse strand, counting down.
GGTTGGGCTGGGGTCTTGGTGGAGGTGGCGTTGGGCTGGCCTGGTACTGTGGTGGCTGGAGAACAAGAGTGAAAGACAGTCAGAGATGAGCAGGAGAATGTCGTCGTCAAAATGTCACCATTATTCACCATCAGAGTTTGTCTGTCCAGTAACCAGTGCTTGTTTCTTGTACCTGTGCTTGATGTGGGTGTGGCAGCTGAGGCCAAGGGGGTGAAGAGGAAGCGCTGCACCTGGCCGTTGGGCAGCGCTGCCTGCATTAGCTGCTGACCGGGTCCTGGGATGACGGTGACCCCGTGAGGTATGACCTGCAGCTGGCCGGTGGTCTGGCCCTGTCCCTGAACCATCACCGTCAGAGCCTGCTGGGTACCACCGACACCAGCCTGCCGATCCACACCTGACCCAGCCTGCTGCTTCTACGAGCGGCAGATAGGAGAGGGGTAGGTGAGTCACACTGTACAGTCTAGTCTTACACAAATGAAATTTCCTTTGGTGAAAACTGTGGATACATCCCATCATCCAAAGCATAAATTAATGATAGTAATCCCATTTTTCCCTACCAAATCTCAAACCTTGTTTCAGATTGGTTAAAATGTTTGTAGCTGTTGGCTGCATCACAAACGGGGGGCTCTTTCTCTCACAAGGTTTTGGAGAGTTTCCCTTTGTCCTCTTAGAGAACTTGAGCTGGGTCATGAACTGTTGCTGGGATGTGGTTATAATACCCATTAAACTGTATATTTGATACTGGGGTCTTTGACTTTTTAAAACAAAATTGTTTTGGTAAAATTTTTAAAACTGAACTCCCCAGAACCTAAGTAGCCTCGACATTTTAAAATTAAGATCATACATATTACATTTCTGTGGAGACATGGATGTCCACACAATTTATAATCATCCTTTCATACTGAGGCTAAAAGAATACTTGTTACGCTTTATATCTTTGAAAGATCAATGAATTAATCTGTACACTTCCCCATTTCAATATCCTTTTCCTCTTACTGTAATTAAAGGAAAATATGTAGAGAAACAATGTGTACAAATCAATGTAATATACGTATCTGTCTAAAGGGGTGTACATGTCTGATATACTCAAATAATGTGCATAAAAAGTTACAGGCCATGGCATTCTTTACTTTAAATCAAATTTCATTGCTGTCTGGGCAGTGTGACACAGGACATCTCTGTTTTCTCTGTCCTTCACTGACCTGTGTGAGCTGGGTGAGCTGTGCCAGGGTGAGTTTAACCTGGCCTTGCCCCTGTGCCCGCGGGGTGCCGGGTGTTGTTTGGCCTGCCGCCTGTCCTGCCGTGGTGGGGCTGGCTGCCCCCTGGCCAGTAACCGTGGCGACAGGGCTGGCACCAGATATTGCTGTGGAAACTGCCTGGCCACGAATGATCTGCGTCACTACTTGCTGTCCACCCTGACCTGGAAGAGAATGGTGAATAAAGATAGTACTTTTAATTAGACTTTCACATGTGCAGACAATACAGGTCCCCAGCCTGCTCCACACAGCTGCTGTAGTTTCAGAATTTTAGCAAGAGGTGGGCGATCACGCACACGCTCACAGACACCCGCCCATACACTGATTTAAAAAGAGGGCATGAAACGGTCCCATTTTAGCTTGTTTCTGAGCTTGCTGCCAGTATGCAAGGGTTTACGCTACTTGGTTTTTTAATCAGGGAAATCTGTTGCAGTCTGACATATTTAAATATCTTATGGTCATAATATCTGGTGAAAATAATTCTATAATAATAGGATAAAATTAAATTTTCACTTCTTTTATTCAAAAGTTTATCTTCATTTTTTAACAAATGTGTAGGAGAAAAGGCCTATAGCAAATGAATGAGTCAAGTGAAATGAAGGAAATTCTTTACATCCATGTGTTGTACCACGGAACGTACGCTAGCATCATATGTATTTATTTTTTAAAATAGCATTATCATGTATGTAAGTTTATTGACAGGAGTATTTTAATTGGATTATAAAGCAAAAGTCACCTACTTTTCAGTAAAAAACATTATAAATCCACATGCCTTGATGATGTCATTCTTCGTATAGGCTGCCTATCAATTGTTTTTAAGCTCAATAAAAACAGATAATATTTGACTGGAATTTGTCCTATATGTCCGGGACATTAAAATCTTCCAGGACATGTGGACGGGCACCACCCTGCAGTGTGCAGTGTGCATTCTTTAAGGGTGTCCAACCAAAAAAGATTCTATCTCTCATGAAGAGTGCGTTACCTTGCTGGACCATGAGGGGTGTTCGGAGTATCGTCTTTCCCATCGGTCCTGTCTGCTGGATCGGTGTTCGGATCACTGTCATGCCTGGACGGATCTGACCACCAGCTGCCAGAACCTAAAAGGATATTTTCAGTAAGATATTACTAATTTTTTGCTTCAAACCACTGTTTTCTTCCTAAACTGTCTGACAAAAATCTGATCTGACAAAAAAAGAGGTCAAAGTCAAGGTCAGGTACAAAGGAGCACATCTGGAGCTGACAAAAAAAAGCAACATGGTTTCAATATGTAATTATATATACAAAAATACATTATATTCTATGGTATAAAATGTAAAGAGAAAATGCTTATGTAACCAGCTGTATAAAGTTTAGTGCCAACAGCACAGGCGACAAGATCTGTAATGTGAGAGCTTTTTTGCAAACAGAGTAGAAAATACAATGAGAACAAAGACAGCGGAAAGCAAAAAATGTGCAGACTACAGCTGTGATCACATAAAGGATGAACACACTGACTAAGTTAAAACAACTCAATGGACACTTCAGAGCAGGGAGGAAGCAGATGTACCTGTTGCTGGGAGCCTGGGGTATTGGGCCTGATGTTGAGTGTGGTGGTGCGGGGCTGGAATGTGGTGTAGGTCTGAGCACCGCCTGCTGTGCTGGAGGGAATGATACCCAACACTTTCTGCTGAACCACACCTGCAGAGAAAAGAGAAACAGAAAGATAGCAGAGTGAACAAATGAGAAGAGAGAGGCATGAGGAGAGGGGTGGGGCAAAGTCGAGGTTTCCCAGGAAGCAGCTTGTCAATTTGAATTATCAGCCAAGACAAGAGCATAACTGGTGGAAAGATGAGAGAATGACAAGGAAAACTTTAAGTGATGACACTAATGGCAGGGAGGAACAATTGGCTTTAAGTAAGAGACAAAAAAAAAAAATGCATCAAGGAAGATGCGTGGTTTACAGATACAATTTTAACTGTATTGTTATAGGACTTCTTGTAAGCTTATATTTTTAGAGATCAATGATGTTTGTGAGTCAAATACCTGCCTTTTACTAAATCAAACACATCCACCAGCACATTTTAAAAAGCTCAAACATTCGTAATACAATTACTGATGTGAAGCAGCGGCTACATGTTCGCGTGTCACAAGTGAGGAGTTGTGCAGAAGCCCTGCATTGATACAACTCAATACATTATTTGTGGGCTTCTCTCCTTGCTTGATGGCCAGCTTTTGATCACAGCAATGGTAAATATTAGTTGAGCTGGTAAACAAAATCTTCAAAGGCTCACTGAAAGCTTAGTTGGGTTTCCCCCAACATACCTGAACCCCCTGATAAATTATGCATGAGTTCAGATCCTACTTTTTAACTTTAATCTGACAAAGGGAGCGTTTCATATTTGTTCACCAGGCTCTGTGCCTTAATGAGCTCACGTGAAGCCGATGGCAGAAATGGAAACCATGAGAGTGTCGCTCTTTTTCCTCATGCTGCCTTCTTGCTGCGGTTTTTCGACCGCAACCGAGCAGGTAAACCTATACATCAAGGGTTTCCCTCTTCAAACAGGAACGTTAAAACCGGTCATAAGACCAGGGGAGTAGCTGCTCTGGTCACACACATCAAACATGCTTTTCTATGGACTGGCTGTTTGGAGAGGTCGGGGAGTTGGGACTCCGGTGAGTAGAGAGGTACACTTTTATTCAAAAAGACGGAGGGAAAAAAAGAAAAATGGAATCCCGCTATAGAGGCCTACCTGTCTGGGAAGCAGACCTCAGGGTAAACTTGTTTTCCTGCCTAACTTCCTTAAGCCCTTCCAAAACAAACAGGGCGCCCAACAGTCATGCTGGATAAATACACATGTCCATTAAATGGTTACACTCCACCTGAACTTAGTTTCTCCTTCATGGTGACTTCAAAGGGAAGAAAAATCACTTTCTTTGTATGCTTGGTGAAAATCATTCTCTTCATCTGATGAATGCAAAGATTTATTTAACTAAGTCTGTATTAAATGATACATTTACTGTATACTGAGATGCTATTTTTAGTGCCATCATTATTGCATCATGTTTAAAAATTAATTCCTTCCACATTTTTCTGTTACTCAGCTTTTCAGAAAGGATAAAACAGACTTATTGTGAAAGCTGTAAAAGAATTTAAACCTGTAAAAACTAAATCCAAATCAGCTGGAAGAGCGATGGATACGGCTTACTAAGTCCCTAAATATCCGGACTAACTTCTCCTATCGGATGTTTTTCTGTTTCAAATGCCACATTTTAATTTCAAAATCATCCCGTGTACACAGCATGTAGTCCAGTAATTGATTTGAAGAAAGCTGAATCTGACCTCTGTAACCCACATGAGAGCTGTCAACAGCTTTAATGGAACACGTCAACATGACAGACCACCTCTACGGAGTGTTGAGCATTATCCATCATCCAGTAATTTGACAGGACCACAGACAGGCCAGGTGGTGCTCAGTACAAACCATCGTCTCATCCATGCGGTGTCAATATTGACAGTGCCAAAAGTTGAAAAGCACCTAGCTTAAGATAGTACAATCCTGAATCTGCAGGCTGAATTTAGAACCTCAGACTACACAAGTCTACCATCCCAAAAACCATCCAACCAAAATAACAGCTTTCTATTAGATTACCATGCCGACAGGACACAGCCAGACATGATGTGCCACACCAAACTAAGCTGCTGACTCATGAGGTTGGCACATAGCGGGCACCACAATAGGGCTGGTGCAGACCAGGGTGTTACAGTAGCACAAAACACAGCGAGTGGATGACTGCTTCTGAAATGGTAGCACCCTTTACATTTATTCAGCTGGAAACAGATGGAACAAAAAGCTTAAAGAGGACTATTGTGCTTTTCTGTATTTTGTGTCATATAGTGCTATCATGTTTGAATACTGAGGTAAACATATGTAAAAGTAATCCCTGTGAGTAAAAACCTCAGGCTGCAGACTGTTTTGAATACTGTTTCCAACACTTTTTTCTATATTTAAAGCAAGATGATGTCAGCTTGTGATGGATTACTTTATATGGTTATCTGCTCCGTGCATACCATTGCAAGTGCTTATATTA
>JAPZEB010000020.1:22473748-22496180 GCA_029783705.1 Chaetodon striatus | reverse complement strand
GCTGACATTGGGTGAGAGGCAGGGTTCACCCTGGACAGGTCACCAGACTATCACAGGGCTGACACATAGAGACAGACTACCATTCACACTCACATTCACACCTACGGGCAATTTAGAGTCACCAATTAACCTGCATGTCTTTGGACTGTGGAAGGAAGAGTACCCAGAGAAAACCCACACTGACACAGGGAGAACATGCAAACTCCCCACAGAAGGGCTCCCTCCTGGGATTGAACCAGGAACCCTATTGCTGTGAGACGACGGTGCGAACCACCACAGCGCCATGCTGCCCTTCAATGCCATACAGTAAGCATAAATGTTAAGACACAGAGCAGCACCACAGGCAGTGAGATACAACCATAGGAGACAACAAAGAAATTTAAATAAGGGGAACGAATTGCTAATATAGTGAAAAGAAATTACCATCCACATTTCAGGATGCATTTAATGGCTCAACAGACTGCCGTCTGCAACACTGCCTCCGTTTAAATGTACAATATCACGACCTCCCCACTGTCACCTTGTTTAATGTTGTATGAAACATTTGACTCTGCTCTCTTCAGCTATCGATTGGCTGTATCTATGCCAACATAAAAAACGCAGTGAAGTATGAGGGCAGCGACGTTCTAGTGAAGAAAAGGTATTTTCAGTAAAATGTACTCAAAGTAAAAGTATAATCATGCAGACAAATGACCTTTGAGGTCTACTAACACATCATATTGGTTCACAGCCTTTTTGTGGTGTGACCCTTGATCCAGCAACCCTTTGGGAGGTTCTGACTCCAAGGTGAGGAACCACTGTTTTATATCACTGGGTTGTTCATACTGATGTATTCATTTACAACCACATTTCTATGTTGGTGATGATCAAGGTGGAGATCATTTTAGGATGGGTAGGTTTAGGTGGGCTTATCTACAACTCCTACATATTTAATAAGCTGATGATTTGGTTTTCATGTGACATCCTTATCTAAAAAGTAGTCACTACAGCTATCAAATAAATGTTGTGGAGTACAAGTAGAATATTTGTATGTGAACTGTAGAGAGGTACATTTATACGTATAAAATGGAAGTACTATTGAGTGAATGTACTTAGTTACATTCAGCCACTGTATCCGTCCTCCATACTCAGAACAAAACAATCAGAACCCCAGAAACCATAAAAATCAACAAACTTAAGATTTTATTTGCAACAAAAACAAATTCAAGTACAAGGCTTTGTAAATTAAAAAAAAAAACAGAAGAGTTTCATTTTTGGTCTTCATGGTAAAAAAAAAAAAAGCCATGCCACAATGTTAACTGTAAGGCGATAACAAGAAAATTAGCCAACTTAAAATTATTAGGACAAAAGGGGCATGTGCAAACTGCAAAGGGCATCTCAGCCAACCTGTCAATGTCTCTCTACAATACTCACTCACACACACACACACACACACACACACACACACACTCACACACACTCACTTTCTTCTTCATCATCCTGGTAGCAAATGCCCATGCTGCAGGCCTCACACAGGTCCGTCTCATGCGGTTTGGTCCTCTTCGGAGGTAATGTTGCTGATGAGCCACCACCATCGTCCTCTCCATAGCAGTTCTTCCGGATTTTGGCACACAGGTTGAGCAGCGCACGTCTAACCTCAGTGTTTGAAAAACCAGGGAAGAAAAACCCACTGTTTTGGCATTGTCGACAGGCCTGTCCGAAGGGCCGCATGATCACTGTCCCCCGCTCGCCTCGTAGCCTGTAACGGAACAACACCAAAACCCGTGCTGAATACCAGGACCGTCTGCAGTATGCACACCTGAAACTGTGGGGAAGTGAGAAGAAGACAATACATGAGAGTCAGAGGCACGGAGCTTCTCAGGGTTTGTGAGACTTTACTTGAGGTATTCTCAGGTCAGCTGGTTTTCCTGGATGTTTTTTAAACCGTTAAACTAACACTTCAACTGAAAAGGATCAATCTTTACATAATTTTGCTGGTTAAAGACTCTGTGTAAGATTTAGGAGGATGTAGTGGCATATAGTTTATTTATTGACAGTAAACTGGACCGGTCTAAGAACACTGATGCTCTCTACAGGAAGGGTCAGAGCCATCTCTATTTTCTGAGGCGACTGAGGTCCTTCAACATCTGCAGGACTATGCTTAGGATTTTTTATGAGTCTGTGGTGGCCAGTACTATCCTCTATGCTGTTGTGTGCAGGGGCAGCAGGCTGAGGGTGGCTGACACCAACAGACTCAATGAACTGGCAAGGCCAGTGACGGTGTGCGAATGGCGTGTGACTCTCTGATGGTGGTGTCCGAGAGGAGGATGCTGTCTAAGTTACGAACCATCTTGGACAATGTCTCACATCCAGTCCACCATGTGCTGGTCGGGCACAAGAGTGCTTTCAGTAGGAGACTCAGACCACCAAAATGCACCACTGAGCACCACAGGAAATCATTCCTGCCTGTGGCCATCAAACTGTACAACTCCTCCCTCTGAGTTGCCCTTGGACTGTGTCACCACTGTCATCAACTCAAAATAAATTATTTATTCCTCTTCAGTCCGTGCAATAACTGACTATATTGTTCAGTCTGTATCTAAGGGTTCCTGTATATATTGTAAATTATGTTGATAGGTCACTATTTTGTAAATCATCTTCTTATATTTTCTTATATTTTTACTTCTTTTTGCACTATATCTTCTTTCTACACTTGCTTGCACTATATCTTCTTCTTTCTATACTGTACCTGTAACGACAACAATTTCCCCTTGGGGATCAATAAAGTATTTCTGATTCTGATTCTGATGCCGCTGCGGAACAACAACCACAATAATGTACACCCAAACCAGTTCTCCAGCCAGGAAGTGCCTCCTTCTGGCTCTCGCATCGTAGTTCCTCTTTTGTCTCATGCCCGCCTTTTCCAGCTGGTCTCGGGCAAAGTTGTGGGCTGACTCTAGCCGGTCTTGAAGTCTCCTCGCATACTCACGCCCAGGAGGAGCCACGGGGGGGGTCAGGGGGCTTCCCAAATGCCACCTCAGCTGGCGTCCGGAGCTCCTGCCCCAACATGAGCAGGGCTGGTGTGCAGGAGATGGAGTCCTGAATGGCAAATCTGGCCAGGAGAACAAGAGGAAGGTGTGTGTCCCAGTCACGCTGGTGCTCTGTGGTGAGGATGGCCAGCTGCTTATCTTATCTTATCTTTATTCCAAAAAATAGACTCAATTTTGGGAACTTTTTTGGTTTATATATATATATATATAGATAGATAGATAGATTGTGTTGAGTTTGTGTTGCACTAGTGGCAGCCTGTTACAGCAGCTCCCGCTCACTGTTGAGCTTTTTCTGCTTTTGGAAAAACTGTATATATTGTGGATATACATTATTTCTATATTTTATACGCCATATGTTCCTCTTTTAAATTCTTAAAATTTTCATACTTTGTATATATTGTTTATATTGCTTGTTGCTATTTATTGTCTCTTACTGGTGTTCTCTATCTTTGTTCTATCCACTTTGCTCAAAATTTCCCCACTGTGGGACTAATAAAGGATTATCTTATCTCTTATCTTATCTTTCTTTTTCCCCAAAAGTCACCAGACTCTCTCGAACTTCTGACAGAAATTGTCCTGAGGCAGGCTGATGTTAAAATGCCAGCATGAGCTGCCCTTCCTGGTCGGCGAGACATGGACATCTAAGGTGACTAAGTGATGGTCAGTGAAACCTACAGGGTAAATATAGCTGTTCAACAGTCTGTTAGTGAAACTCTGTGACATATAAACCCTATCCAACCTGGCTGCACTCACCTACCGTCTGATACCTTAACCCATGTCTACTGCCTGTCCTGGGAATGTTTAACCCTCCACACATCTACAACAGCTGATTCTGAGATAACCTAAAATAAGGAAGAGGATGAATGTAAATGAGATTCCTCTTGTGCTGTCCTCACTAAAAGTTGTTGTAGGCAACGTATTTTCAGCTATACAGCCAGCTTAACATTATATTCTCCAGCATTTCATCTTCCAAGTAACAGGCAGGTTGTTGTGTTGGCAGGATTTAATTGTAGAAAATATGCAATTTGTAAAACTGTGAACAAGAATACAAAAAAACAAACAAACAGGTAAGTACATTTTGTCAGTACTACATAATATCTCTAGTACATCAGTAGAGAAAATACAGTTTACACAAGAACCTGTGCCATCATCAAAAATAATATACTCAAATCCAAAAATGGGAACATAAACATATTAATATAACTGTAAGTAACAGATAACTTAGAGATGAAGCTGTTTTGTGGGCTTTAAGGCACAGGATTAAGAGGATCATCAGACTGTGCTGCTCAACCATCGAACACAGGGGGAAAAAGAACTTCCTGAACACTACTTCCTGTTTACCTCCTCTTCAGTACTGCTATTTGAAATCACCACCAGGAGGTGCTAAAGAACATACAAAAGAAACCAAATCACTGATTCCAATACACCTCTCCTGTCCTGCCTAATGTGAAGTTTATGGTACAGTCCCAGTCCCCACCCATCACTACACACTCCCCTGATCACACTGTTTTAGGAAGTCATGCAGTTTGTGAAAAAGCTCTAGCCAGTCTGAACCCTGGTTTGGAGTGTAGATGTTAATGAAACAGAAAGCAATGCCCTGTATTTTAGCTCTGACCATTTAAGCCCTGCCTGCCTGGATCTCAGTAGTGGAGATGATGTCTACATGAAGCCCTGAAGAAAATAAAGTTGCTACACCTGCAGAGAAATTAGTCCCATGAGACAGAGCAAAACTGTTCCTTTCACCACAAACCCCAGTTTGTCTCATTGTTCCTGTCACTGTGTGTTTCCTGCAGAAATGGCACCTAATCTTTTGTGTCTATCCCTTCCCCCATTAATGTTCAAGGAGCCAACCCTCAACTTGTGCATACAGGGCTGAGAGAAAGGTGTTATAATCAGGCTAATGAAACAGTATGGGGAAGATCCGTTTTTTTTTCCTTTGCTAGCCTTTGGCATCTTTCTCAGACTTGTTACATGATTTTTCTCAGAAGGAAACTTTTTTTCTCAACCAGCAAATCCACACCAACCACCTTCTGCAAAGTCACCACACTTTTAATGAACTTCTCTGCATCAGAAAAATTCTCAAACACTTTTACTGATTTGCCAAAAGTTTCATTGAGGAACTCCTCCAGTGTATGCAGCTCTCCACTGTATGACTAAGTCTGCCACAGACACACAGTAAGAGTCAGTATCATACTCCATACCCTCCTCACCTGCTACCCTCTCAACTCCACACAGCTGTCTGACAGCTTCCACAGGAAGCCGTGTCAGGGTGAATACGCCAAAGTTCAGCCATTCATCCACACAAAGCCGGCGTTTTCGGAGGTCGAAACCAAATCTTTTTGAAACCGGGTTCCAGAGTGGATAAATCTGAAGACGCTGCCTTTGTGTCTCCATGTGTACGGCCAATACGCAACTTTGCAAGATTAACTGGTGTTTGAATTAACTGGTGATAGAGACAGATGTGTGGTAGGCATGGCCTTTGAGAACCCGTTGTCAGCTAACCAGGAAATAAACATTGTGATTGCTTCGCGTCTCTGTTACATTCATTTAACGCTGTCATTTGAGTCATTGAGATAGAAACAGTTTGCTGGACATCAATTACGTGAATGGATCAACGTTTCCACCGATATCCTCTAAAGTAACGTTGAGCCATGGAGATACCAGGACGAGAGCCAGGAGAGCATGATTCCCTGTGACATTCAGTAAACACTTCACAATAATAATACCTTAATGCATCCAAAATGTGAGTGGGTTGATATATATGTTGTAGTCAAACGATGTAAGTCTATATAATACTGACGTCAGTCCGTGCCTCTGATCATTCTTGTTCCCTACACCTGTCGCTTCAGAATGAGAGTTCACGGTCATGTCAGATGTTTATGAATGGGTTTTAATGAACTTAAGAATATTGTTGTGTTGAGAGAAATTAAAGTCTGTAGCCTTTGATGTAAAACACGACTGTTGATAGTATCACAAGTTAATCTGAGTGGATCTCATGTTACCACAGAGAGCTCCACATTAACATGTGAATACCTCTGACTGTATGTGTAATCCACAGGCTGTAGGACAGCACACACAGTTCACAGATCCACTTGATATGGGATTAATAATGATACATGATAGAGACCAGTATTGGCCACGTTACTTTCAAAAAGTAATGAGTTATAGTTACTAGTTACTTCTCCCAAAAAGTAACTGAGTTACCGAGGTTAATGGAACGCAGCATGAGTTTAAGCATCCGAAACACTGCTGACATTTCACTGTCAACTTCATATCATCTTTGTTAGTGCCCCATCTGTTCATAATTTTGTTGAACAACTTATAATCACCAATCAATGTGACTTGGATGTTTTTATAATACTGTAATGGGAGAAACCCTTGCAAACATGTGGATAAATTAAAACCCCAAAAAATCCACTCAGCCATCCAGCAGCTTTAATTTAATGTTAGAGTATTTCTGAAAATTAAAATGGCAAAAACAACATGTTATCAGGCCACTTGCCTCTCTGTGCTGGTGCTTGTTGAGGGCCACAGTGTTGGAACTGTACTGATTATGATAGACGCGGTATTTCCCCTCCTGGCCAAGTTTGAAGTATTGGCTGAGTGTCCCCTTCATCACAACCTCCTTGCCGCGTGTGCTGACACGGGTGACGTCACCTTGTGCATTTACAACAAGTACCTGTAGAGGAAAGGAAAAAACATGAGTCATTTAGTGTTTTTAAAAGACTGACTCACAACAACAAACTTCACATTACAGTCCATTAAACAATGTACGACTCATAAGCATCCTAATTACAGACACTGATGTTGCAACTTTCAAATGGGCGATGGTTTACTCACTCTTGCTCATCACCATGAGAGTCCTGATAATAAAAAATGTTTTACTGGGTGACAAGCAAGTTAGGGATAATGTTAAATAGCCCAAAGATTGTCAGGTAAATCTCCCAATTCTTTCAGCTCTGTGGACCTGTGTGTTATAAACTAGGCAGGCATTTTTCCATTATTGTCTGAACAAGCAAAATCTTCATCATCTATGGTTCTTCTCACCTCTTTGCCCTCCTTGAAGCCCTTGTTGGCTTCATGAACAGCAGCAGCCACCTGCTGGTTCTTCATTTGGCTAAGCTTGCTGTCTGGGTTCCTTAGCCGGGTCACCATACGAGTGGCTGCAGACTTCTTACTGCTAAGACCTGCTTCACCGTTGGCCGAGTCTTTACTGTCCCCTGAAATCACAATGCCACATTCAATCAAAGACAGAACAAGCCAAGTCTTACACAGTTGTAAACTCTGTTTGAACAAAGACTGTATGTGTGCAATGATCGCTGAAAGTAATATCTCAGTGGTTACATTAATATAATTTTATCATGCCTGTACTGTTTTCTCGCACAGAGAAAAGTACTGTGTAAATTGTGCCACTTGTCTGGTTTAAGGCCCATTAACTAGGATATACAATGCATAGATGACTAGTATTATATAGAGGACAGTTATTTTTCTAGCATCATTTATGGCTTTGTAATTGATTTTATAACCTTTATTTAATCAGGAAGATTGGAAGTAGGACGATCTTCTTTGCTAGAGACCTGAGTACAGCTTCCAAGTTTTCAGCAGTATAATAGATATTGCCGTAGAGGATATCCATAATATTACAGCAAAACAAGATGCAATTTTGTGTTATTGTTTGTCAGACCTGTGTCATCAAGGCTGGCCAAGGATGACTGCGAGGACTTGTCAGCCAGGTCTGGAGGTTCAGGACCTCTAGGAGGGGCCGCAGCTCCCATGCTGCTGTTACTGTTCTCCTCGCTGGCCTGGGAGGGCTGGCTCAGGCTGGGGACGCCATCTCCACTGACAGGGACAGAATCTGATGATGGGTTTTCTGCTACACAGACAGAAAATCACAAAGACAACTGACCGTTACATAAACAGGACAAGCTTCATCTGGAGTGGGTTGTTGTTGCTGTCATCAATCATCTGAGACGTCTTTTAGGGTGCGTTTAAGTGTTGCAGCAAGCGACAGGTGTTGGGCTGAAATACTGAACTTGAAAAAAACAAGATAAACTGTTGCATCAAAGCTATAAACCATGACAAATAAAGAGGAGATTCTATAAACGTTTTAACTCACTCTTGATGAAGACAGAAACTTTCATGAGATAATTCATAAATAGTTAAGGCTGTGGCTCCCTCTACTGATAAGTCATGCGTAATGCATGCATCACAAAACCAGTTCACATGGAGGGATGGGTCACTTGAAAGCAATGTGTGACTGGGCAAGGCTCCATCAAGGCTTGTGCATACATGGGTACACTGACCACAACAATGATGGTGATGCTCTGTAATTATTAAGGATGAATGTGTGCATATCATCACAGAACATTTTTTAAACAAAGGCACTACCCAAACAGAATAGGGTTGGGAATCATTTGGGCTGCTCCCTGAAAGTTGAAGATTTCAACCATCAGTCGCAGACCCCTCAGTCAACTGAGATTCTTCAAGTCATGCAGTCATTTTTAAACTTTTTTGGCAGTCAGTTTACTTCCGGGAACTTCATCAGTCCCCAGATTTAGCTGCAGAGTGAGTGCTCCTTGTTTTTATGCCCCTCTCCAGTACAAGCTGCTGTGGACCCAGACACAGGGCGAGTCTGAGTGAGATGATGCCAGATAACATTATCTTCTGCCTTCTGCTTAAAAGCAGTGAATTTACAGCTCACCGCAACTTAATACAATACAGTCTCTGGCTTTTATTTCATATCTAGTGTCAATCCGTCCTTAGCATTGTCGCATACATTTGTTCAGAGGGCTAGCTTGGCTTGTTTACTCTATCACATGAACGTCACTGTCACCCTAAACATCTGTTCAAACTGTATGTGGAATAAAAGGAACAAATAGTCAAATATTTGTATTGAAAAGCCAAATTCGATTTTTCTGATATATTCGAATGTCAGATACAGTCCTGGGAATCACAGAGTAATTCATGATACTGTTGCGATATGTGATCCATAATAACAATAGTATCATGATGCACAGATTCTGCTATACTTAATACATTGCAACACAATCATTTGTGATACATCACAATGTCCTCACTGTGCAAGTCAGGAAGAAAAAAGTCTCAGTTGTGTTGTAAAAGCCAAAGTAGGCCCAGACTTTCGACTTTCAAGATGATTTGAAAGTCATCTTGAAAGTGCCTTTCTGGTTTGTTTTCACCCACTTCCCGCCATTTCCCCCTAATAATGTCGTCTTTGCCACAAGTTAGTTAACCTCCGTTCACTTCACCTTCATTCATTTGATAAGCGCCACCACAAGGAATCATAAAGTAGTGACTCTAGTTGGTCAAACTGGCTGGGGAATCTGTTTAGAGAGTCTGCATGATTTAATGAAAAGATCAATATTTGGCACCGGTGTATCGATAACATATCGCAAGAGGAAGGGACATGATATATTCCCATATCGATATTTTTCCCACCCCTTAAAGGAAAGCTATCGAATCGGAGGTTCAGATTACAAGCAAGCAGTTGAAGAAAAGCTTTTATAAAAAAGCTTTTTATGAGAATTACTGCACCAGGCAAAGTAAATGTTGTCCTCAGTTGACTGAGGCTCGGTTCTAGTCATGCCGACTGCAGTGACAATGCCTTCTGATTGAAAATCAATTGATGCAATCAGCTTCTCAGCTCTTTAGAGAAAAAGAGAGCATGAGGAATTAAGAGTTCAAGTGCAAAATGGCTGAAAGTGTTCCAAGGCTGAACCCAGATTTCAAGAAATAAAAAATTGGACAACTGAACACAAAAGCCAGCAGATGGAATGAGAGCCACATGCAAAGAGGCAGGCTGAGAAATGGTCAGGAGGAATGCCAAAGCACTGGGGGTATAAGGCTGAACAAACAAGTCACTGATATGAGATTCACCACACAATTCTGTGAAGCTGCAGACTGTGGCAGTAAAGCAGATCGCCAGAAAGAGCTTAATGAGGTCAACTTCACCCTGAGACGTCCTTGTATACCTTCTTTGTTGTTAGAGACCTCCATATGGGAACATCCCTCTATCAGAGGCTCTACGGTGGAGGCCGGGGGCTTTGGAGCCTCAGAGGCCGGGCTATAGCTCGTGGTGGTGGGGATGGTTTGTGTCGGGGCAGAGGTTGCTGGAGGTATAGGTCCGTCTGAGATGCTGCTGCCACTACTGCCTTCTTGGCCAGTGGGTGGAGCTTCAACAACTACAGATGAACAGCAGCAATGTTGTAAATATTGTTGATTTTATAATGCATATATAACTTGGAGACAATGGAGAGACGCAGTGATGGCTGGGGCTGACAAATATGATCAAATCATAAAATCATTTATCATCAGTTGTGAAAACATAAATCACCAAAATCTGGATGTTGTGGCACAGCTACATACACTACCTATCAAAATGCATCTAAACTCACATTAGCTTTTTAAATAGAATACAATAATGTATTTTAGGAAATAGATACAGACATTTATATTCATTATTCTCTCAAGGCCAAGCAGCCTACCAAAGCTTACCAAAGATGTAAGCTTTTTGTTTTGCTGTCAATGAAATAAACATCTTATTCTTTATAGGGCCTCTTTATTGCACTGGATAATACATATCCAGCAAAATACAGATATAAATTCAAATGTGTGCTTTGTGAGTGCCAAACTCGTCGCTTGAGTCTTGAAAAAGAGCACAGCATTTCTATTTGGTCTGAGAGCCAAATAACAACAAAATTGATTCTTAAATCAATAACTAATTACACCATTGTGATTATGTCCTTTTCTCCAAGGCTCAAAATCAGAACAGAGCGAAGGCACTGAGACCCAGAGGAACAGCTTTACAGGGCAGTCTTAACAACATCTTATATTACTACTATCATTACTTTGGGCTACATATTTGATTGTTTGTGAAATACAAACATTATAAATACCTCCACCATCCTGCTTCTCTTCTGTGGCCTCTTCTTTTTTCTCCTCCTCCTCTGTCAGGTCTTTGACCTTGCTCTCCTGTTGACCCTCGTCCCTCAACTTAGCCTCTTCATCTTCCTTCTCCACATCCACTTCCTTCTTCTC
This sequence comes from Chaetodon striatus, assembly GCA_029783705.1. NCBI lineage: Eukaryota > Metazoa > Chordata > Actinopteri > Chaetodontiformes > Chaetodontidae > Chaetodon > Chaetodon striatus. The sequence goes on along the minus strand of JAPZEB010000020.1, from coordinate 22,485,096 downwards.
CTTCTCCAGCCGCGCTTTCTGGGCCTCCTCAGCTGCCCGTCTCTTCACCTCCTCCAGCTCCTCCTCCTTCTTAGCCCGCAACCGCTCAAGGATTTCCTCTGGAAGACAGAAGATGGCGTAAACAGAAGGCGATAGTCTTGAAGACAAAAGAAATTAAAGGCTGAGGCAATAAATATAACGTGTGATTATCATGAAATCACACTCAACAACCCAACAAGACAGGGAAAAGCAGACAAAGTAATCCATCAAAATGATTGTGAGTTGTCTAAAAAGGCATAATTTAGAAGATACTGAGAACACTCTTTACAAGACTTAGTACGCAAAACCTAGAGGAAATTAAATCAGTACAAAATGTTATTAAACAGTAGTCGTGTTTTGTTTCTATTGTCAAGTGAGGTTGAAGTGAACTTTTGAAATGTTGGTGACAAGAAATGCTCATTCGACACGTTTCCATCAACTGGTTTGGAGCAAATACACCATGCTACACAAAGCATAGTTTTGTGAGAAGTTAAAAGGTATAGACTACATTTTACATACAGCAGTAATCCAGCAGGAAACAGAGGAAAGGGCAAAAATGTTGCGAACCAGAAAAAAACACAAGTCACCTTGGAGCGCGAAAAATGGATAGAAGTATTCAGGGCTTTGTTTCAACTGTGTATGTATTAACTGTTCTGTCATGTCAGCTAGTATTGGACATGTTTGGAGATAGAAACAAATTCAGCTTTGTGAGAATATTAGGGAAGATAGCGGAAACAGCTGATCAGTTATGTGACTTAAATGTGTGCTACATCAGAACAAATTCGGCAAAAGCACTTTTCTATATCCCATTTATCACATCAACTCTTATTTGACAAAGGCAAAAACCAACCTATCACTGTAAAATCTTTTTTTGTGCAACTGAGGAAGTTACATCAAATTTTGCCCTTTCCATGCGGTTTTTCAAATGAAATGCTTCAAAATGCCCATAATAATACATTTCAGGAAACAGGGCTAATGATAATAAATCACAAGTGTTAAATTAAGCACATTCAAGTTATGGAGGAAAAGAAGAATAACAACCTCAGACTAAAATTCAGTGCAAGATATGAGCTCTTTGGAACTGAACCAACATGAAAACCAGCAGACAAAGAGTGAGTGTCTTTGGAAGCCACATTATGATGTGCTTGAACTTTATACTTAAACCCAAAACTAGGACAAGACACAGAATTACCTTCCCACAGACTTCCTTTTTAGACTTCACAAATGTTTAGACAGCACTGAACTGTTAATAGGATTTACATGTAAAATGTTTTAAAAAAAATATATACATGCTTGTTGATGTTGACTGGGAGCAATTAACATCCTAATGTGCCGTAAAACACCACACTGAAGTTAGATTCTAATAAAAGGTTAGTCAGAGTGCACAGTGGCATCATGCTCTGTTTTAGATTGAGCACTACAGCGTTAATATGTGTAGCAGCATGATAGTTACATATTGAGAGATAAGCAGCGCATGAGGTCATTGATACAATCGAGTATGAGTCATTGGTAGCACCACTACAGATTTAGTTATACATTATAAAACCTCCATCTGTGCTCATAGGAAATTTGTAGAAAATGAGCAGAGCAGGAGGGGAGGGAAGCATGTTAAAGTTACAGACATAAGGTTTGTTATCCTATTACAGCCTACATGTAATCATCAAGAATGATGTGAGCAGGACAGCACAACGGAAACAGAAAAACTTATGATAAAAACAAACTTCCAGTTGTGAAATTGAAATGCTCAGGAAATGAGGAAACAAAAAAAATCTCAGTTGACTCTGATCTGTATTTTATCACTAACACAGACAACACTGTGTATGTGTCTGTGTGGTACAACCGTATTAATGAGAGATTCTGTGGTCAATTTGTTTATGTTTAACATGTTACGCTGGACATCAATATCTGCCAGCATTCAGTCGGCCTTGTCCAAATAAGAAATTGGGCATTAAATATTACAGAATGCAAATGTTTGGGATTGTCTTTTATTGATACACAAAACAGGAAACACCAGCTTGTATGTTAAATGTTTCTTTTTTTTTCCATCACTGCTGATTTACAAATGCAGGGGCAGGACTGAAACCTACACTGTCTCCTAACTTGGTTTGCAGAAGTATAATAACACTGGATGACAGATTATATCTTCAGTTTCACACTTGTCACCAAGTTGGACGAAATATCTCACATTCATATGTGACAGTCATAAGGAAACTCTGTATAAAAATCCCAGTTTATAAATGGCAGAAATAGAATTTATAAGTCTATATCTGCTTTCCATATTAGGGAACTTGTTGCTGAACATATTATCATTTTTAAAGCAGTCTTGTGGTTTAAGTGTAAAAACAGCTGCCAAAAATTCTAACCAGAGCAGGCCCAAATTAATGAGGGGATGTCTTTCAGGACACATAGCTGACTCCTGACCAATTAATAACTTGTGTATCTTAAGTATTAAGTGTGTTAAATTTTGAGATGTTGCTGAGCTAGCTGGTATTGTGCATGAGCAAAATTTAAAAAAAAATGAGGAATGATGAAGCTGCTGCCAGTTTGAAAAAGTTTAACAAAAGCTGTATTCATTCTTATTAGTCGCATGCAGTTTTTATATTCCTGTATTATCTACTTCCTGAGGGTAAAATGGTTTAAGTCAGCTGTAAGTGGGAACCTTTAACTTATCTGTGCATAGCAGACCCTTGATAGAAGCACTACTTTCCACCCAGGCATGATTAGCTTGCAAGTGCATCATTTTCACCGAAACAGTAAGCAAAAAACATACACAAGGATCATGTGGACACCCTACAGACAGAGAGGAATGGATGAGGGACTGAAAGGAAGCTCAAGTGCTGGATTCTGGCCAAACTGGGACCAGAGTAAGGTTACATAATAGCTGGGTTGATTCCTATGGCCCAGCCATCTATGACTGGGTGGCATTCATGAGTATTTTGGGGGGGGGGGCAGAGGAGTGGGAAGACAGAGAAAGGGGAAAAAAAATCCTACTTCCGCTGATTTGATGATTAAACTCAGCAGCAAAAAGCATTTCAGCTTCTCTGAAAATTGGTTTACTTTTTTCAGATGGAGTAAGAATGGAGCACTCTTTACCATTTGCGGCAGTGAGGAAACACTTGTTGCTGCCACGGGCCTTGTTGGTTAGGTCCTCAGTGATGTCCATATGCGCGTGCACCTCGTCCCTGATCTCCTCAAGTGCTGCATATAGGTCGGCCTCCCAGTATTCCTTATCCAAACAATCTATGAGCTCAGCTAGCTGGACCTGGGATGAGCAGAGTTAAGGGAGAGCTCAGCAAATGCAACACAATGCTATGACAGCCACATTGCCCAAAAAAATGGAATATTTGAATGTATTTTGCTCATTAAAAGAAAAAGCAGGATTGTAACCACAGCATGTAAGAAAATAAGAAGAGTAACAGGAGTCTTTTGAAACTAAATAATTCAGTTTTATTGTGTGAGGACCGTACAGCCCCAGTAAGAGAAAATGATGAGCTGCATTTACCTTGGTGCTGTAGTACCAGATGGCTTTGTCCTCCTGCTCACCATCCTCCTCACTGTAGGGGAGACATGAGAGAGGAGACAGGAGGGGAAAAAATTAGGAGACTCAACAGTGATAAAACTGTAAAACATATGCTGCTGCGTGGCTCTATGTGTTTAATGCCATTTGTATGCCTTTTGTCATGTCAGTCTACATTTGTTTGACTTTTTACACTGAATTGCAGAATAGCCTTTTGTCTAAATCATAATGTTTACATCACATTGATGTCAATTCCAGTGTTTTGTCCTTGACACATAAACATGTGAATATGAATGAGCTGTACATTCATCAGAGACAACCTGACATTTGTCATGGTGGCAATTACTTTTTGAAGTGCTCCGGGAACTAGGCTGTCATTTTGCCTGGCAGATCCATCCACTGTAAACATTAATTTTTATAGATAGCCTGCTTGACTGATTATCATCACTATCATCATTCATTATCCATCACCACTTATCCTATTCAGGGTCGCAGCGGGGCTGGAGCCTATCCCAGCTGACACTGGGTGAGGGGCAGGAACACCCTAATCAGTCGCCAGACTATCACAGGGATGAGGCACACAGACAAACAACCCTTCGCACTCACATTCACACCTATAGGCAATTCAAAGTCATCAGTTAACCTAACCTTCATATCATTGGATGGTAGGAGAAAGCCGTCGAACTGGGAGAAAACCCACACTGACACGGGGAGACCACTAAAACTCCACACAGAAGGAAAATCTGGAACCCTCTTGCCTTGTGGTGACAGTGCTAACCACTGCACCACCGTGTCGCAAATCAACAGTGGACCTCACAAAAAAATGTTAATGCCTATTTTCTTTCTTTGGTGATACAATGCTGTCATATTTATGTCATAGACTATGAACAACACATCCACTACGCAACCAAAATAATATGAGCAGGTATGAACAGCTGAGCAAAACATGCAAGGTGTCGATGGAAAATGCAGAACAATAAGTCCATTGAAGAACTTGCACACTTCAAAACTGCCAACCACACTGTGATTTCTTCAAAGTCTTCCTCATGTCACTTTGCCAGACTCACTTGTCAGTATATAAAATGACAGGGAGGCGTATTTAATGTAATGGACAAAAGGATGCAAATGTTAGATTTTAGGGCTGCACAATGCATCTTTTTGTTATTGTCCTCATGATGTTAACTTGCGGGATAACCACATCTCCAAAGACTGCAATATTACACTTTGACTATACATATACATTCTGTCCGAAAGTGCTATTTTGTCTGATACACGCCATGTTGTTAACTTTCTGGCAAATCAGACAGAGCCCTCGCTGTTAGTCATTATCTGATTGATCAGAATTTCCACGCTGTAGATCTACAGGATACAGGTCATTGGCCCTACTTGAGTCTCACAGTTCTCTTGGCAACAGTTTACTAATAACAACGGATCTTTTGAGTTTTATGGTGTCTTCTAAGAACATTCAATTTTACAAGTGTGTCCCCAAACAGCACTACAAAGTCAGTCCATGTGCTTGGCTGTTAGGAGCATCTTACAAATGTTGGGTCTCCATGGTGCTAAAGACAATTATCAGTTGATTTTAAAGTTACTTGTTGTATCAAACTGTCTGTAGAAAGTGTTATAAATGCCACATAAAGTACAAAGCATAAAATATGCTGAGTGTGGAGGGTGGTTTTAAGACTGAAATCATTATCACAAAATGTATTTATAGTAGGGCTGTCAGTGTTAATGCACCAATCATAATGCCATTAAGTTCTCAACATACCGCGTAATATTTATTTTTAATCATGTTAATCACGTGCTGCTATTTTGTCCCCTTATCACACTCTTACTTGTAGTCAAGCTGCCGCAGAGGCTTCCTGCGTCTTGCTGCCGCAGTGATGGAATATAACGACACCTTTGCGCTTTTCAATGGCTTACTTACTTTAAAAAACTCCCAGTGGGTCCAGTCGACAAGTCAAAAAGTAATATGCACCCTGTGCCAAACAAAATTAAAACATCACCCAAGTACTTCTGAGTTTCAACTACCACCTATGAGCTTAGCACACAGGTGCAACTAATCAGACTGATGTCAGCAGGCAACCGCATCGCCAAAGCTGGCAAAGCACTATTTTGGAGTGTGCAAATCACCACAGTCCTGTGGATCAAACTACATTGAAGAAGTTAACTACGGCACTTGCTAAATGGGTGGCAACTGACTGCAGACCGGCAACATTGCGAAAGATTCAGGTCTAAGGGTCGTCCTCAGGTTGGCATATTGTGACCAGTTATATGCCTTACAGTCGGGGGACTCGTATATATATATATATATATATATATATAATTTGTCTATAAATATATCATAAAAATATGATATGAACATAATAACAATAATAATAATAATGATAATACATTGGATTTATATAGCTCTTTTCAGGATACTCAAAGACGCTTTACAGAGAACAACAACAGCCTCAGCAAAAATAAAAATAAAAATAATAATCCATAGGGAGGTGGAGAGGGAAATAATGCAGACAGGGCAAAGTACACTCAATAAAGAGGTTGTAGGCAGTTTTGAAAAGGTGTGTTTTTAGTATTTTCTGGAAGTTGGAGAGTGAAGAGGAGTCTCTGATGTCATATGGTCTCAACTAAATCCCACTGATGATAAACAATAATACTAAATGGTTGCCTGACCCTACTAATCTATTTAAATGAATTTAAAATGTATCTAAATGATTAAAACACAGAGAAGTTCAACAGTCTGTGAAAAGATCCGCTGTCCCTGAGTTTCCCATGATGTTGTGTGTACCTGTGGGTTACAGAGGGTGAACTGTACTGATTAGCAGGAAGCCTAAGCTTCTGCAAAGCCCACCACAACAAGAAATATTTCAAAGGACATTTTTCACATTTTAGACTAGAGTTTACGTAGCAGCAGCAACAGAGTGGAATATCTGACAGCTTTTTGCTCAGCATGGTCCATGCCGAGGCACTGAACACTGAGGCTGTGTATCAGTAGTGTCTATTCAGCATCCTTCCAGGACCTCACTGAAGGCACGTGCACACACATACACTTTACTTCTGTGCACATCATTCATTGCACGTACATCCAGTCTCACAAACTTTCCTCTGTGCACGTTACTTGTATACAAACACACACAGCCTTTGTGAAGATCAGTAACGCAGCACCTGCTGGGGGCCAATTTGGAGAGCAGGGCGAAGCAGAAAAAAAAGACAGGGGCTGAAATGCAGCAGTGACAAACCTCGGGCCACCTACCCTTTAAATCTTATTGTTTGGGTGATCCATGCTCTTTTATGGTTTATGTAGCAGGCCTTCTGCTGCTGCTGACCCAGCACACACACCATCTGTGACTGCTCAATACCAAGATAATTTGCTAACGTATGGGTCCAATACTGCTGATGGTCAAGTTATGTTAAATCCTATGGATGGATGCAATTATTTTGCTTTATTAAACAGTAGGTCCAACCACCATGCAGATCTGTACCCATATGTGAGGTTTGTGGTATGCTTAACTTTGCACCTAAGCAGCACTCAGTGCTTTTTTCCACTGGGAACAAAAGTACAGCAGTGATATAATGTAGTGCTCTTTGCACATTCCTGTAGCTACATCATGGTTTAATACACGGCATATGGAATTTTTTCACTGTGGGTTTTCTCAGGCTTTAGACCTGTAGTGCCCTTGCAACAATATTCTAATTAAACAATTCTAAAGTATGCATTTTCGATTTTCTAAGCACTGGCTTTTCAAACGCAAACAGTGAATTTGAATGGGTCAATGCAAGTCACTCTTGACCTCTCTGCTGACCTACGTTTAGCTGAGGTTGGACATAACCTGGCTTTGAACACCGGACGACTTTTTGGGATTAGAAATTTAATTTGAAGTCTGGATGAAATGGCAATTCAAGAGTATCTAGCTTCAGTATCGTGACACAGGATAGGCAGGCGGGATTTAACATTAGGAGGACATGATCTGATTGTTGAAAAGTAGCTTTGTCCTAATACAGAGGCCCCAGTGGTGTTAAGGGACAGAATAGTAGTATTGGTTAGGAAGGGAGATAGATGAAGTCCATCGTGCGCTCCATGTAACATAAGTTGCTGAAGAAATCCACTGTAAAATGCCTTGAGCATAATAATCTGGGGCTGTAACTGATGCCACTTTCCTCAAAGTGGATAAATTCTAGCCAGCAGGCCCATAACCACGAAGACACAGTGATGTGCCATGCTGTTGCTAGCAAGCTAACTAATGAAGGGCTCTGTTCTGCTAAAAGTTGAGGGTTTACAGATGGGGGGATGTCATGATGTTATTGGTTGGTACTAGCTTATGCAAACACACATCATGTTTTGTTTTATAAGAAGAAAACATGATTTAAGGACATACTGTTAAACAGGTGCACATTATAACCGGGGATGTGAAAGGATGTGCAGAAAGGGAATTACAGGATTACTGGCCATATCACCTTCTCCATGGTGTTGTTTTTTTAACTGTACATGCAGATGGATTGTGACATTCACAAACACTTTGTATGACGCAGAATTTTGTGACAACTGTGGACACTCACTGCCTTAGAGCTAATTAAACTGCTTTAAAGAACACTTTTCTATTAATTACTCCTGCAGCCAAATACTCTCTGACAACATGAAATCATGGAAATTTGGGCAAAGGTGTGAATTGGTTGTGTGTTGGTGGTGCACTGTAGTATGCAGCTACTTGAATGAGGACTCTTGGGGGAATAAAACAATGTAAGAGACCAAAATTGTTGAATAAAAATCAAATAAACATGTTTTACACATTCTGTCCTCACCCATTGTTTCAGTAATTTTTGCATATTTCAAGAACGTAACTAATTGTTTTAAATATAAAATGGCATATTATCAGCGTTCAAAACCGCATCAACAATAAGTCACTAACGCTGACACCTCTATTGTTGAATCATTTGCAATAATCTTGGTACATAAATGAAACATGGTGAACTTACACAACAACGCGGCGGTTAAGGAACCAGTATTTTCGGTGATGTCGGTCATAGCCGACTGGCAGTTGTCGAATAAATGGTTTGCTCTTCTGCACTTCTGGGATGCAGTCCGCCACGCCAGGTACCTTGTGTGCCACACACACCTCACACTGCCACTCGTCCTCCGGCACTTCCTGCAAAGGCGGCTTCACACACTCCAGATGGTAAACGGCTGAACATGTCTCACAGCACAGCAGGTCACCCAGGCGATGGCACACTCTGCAGTGGTCGTCGTAGGCAACCACACCTTCCGACATTAGCTCCTCCCGGGCAATGTTGGTTGCCAAGAACTGGTCCACCAAAAACTGGAGAACTTTGATTTTGCTCTCCAACGGTTCATACGGATAATCCTCATTCTCCTGGAAAGGCAGAATGTGCCTGTACTCTGGGTCACTCTCACAGTACGCCCGCACCACCTCCGGCCAGGTCATACCATCCACAAAATACAGAGTGGAGTTGACAGAATCCTTCACGTCAGTGGGACCAAATGTGGTGTTGGAAGTGTCCTCCTCTCTGAGAATAGCTTTGAGCAGGGAGATGTGGGTCTCTGCCAGCAGTGTGCACTGCTCCTGGCTGGCCACCGCGGCACAGAAATCCTCAAAGCGAAACGGGGAGAGCCGCAGCACCGAGCCAAAGTTGCGGAGGACTTCGTAGATGGCAGACACATTGAGGAGCTGTGAGGTAGGAATCTGGAGGTCCTCAGAGGACTTGGGAAGCTCCAGGGCAGGAATGTCCTTTGCCTCAAGGATGGGAGACTGCGGTCGCAATGCCCGACTCCTTCTCCGGCCTGCAAGAAGTGAGAGGAAAAGAGCCAGGAGTGAGAAAAGGGTGGCATAAAATAAAAGGACCATTGATGCTTTGAGTCAACACAAAATGTTCAAACATGGCAACTGTGGGCATTTTCATCAGGTGCATTGAATACCCCAAAGAACTGAGCTTATGTATAAACCTTTTCCATTATTCAATGCAACCTAAAGCCTAGACTTTTTAGCATCCTTGATAACTCTTTGGCTCGCACTCTCAGATTTTGCAGTTGTACAGGAGGATACGCCTGGGCAGATCAGGAATCAGGCTAGATTCTTTGCTTCAGTCTGCCTGGTGGCACATGGGGATCCCCCAAAAGGATCCTCAAAGTGCCACCAATGATCCAGTTTTCTTTGTAATAAAATGTACACAATAACAATATATTGGATGAGAACACCCTATCGATTCCAAGTATATAAGACAAGTAGAGTGCCCAATACTGAGGGCAATCACAAGCTAGTGTAAATGTGAATGAGGTTATTTCTATTACAGCGTGACACAGGAGAAGTCACATTATAAAAGGTAGACAAGCACATTCTTGTCCCAAGACAATACGCTAAATGCTCCCACTCGATTTGTAAGCCTGCCTTTTGTCAACTGTGTAATTAATGCAGATGGTGCAGCTTATGTACTGTACCTGCGTATTTCCACTCTGTTTATATTAACCATTTCTTAACACAGTTACCTGAAAAAAGCCTGCGTTTGTATTTGATGTGAATAGGTCAGTGCAGGTCATTCAACCTGTCCTCATGACCCTGCTCCAGACCAGGGCTGAATGCTCTTCTGACACTGCTTGCCATTGTTTTGACAGGGTGAAGAAACATTTCTTTAATCACTGTAGGATTAGTATACTATTACTTTTCACTAATCATACCCACTTATAGTAGATTGGTGTGCTCTTCTAGCCTCATGTGCTCCTCTCAATCTCAGTGATACTGTAGCATTATTATACAGTGCTGCACAAAGTCTTCATAAGGAGACCAAATCAACAAATCCTATAAATTTACACTACCTTGTTCACACTGTCTGCCATGTTGTATGCTCCATGCAAACACTGCAGTAACCGCTGATAAACTGGTAGTCGATAACTGCTTCGCAAATATATTTGTATTAGGTCTGGTATGATTCTGTGGTTTAGCATTGATGTGTAAACTGAGACACAGTGATGGGACTGCAGTGGCAGAACTGGCTGCTTTACAAATGGTGATAGCCTGGGATTAACCTGTGACAGCAGTCTGGTATGAATGGGTCAAACAGGGGCTGACCATCACTGGTGCATTATTCTGCGTTAAACACAGAGATTGAGTATAAAAGTAGTATGTGTACGGGTGTGCACTGTGTTTGAAAGCAGCATGCATATGTGTGTCTGCATGTCAACGGCACTGAAAGCACAGAAATGTCTAGACCGCTGTTCTTACGAAAGACCCCCTCACACTTGGCTGCACAATGCTGCCATGTTCACATGTCTTTAGAAAAAGCAGCCGGAGTGGCCACTGGAAGTTGAGAGGTATGTGAGTAATCCCTGGACCACTTAAATGGCATCTAAGCCTGATCCGTGTAGTGAGGTGTTATAGGGTGAAGAAATCAGGAAATACAATCCACATTTAAATGTTTCTTTCCAAAGAACATTTTTGTTTCAAAGGAAATTGTGTCCCAACAAGAAAGGGCAACGTCTGATACCACAGAGATACCAAAGGGGTGACCTTTTCCGCTGAACAGATACTGAAATGCTGGATCACCCTGTCACAATTTTTCTAATCCTATGCAGAATTACCTCCAGCGGCTGGCACACTGCTTTCAGTGCACTGCTTTACTTAACAGATGTGATGTCAATTGATTTTTGCAGACACCTCTTTATTAACATGACTGTCCATAAGTGGGGCCGTGGTGGCTCGAATTTGCTCACCTGGTAAACACGGTGGTTACTATGGTAACGCTGCACCATGCAATATTGTAACGAGTTGATGTTTGCAACAAGTAGGAAAAAGAGCGCCTC
>JAPZEB010000020.1:22450420-22465660 GCA_029783705.1 Chaetodon striatus | reverse complement strand
CACACACACACACACACACACACACACACACACACACACACACACACACACACACACACACACACACACACTTGCATCAGAGACTGAAGTCATATAGCTGCAGGTCATCATTTCTAGTGCATTTATTCCAAAAACAAGGCCCACATGTCAAAATTAATGCAATGTATTTAAATGTTAGCCTTGTATTCATTTAAGTTCTAATCATTTGAACCCATGAATTGATTTTAGCGTTAACAAACAAAGTTCCTCCTAGCACAAGATGTGGAGGCTAGAAACCAAATTCAGGTCACTCAATGAACAAACAAACAAATAAATTCGCATAACGCATAACATGCAGGCAACACTTAAAACAAGGTTTTAGCAAACCTTGTTTTAAGTGTTGCCTGCATGCCACATTCTCACTGTTTTTTAAGGTTTTCTGGGGGGTATTTTCACCTTTATTGAACAGATGACAGTGTAGAGGCAGCCTGAAAACAGGGGAAGATAGAAGAGGGTATGAGATGCAACAAAGGTCCCACAGCTGCAACAGAACCCAGGAAGCTGTGGTTTTGTGGCATGCAGTGTTACCATTCAGCTACCAGGGCGCCCCCCATTCTGATTATTGTGTGTAGATTTTGTTACTGCAAAAGAACTTTAGCTAAAAGGTCCAGTGTGTAAGATTTAGGGGGGTATATTGGCAGAAACATCATATAATAAGTATGTATTCTTTAGTGCATGGTTCCCTGTCACGGGTCCTTTCTGAATGGACCACAACTGACTCGCCAACGTGTCAAGTTGTAAAAAACACACTTTATATTGTAGTACAGTGAATTTCCGGCACGGGCCTATTATTTTGAAGTGCTGTTTCCTTCTGCAGAGTGAGTAATAACAGCAATAACAGCAGCTACCTAAAAGAAACAGCAAACTATCTCGACAGCATGGCCAAAGGCAAGTATGACGCTGAGTATATTTAACTGTGTGGACCTTGGACTAATGACTGAGAGGAAATCTGGACCCTGTAGCTGGACCAGTTGGGAACCATTGCTTTAGTGTATAATCCCCAGAAAATAAGAACCGTTGTGTTTTTGTTTCCTTAGAATGAGCTGTTTATATCGACATACAGAGCAGGTCCTCTTCCATGGAGTACCACATTGTTCTGGGCTACCACAAGCCTCCTCCTACACACTTGGCACATGACAGAAGTTTCAGTTGGTTGCAATCTGCAACCTAACCACTAGATGCCACTAATGCCTACACACTAGACTTCTAAGACACTTGTTAAATTTAATGTGTGCACAGTGCTAGGGTATGTAGTTTTTACATTTTTACCTTATTTGTTTTTTTGTTGTGTTTTTATCTTGTTTTCCTTTTTATTTATCGCTCAGTTGCTTCAAGTTTGTGCAGTGTGCTTTTAGGGATGTTTTGGTCCCCAGATTTTACTGTGGAGTAAGCGCTCTTGACTTCACACTACTCCTTGGTATAGAGCTATGGATGTGATGCAACTTAACAGAGGGAGAGAAACTTCCCACTGTAAGGTTCCTAGATAACATTATCTTCTCTCTTCTGCGTTGAAGTGGTGAAAACAAAGCCTACAGGTACTTAATACGACACAGTCTCTGGCTTTTGTTCAATATCTAGTGTGCAAAAATAAATCTGATCCATTGCTATAACACTGAAGGTCCCGCTGAGCCCTGTTCAAACTTAAAAACTTCATACGCCAAAAAAAAAAAAAAACATCACATATTCTGAATCTGATTCAACTGACAAAGGTCTGAGTCAGGTACAACCCTATAAAGTTTCTCTTATCTTATGCTGATAATACAGTTTTTTCTAATGGCTAGTACAGACAGAAAAGACAGGCAGTCAAACTAATGTACAACTACCTTTTGTCATCTCTCCAGTGTGAACTCATCATACTGAGAACCCTTCAGACACAGCTCTGGTGATGTGCAGGCTGCTGACTCAATAGCATGACTTACTGAGACCCTCGTAGTACATCCAAGATAGACTTAACAGAGTGAAAGACCAGCCAGATGCTCCGGCTAATTCTATCTGAAAGCCTGTCTGAGTGGAGCACTTTTGGGCTTCATTTGAGGCAGTGTAAATAAACTACATTTACCTTTGCCAGCTCCGGCAGAGGGGTGTGGAACCCCTACGACAGCTACATGGGCTTCATCCAGGACCTGGGCTGATGCAGCCTCCAGCAGACCCTCACCGACAGGAAGACTCAGCAGTAGGCTGCGGGGCAGAGGAAGAGCCTGGGCCCCCTCGTCAGCCACCAGGCCCCGCACAGAGATGACACTCTGGTACACATGACCGTTAGGGTCTGGATGGAGGGAAAAAGATGAGGCACAAGAGATTAAAATGATTATTAAGAGAAGAAATAAATGATACTTATGTTGCATGTAACACCCCATGTTTGTGCAACAGGATGTATAACTTAAAATACACCTAAGAATTAATGTGCAAATGGATATTAAACTCAGAGAGTAAAACCACAACTACAAAATGGTTTGGATATGAAACACTTTATGGATATGTGAACAACTCGCAGCGCAGAAACCGTACCCAAACAGTACAAACTGGCACTGTGCAGGTCAGGTTCAGGAACGCATCCTTTAACACATGTCCTTCTTTATAGCAAACTTCCTACATACAAGTTGCTGCCACTGCAACACCAGAAATGAAATGTTTCAATTTTCATTAGAAATTCATTCCACCCACTGTGTTCCATGCCTTTTCATTCCCAAATCCACAAAACTAGCCTGTGCTGTCAAACACTGACACCAAAAATATTTCTACAGGAAATTCAGTCTTACAGAGATAAAGCAGGCAGACGTGTTTATCACTGTAGGATGCGGAGACGCTGAGCGGGGAAAGACCTGGCTCCTCTCTCTCCAGCCGATACCTCTGTAGGGTGTTGGGATTCAGTCTCTGCAGGTAGAGGAAATGATCTCCTTTCTGTAGGAAGACAATGACAGCCAAGGCGAACAGGCCGTTAGATATACCAGTAACAAAGAGTTGATACAAATGTCCGCTGAGAAATAAGGACAGACAAAATTACTTATCGGAAGATGGGTCATAAAATACTTGTCATTCCCAAACGTTTCCGTGCAAGCACATAACATGCCTTCAGATGATTTGTCTTTTAGGGTTTGGGTACTGAACTCAGGTACCAACAAAATTACATCGGTACTACCTCGTGCCGATTCAACTTTATGCCAAATTTTGGTACCAAAGAGCCCATCCTGGTGAGAAAGCTGGCAACAGGGCTCCATTGGTTTCCCAGCGAGCCAAAGCGCTGGTAGTTTCAGCATGTGGTCTATTTCCTTTTCTGTTTAATTTAAGAAATAGACAACTATCACTGCTGTTTGTGAGTGTGATTTTTAAACCATGCACTTATTCTGCACATTTGTCAGTTGTGTCTAAATAGAGAGCAAGAGAGACGAGCAGGCACTCATATACACACAAGCAGACAGACTTAGCTCTATGCGTGATTAGAAAAGAGAAGAGGAGCAGAATCGCTTGTTTACTGCAGCTTGTTAAAAATATATATTTTTTATATTACAAAGAGCAAAGAACTGAAAAATGTTTCATTGGGTAACAGTACCGAATTCCAGGTACCGGCACCGACGTTGATTCAAATGTCAACAGTACCAAACCCTATTGTCTTTATAGCACTGTACTGTGATACAGGTGTAATATAAGCTTAAAATGAATACACTGAATTGATGTGTAAGCTTCTGTGTCTTTTATCAATGCCAAACAATTAAAATTATGTTACCTGTTCAGTTGTGAAGATCACAAACTGCTGTGACTCAGCCACTATGTTGATGCTCCACCTAAAGACAAAAAGAACATTCATCAACACGCTACAAGAAACAACAGGTGAGAGTGCAGCACAGCACTAGCAAGCAGGTTATCTCAATATTGGAAATTTCATTGTCTGTATCAATTGTTTAAATTTAAGCATATCTACAGGCAGCCTCATTCTTGGTCCAGATTAGAACCCAAAGGATTTACTCTGGCTGTAAGGTATAGTGATACTGACCTAATGGCCTCCTCTTGAGCCAGGACTTCCTCTATGGGCTGCTGGGGAGCAGAAAGGAGAGAGTCCAGGAGCCTCACAGCTCCTCTCTGAAACAAGACCACAGGCTCCCCTCCAGCTATGCAGTGGACCCTCCAGACATCTGATGACACCTGAAGAGAAATAAGGGATTAGACCAACTTCCAAATGACCACAAGTCACCTTGTCAAATATATTTTTAATGGACTGGACGCAAAATCCTCCACTTCGTATAGCATGTTAGGTAATCACATACAATAACATGCCGTGTTAAAGCTTTCTGCAGTGGAAAGGAAATAAATGCAGGGCCGCAATCACCTATTTAACTTTAGGGAGGACCATTTTCAATCAACACCTTCCAACAACTTAGAAACTTGACAGCTTAACTGATCATTTTAGAGCATTTTAAAACAAAGGTTCTTAAAGTTTTGAGACTGAGTGCAAGGACCACGCAGAAAAATTGCACACACTGACTTTTAATGATATTTTGATTACTTTTTAAAATGACATACAATACTATGACTTTTTTTGTGACCCTCTATTACATTACAAAAAACTATCACAATCAACAGCGATAAAATCTACATAACACTCATATTACAGTTTTACCACTTTGCATACAGTTGAAAGTAATTAAAGGGGGAGGGGGCAGACATGTTCAAATGGAGCTGATAGAGAGTGCTTCACAATGTGAATAAACCACTTCCATCACCAAGCCATTATGCTCAGCTGTATGATTCATTGAGTCCCTCTGTACAGGCTTTTCACCTTGGATCAGGTATAAACACTGTAGCCTTTAGACGTGATCAGACAAAATATCACACAAGCATACTGTGGCTTTAAATACCACTCAAAAAAAGAGCTAACTAGCCATATTCACACTTACGGTTGCTTTGAAGGCCTTATCTAACAGTATGTCTTCTTCCTTCCAAATTCTGATTACCTTAAAAACAAAACACAAACAGACATTATTTGAGGGTCAAATCTACAGAGACATCTAGACTGATGACAAAATGAATGACAGATGTGTTTATTGTCTAAGAGCCACAGAAATAAGTGAGGTCAACTGACAGGTGGGCGGGAGAATGAAGTCATGTAGAAACAATTCAGAAACACAGTTACTACATGTTTACTGAGAAAGTAGCAATTCAATCATTGTTTTCCAAATGAGCTCAGTGCTTATGGTGTGTTGGAGTTCACTACCTTCTTTTATTGTGTAACAAAAACTACTTCAGTATGGTTTGTATACTAAAGGTTAAAATCAATTGGGTCATTCTGTCTAATTTCAATCCAACAGTGAGCCAGTCGGGCTCTGCACAGATGGTGCAGCCACGAAAGCATGCATTAGAAGATTTATCATAAAGAATTGTGTGCCTAACTCCAACTTGCCATGACGAGAATGATTGAAAGTCTACCTTGCTGTCTGAGACTGCCACATATTCCTTGGTCTGTGAGTTGTAGACTGCTGAACAGGTTAGAGTCTGTCCTTGTTTCACCGTCCAGCTGCTCAGCGGCTTCTGGTCTGACACCTGACAAAACCACAAAAACACGCAAATATTAAGAGGAATAGTTAATAACATCAATGACTCTACCCAAGAGGGTTCTACAAGTCACAACACAAACAGCTCCCCTTCACCCATGGATGGATTGCTGAATGGGACAACCAGGCACAGGTCCTGGGGCCCAAAGTGTCAGGGCCCCCCCTGGCTTCACCTGCAAAATGTCACTAAAATTAATATGTACTGACCAGGCAGAGACTTAAAATGACCACAGAGACACAAACAGACCACGAAGAGAGAATGGCAAAAAGACACAAAATAAGAACAAAATGGACTACAAAGAGACACAAAACTACAACAATGAGACACACAATGACTACTAAGCAACACAGCAACCACAGAAACACACAAAGTTACCTCAATTACACACAAATTTCACTCAGAGACCCAAAGTACTACAAAAAGACATAAAAACAACCACAAAGAGAAACAAATTGACCACATAGGAACACAAAAAGATGCATAACGACTACAAAGATACAGAAAAGTGTCACTTGCACCTATTGCATATCTGTAAAACTGTTTGTGTCATGGTGTGACCTCCATCATTAAAGATGGAAGATCATGACACAAGCGAATCCGATTCTGAAAGTTGACATATACTGAAAAGAAGCTGCTTGGTGAATCATTTAGAGGTACGTGGAGGTGTAACGTTACATTAGATAAATATCCACACTGAGCCCAACAACTCAAAGCCATTATTAGTTAGCAAGCTGTGAGTGTTTCACGGTGGACATAGCGACCGTTAGCTAACAATTGCCTGTTTTGGCAGAATGGCATTATGTTTACTACAGCCTTAACGACTTTTACTAAGGGTTTTTACGCTTCAGGAGTAAAGGTACCACCAAAGCTAGCTGAGGTATCTGTCTTCTCCTGTCTGCTCTGGTGGTTTGTGCCACAGTTGCTGTTGCTAAGAGGAGCCGAGGATGCCTACACGAGTTATGATACAGCTCGCACTGATCAGCTGGCCAGCAGAGGCTCCCTAAAATAAAGGTTTAACGTTACCTTGTACAGCGTGACAGATCTGGTTGAGTCGGTGACGACGACGTGGTCGTTGTCCCTCTCCGCCTCGACCCCCTGAATGCCTGAATTTGACAGATTTTGAGCTGGAGCAAGTCCGCACAACGTGTATCCCTCATACAGCGCGGCCATGCTGGACGAGAAGAAAGTGGAGCTCGTCGAGTCTCGCGAGAACAGGCGAGACCACAGGTGATCTGCGCGCATCTTACGGGAGCGCGCACAGCGGAAAGAAAACTCAAGGATGAGGGTGGACGCTTTCTGGTAAATTACCAAAACAAAAACACCTACAACTCCGAAAATTACATTGAGTTTTACTTTAAGAGCTTGTTAAGGTTCTCTGCTATGTTTCTATAAAGATGTTGATGATGATGAAGTGAAGTAATTTAGAAATTTTGGACCTTTAAACATAGAGAAGCCCTACCTCACTCTGACATGTTCAGGTAAAATGGATCAGCTGGTGGGGTAAAATGGGACAGTTATGTTTGTTTGTTTAATAATAATGAAATTAAGTCATTAATAATCAAAGAATTCATGTAAGCTGTGGCTATTCGTTAAAAAAGATGGTCCAACTTTTCCTGTTCTTTTGCTGCCTGTTTCCTTTGTGCCATACTGTCAACAATGGACATGTGTGTGTGACAGTGATGACTAATTCGGGACTATTGTGGCTGACATGGACCATATCGAAAATATATATATATGTATATACCATATTGACTTTTAGGCACCTGGTACATAACAACAACCACAAAGAGAAACAAAATGGGACATTTTTCCAACATGCTGGCATCATGTTGGAAAAATGTCCCATTTTAGCTTAATGTTTTGTCCCATTCTACCAGAATGCATTTAGTACACACTCAAAACCCTTTCCCACATAAAGTTAAGTGTACTGTGAAAATATTTTGAAGATAGGTCAGGCAGTTGATAAAATGCAACATCCTACAACCATTTTTGTTGATATACCACTATTGATTTAGCTGCAGTATCCTTATCACCAAAACGAGAAAATCAATATGCTACATGGCTTTCCTGGGCAATTCTAAGACCAGTAATTTAAAAAAAATCTTTGGTGTGCCCTGACTAGTTATCTCAAACCAATAAAAATGCTTGTTTCATGTTAAGCACACTGTTTAAAAATAATAAAATCTTCTATATGGGGCTCGTTAATGGTAATAAATGATCTGAAGTCTATAGTTTATGAACATTTAGAGTGGCCTAATCAATGTTTTATTACACTCAGTAGAAAGTAGCATCTGTGGAAATAAAGTTACAATGTGGATGCATTATTTGACAGATGATGTTTTAAAACATGCCGAGAATTGCCTCACCTCCTTCCTCAGACCAGGTAAGTGTTACGTGTATGAAGTTCAGACTGTCCTGTCAAAACAGCCCAAAATATCTGCTGGCAACAGTGTTTAATGTTAAAATAAATGAACGGGAACTGGATGCATTATCTGACAAAAACTGATAGTGTACCAGCCGAGATCTGCCTCCTCTTGTTATTTAAGCCAAGAATGTGAATGTGAGTTGTATGAAATTCACACTGTTTAGCCAAAACAGCCCAAAATGTAGCTGGTACACATGTTACATACATGTAACACTCACCTGGTCTGAGAAAGGAGGTGACATATTCTGTATTGCAGAATAAATGGGTCCACCTATGAAGTCAATTTGACACAAATACAAGTTACCTACATTTAATTATATCCAAATAACTCAAGAGGTTTTTGAGAAATGAAATCAGAAACTAAACCTGTTACAGTTGATCCTGATCTCCCCTTGATCCATTAAAGCTTGTATAAAAGGCAACATGGAGTTCAGCAGTGTATCACGGGGCTTTTCACAAGAGATTGGTTAGCATTTTTGAACTGATTCAGATATACTATATACAGCGATACAGCTGTTTCCTGCCATACAAACAGTAGTAACACAAACAGGACACAGTTGTGAATGTAAGTCACTAAATTGGAGTCGGCCACTAGGTGGAGACCATCAGCCATCAATGGCACATTTACACAGACATGAGAAAAGTCGACTGGGTTGACTAGTAATGTCGAAATTTGTATTTTTCTGAGATTTCTATGATGTTGTGGTGAATTTAAATACCATTGTTTCGCCCCAGTGATCATCAGAAGTGGGTTAATCGTGTCTGCACTTTGTCCTGCAGGTCAGCAGGGTCCTCAAAGTTCTGGAGAAACAATATTCTGATACATTTGGGCTGGAGCCTTTGGATAGACCTGATGCACTGGGGGAAAAGGAAAAGAAGGGAGGGAACCTGCCTGGCTACAGAAATTCTGTATCACCTAATCCATCTAAAGCCTTCCAGACAGGTGAAGGAGAGAGGTCCGTTTCCACTGGTGTACACTATCAGAACAAACAAGATTAACTATTGGGCGGTCTGATCCTTTTCACACTATCAGTTCCCTTGAGTTGATACATGTAAATGTATGGAACCATTCGAGTCCATTACAGTACATGTGTGTTTGACAGCTAATGCTGGCTGCCCCACAAAGCTTCTCTTTAATGCATTGATTCAGCATCCCACGTAAATGTAGGCAGGCTATGTAAGTTTATTATGATGTTACAGAAATGTCAGTTACAGATGATCTGATGTTCTGTGAGGGGCAAGTAGTAGACATCCCAGTTACTTTCCAATAATATTTTATGGCTTACCTGATCTGTTTCCTTTGCTCTTCATTGTCAACGTGTTGTTTAAATGCTCTCAGCAATAAAATACAACACATCTTGTAGCATCCATGTTCACATTACCACTTAAAGCTCATTACCACACTGACATCAGAAAAACGACCATCTGAGTAGCACATAAATGCACCATTGACCTTGGCTGGTGGAACTTGTTTATTCAGTGCCATTGCTGCACTACCTACCTAAGGATTGGACAGGCTGACTCAATACACAGTGGGCACTAAAGAGATTGCTCAGAAAGATTTGTTTGTCCATTTTTGCCCATCACTACCAGTTATACATTTATAAATAGTGGACTTGTAAGGTCAATGTGTCAAAAGTCACAAATATGACAAAATGATTAACATTGGTTTTCTGAAACCTACTGTGAATAAAACAGAAAAAATGTTGGTGATTTATCTGGTGTTTTGATTGTTAGTGTTTTGTTTCTCAAATTTTGAAATAAATGATCACATGTTGTTTGTTCATCATTAAGTGTTTTAATACATTGCGATGTCTGTTTTTTTATTTGCAACTACTAGGCATTAACTGCAGTTTAACATTTGTGCTATAAACTGTTGGGTTTTTTCCAAACTTTAAACTTTTTTGTTGTTGTTGTTTTTGTTATTTTTCCTTCCTTACACAAAAATATGTAGATACATGTGCTTGCTGGTGCTTTCAGGGCCTTGTTACAAAAAGGTGATATCATAAATTTTAGTGCAATGTTTAAATCAAATGAGAGCAATTTAGGCCACTGTCAATCAAATCCAGTCAAACCACACCCAGGCAGTGCTGATGAAACAGATTAGCCAAACATTGACATGTTACACTCCTTACAAATAATGAAAATGTTTTTTTTTTTCAATCTTTAGCTTCTTTAGTCCATAATATTAATGTTATAGAGCAGTATTATAGGCAAATATAAATACTCATGATTCTGTAAACAAAAACATGTTGTTAAAATTATACATACTTTAGCAGTGTGGCATCAATACTTTGACAAACCAAAGTTGACATCATGTAAATATATTATTGTTAAATCTTAAAAATCTTCAGCTTCTCTTCTTTGAAGGCATTAAACACATTCATATCTCATGGAGGACATTTTTTATAAATAAGTGTCTGTTCAGGTAATGGTAGATAATGTTTAATGTTTACACTGTTTCCAAAGAAGTTAATCCATTTGCAGTTTTACAATCCATTGTCCTACTATACAATGAAAGAACCTCCCCCTCACTGAAAAAAAATAGTATCTGGTGTATAAACCATCCCAGGAGTAATTTTAAGACTGATCTACATGTTTTTGTTAAAACTTGTGTTAGAAAAAATGGAACCTTTGGCAGTAAACCACAATAAACAGAAGCATTGCAGATAACAGTGTACTGCTACTCACACAGTCACAGTCAACAACAGATTTCAAAGAGAGAATATCGATGAGCAGAGACAGGTGTTCAACAACAGGGGAATAATCTACCTGGCTCATTGTTAATATATACACGTGACTCTCATATAACTCTCAGTGTCCTGTAAATAACATGTACAAGCTGCAAACAGTGGACTTTATTTGGCATCCATGATTTACATCCTGACAAAACCTTTCATGGTCATTGTTCAAGTAAAACATTTATCAGTGATTGATGGCCAATAAGTATTCTGTAAATACATAGTTAAGTCACAATTTCAAACTTCATGAGTTAGAGAGGATCACCTGAAAGCTCTGTTAAACAACTGGATGGTGCATGGTGGACTGCGAGACAGTTAGGGCTGTAAAGGATACGTCTTACAACAACTACTCCCAAAGCAACCAGATCCATCCCCTAAACAGAGGCATAGCCTGTTTTTCAAGTTTTTGGAGTTACCTCCTCATGTGTGTCAATCTGATGTAGGCTAAGGCTGAAGCCAGCATCCAGTTAGCATAGCATAAAGACTGGCTCTGTTTCAAAGGTAACAACATTTTAACAGGTAACAGCATTTCTAAGCTCACTAATTAAGATGTTATATTTCAATGTACAAAATGAAAAAAAACAAACAAAAAAGAAAAAACATGTAAAATACACAATTTGAGGTTGCCTGAATCTCCTTTGGTTAGTTATTTCTTGCATTTCATGGAAGACTGCTTGACAATCCCAAGACATGCATGAGGTTGTATGTGTTAAACGTGATCATTCAGCAGTGGTTATTTGTAATATACAAACCCAACATGGCTTGGAGCTGCTTTTCACCCATTTCTGTTTCTTTTGTGCTAACCCAACAGTCTCTGGTTATAAAACTGTGGCTAGTTCAGTTCATGCATGGCCAATGCATTCACAATCCAGCTCGTCAAATATTGCTGCTTTGTCAGTTGCCATTTATGTCTAAATACGATGCGCCAGGTATCCTTCTGCATTCGTTGTTGACGTGTGTCAATTTATACTTGCTAACAGCCTTCTGTTTTCACAGGACATGTACAGTTTCTGCACATTAGATGCATGCAGTCTTTTTCCAAATACACTTACATCGGTAAAACACCTTGTTTATTTCCTTGTGCAACAAAAGCGCCACCTCCCCTCCCACCTGCCCTATTGACACTTTCCAGCTCCTTATATCTCATTGTTGCTGGCAGTGTTTCAAACTGATGCTGCCTGGCAGCATATCATACCACTGCAAAAAGTACCTTTTTGTATCAGTGTTTGACGTTTAAGTCACTGACAAAGCGGCAGTATTTGAATAATACAGAATGACAATGGGCTGGCATGGACTGCTGAAGGAAAACCAGCACTTGGTAGAAACACAGATGCATGAAAACTCAGCTTATACTTGAATCCCCACTCACCCCAGCAAATTCACATCTAGCCGCCCTGTTGAGGGCACACATACGACAAGAGAACACCAATCATGTCCTTAATAATGGGACGTGTTGGGTGGAGGTTGTGCGGCAGTTGGTGGGCCATGACCATCTCCCAGGCATAGACCCAATGCACATTCATTCCTTTGAACATGGTTCTGAGCACTTTGTCAATCTGCAGTGTGTACCAGTCGCTGTTGGTTAGCGCATAAAAAAGTGTCAAAGCTTTAGGGTTTCCGGTTCGGATGATGACCTTCGTGGCTGGAGCCCTGTTCAGTAGCCGCGCCACTGCCCTGCGGACGCTCTGCATCCGCCGGATGTAGACCTCAATGGGGAAAGTGCCAAAGTGAGCCCAGATGCCAATAACCACGACGGTGTTAGGGCCTCCAATTAAGCCATCTATTTCACTGGCAGCGAAACGCACCTCGTTGGATGAGACAGAGTTAATACGAATAGGAACCCCATGGAAGCGGGACATCACCAAGATTTTGTTCATATGGTCTACGGACATGTGAGGTCCAGCTTTCCCCGGATTGTACAGGGCAATCTCCTTAAGATCTAAAATGTTTAATGAGGGAAAAGATTATGAACTGCAGTGTGAACAATATCAAAAGCGTTGCCAGAAATCTCTGTGGATCAGCTCACCTGGTATCACTGACGTGATGAATTCAAACCATTGCCTGACGGTGGAGTCTCCAAAAATGTGGACCTCCTTGCTTTTCAGACACTGAATGGTGGCAGGGGTGTCAAACTGGCGAACTATTGTGCCATCTAGTGCTCGCCACACACCCTGGTAGTAATAGCCAAAGAGCCCAGATGTCTCAATGCTGCTCTTCACCTGTGGCTGACCTGAGGAAATCAAAAATAAGGGTGGGGTTATATTCTACTTCTGTTCTACTGCTCCATGCTCCCATCGCTCTTGTCAAAGTGGGCACATGGGTTTTTTTCTGCCTGCTTTACTTTTATTGTTTGCAGCACATTCAGTGTTGAATTATTAGTATTATTTTAGGCAGTATTGGCAGTATTAAAAAAAAATGCTTTACCCTCCTCTTTTGGCAACACGTCAACACTGGAAGGTCCTGTAGCCTTAATGTAGACTTTCATGTTGATATCACTGAAGAAAAAGACACGTAATAAAATATCTCATACGCACAACATAACATTACCAACGTAAATACAAGAAGGGAAAATCTGAAATTATTTCATTAAAAACTAGAAAGATTAAGCACTAAAGTGAGAAAGATTTATTCAACATTACACTAAACTTAGTTGCTAAGTCTCTATTTTGTGAATTAAAGCTGCACTAATCAATATTCTCATATAAACAATGGATTCAATGGCTATGTGTAATGTGCAAGGTGAACCCATGTAATGTTATGCCACGTAATCACGAGCCAGTCACATGACCATTGCGCTGACAGGAGTAAAGAAAGAAGCAGTCCATGGCAGGAGGCAGGTTGGAGTGGGTACCTGCCTGAACCTGACCTAAGTAACTTTACGTTTAATATGTAACTTTACATTAAGTACGTAATGTCATTCGTGTGGTGATAACTCATTAGATTTCATATGGACCGTTCTATGGGATACATTGCCTAACTGTAGAGCTCCCCTGAACTCTACAAAACGTTATAGCATCTTTCAGCTCATTGTTTTGACAAATTTAGCAACTAGCTGGTGAACTGGAGTATTAAGCAGCTAAGACAGATATTTCCCTCCGCTGTGGTAAAGATCAAACAAGAGCTAAAAGGAGAGTGAATATTAATCTTACATATGCCCATTAACACAACTCTAAATGGATGCTAATGTTGCATCATGTC
The DNA here is from genome assembly GCA_029783705.1 of Chaetodon striatus. Classification (NCBI taxonomy): domain Eukaryota; kingdom Metazoa; phylum Chordata; class Actinopteri; order Chaetodontiformes; family Chaetodontidae; genus Chaetodon; species Chaetodon striatus. Next base: position 22,451,710 of record JAPZEB010000020.1, on the reverse strand, counting down.
TAATGGATGTCAGTAGGCCACTGTTTGCTAACACTTTAGCCAAATCAACTTTACAAGGTTGCAGAAAAAAATATATATGTGCGTCTTAAAGTTTTTGAAAAGACCACATCCCAAATTAAATGTATTATTTACAATAAATCATGAATGAATCACAGCAAACACCATCCACTAGTATGATTCAAACTGATTAGTAAACTGATTATCGTATTACCTACGTAACATCTGTACTGTCTTAACCACCTGTCGTAACAAACTTCTGAAACATCCTACCAAGGAAATACATAGGTAACACTTGATGTAGAAGTCATAGTAAAGGCCAGTCCTGCCTCTCTGCCCCCTCACCTTTGAAAAAGCGTCTCCTCCCCTGCCTTGAGGTCTTGTACGAATCTTTCCGTGCCGTGAGTCATCCTGGTATCACAGTTTAGGTTCTTTGGCTTGTAGCAGAACCAAGGCTCACCTGTGCGGGGGTCAGTGAAGTTGCACAGTGGATACTGGGGTTGACGCAGGCAGACGTTACAGGTGGTAGTTTCAGAGACTGAGCCTGCGCGGAAGGTGCTTTGGAAGCGCATCCTGTCAGGCTGTTCCACGTTCAGCCTGGTCAGCACTGTGATAGCCTCACTGGAGTGAACCAGCATCACCTGATTGGATAGAGAACTACAGTTGTCATCTAGTCCTATCATGTTCAGTTATATTAATGAAGACAAAGTGAACAATTAAAGCTCCATAGTTTGACACATTTATAGAGATTTCTGTCTTCGTAAACCAGATTGATCTTCAGACCACCCTCTCTGGAGAACTGTCTATTCACTGTACTGATTGTTCAAACACAGCATCTGTGCCTGGGCACAGCAGATCTGTCAAACTTTGTTAATGTCTCTGTTGGCGATGTTAATATCTCTGTTGGCCTGTAGAAAAACGTCATCCCTACAGCACTCACTAGTGCATGTATGCCATGCAAGAAGTGAAAGCAACAGGCATAGCAACAGTAACTAAGGGGGTGGGGCTTAGTGAACAATCAGCTAGAAGATACATAAACACACCTACAGTACAATCACATTTAACATGAAAGTTTTTAGTATTACCTCAACCTGCGCCCTTCCTTCCCAGAGTAAAGACAATACAGCAGAGTAGCTGCCATTGAGGTGATCCACCACTTGCCCAGCCACACCTGCAGCAAGATTCGGGTTGTTCAGGCGGGCGAGTAAAAAGTCCCCACCAGACTTCTTTGGGCAGCCCTTGAAGTCAGAAATTTTGATCATGACCTCCAGCTTATCCCCTACACGCCACTGT
>JAPZEB010000020.1:22425455-22450320 GCA_029783705.1 Chaetodon striatus | reverse complement strand
CCAAAGAATGCCAAAGAATATTACTATTATGGCAAAGCAACATCTAGTCACCTACGAAATTCCTTTAAAGTGAAATGTCTCAATATCTACTGGCATGCACCAGATTACAATTTTTACCATTACGTAAACCATAAACATGAAATGTGATAAACTGGTTTTTATTAGTGGATAAAGATTCTAAATATATATTTTCTAATTATATTGCCGTACAATATGAGTATTAAAGTATTCTATATTTACCATATGTCAAGTGAGTGCCTTATAAATGCCCGTATAATAAATACAGTTATATTGGTGTCTCCATAAAGTTCATACAGAAATCTAAATGATTTTTTTGCAAACAAAAATAAAGTGGTTGAGCAGACATTTAACAATATACAAACAGCATAAAATAAAGTACCATTACTCTAAGGTGATCTGCCATTTTAGGGTGTTTGAACTCCAGCTCTTTCCTAAACCTAATTCTGTTTTATAAATCTCAACCATATGGGACTAGGCGTGCATGCACAAGCTTCAAGTCTGCTAAGTAGCCAGATGGATGTGGAAACAATCTTTAATGTCTTTGCATGCAAAATTGCAGGTATCCACTCCACTACATCACCTGTCAGTTTGCAGCACCCCTGTTTTAAGGGCATGTAGTATAGGCGTCAAACAGAATAGAGTGCTCCAGGGATGATATTATTTTGAAGGCAGACTTGGAGGTTAGCTTTGCCCTGGTTCCCTCATCAAAAGGCCAGTGGGACTTTTTTCATTGGATTTTGGATTATTGCATAAAATAAACTCTAATGTTGTTTGTTGTTTAAGATGATGTTAAATGATGTATTTCTCAGCAAGATAATCTTCACAAATTAACTCCACTCTTGCGATTTTTGAAGAGGAAATGTAGTGGCCAGAGGCAAAAAGCTAATATGCTATAAGAAAATACACTACGGTTGCGTGACTTAACGTCACCACCACAGCACAGCTGTAAAGCCATGTTTGGCATGATGGAGTTCCATCTCATTTAGCCACTTGTCAGCAACTGTCTTCTTAAATACACATAAAAGCTTCAAAATCCACAAGTAGGTTGTTTACTTTGTTGCTCTATATTATTGAACAAAATGTGAAAGCATCTTTAGCTTGTGTTAACCACAGACCTTATTTCAGGCATCTCCCCATAAACCCATTCAGAAAACCCACTGAATTCAAGACAGCTAAGAGCACTAAAATGCTAACTCATTTTAGGTATTAGGACCAATTCCTGCACTACTCTATGTGGCTACAGCTATACTGTCTCAAACTGAAGCCCCAGAGTGTGCTTATTCCTCTGCAATTAATTGATGTCCAGCATTTGATGCCAGAATCTCTGTACATTTAACCTCTGCTAACACACTGATTCATCACATTTCTGGAAACCATCATGATGGTGAAATCTCAGAGGGATGCTCAGTCATAGCAACAATGTTTTTGTGTGTGCACACATCTGGCCACTGGATTTCAAGCTGTCTGTGGATATTTTTTTGTCATTTTCTTTAATCAGACTGTATTACATAAATGATGTTAGGAACAGTACACTGCCTCCAAGAAAATATAGCTTGGGAGTCTGTAAAAAGCATCTCCCTTTGAAACAAATGCTGAATTCAGCCCACATTCAGCATTTGTTCTAGTCCAGCGAGTCTAGCCCACAGCCATGGAGAGAACATGCAAATTCCAAACAGAAGGGCCCCAAGCAGGATTGACATCCTTTCGTCCTTACATCCTCATGCTCTAAAGAACCCCACCATACACACACACACACAAACACACACACACACACACACTCACACTGGTACAGTACCAGTATCATATTACAGGAGCAGCAGATTTTCAATGAACCAGCCACTACAAGCAAAAACTAAATTTAAATTATCTGCCGGCAAGCTTTGTTTAAGAAATTTCATTCAAGTATAATAATTATTTTGCCAAATACAGTTTGAGGAAAACTTAAAACAGTAAAACAATTAGCGGCAAAAGCAGGAAGCAAAGAGTAATAGCAGAAAAATATGCTTCAGGTATCAAAGTAAAAGTACTTGTTATGATAAATGGACTTTTTTTTGCAAGCTGTTTTTACTCTTGTGTCATGCCAATCATTTTGCCCATCCATCACTGGATCACAAAACACAGCCATATATCAAAAATTCAAAAAATTATAGCCTACGCCTACCATACATATACAGGTAACACATATACAAAATCAAAAGAAAAACATAAATCATAACATTAAATGTGCTTCAACATAATTTAAATAACATACTAATGTGAATAAGTTCAAATAAATTGCGCATTGAATACCAAGAGAAGGAAGAAAAATGCCAATTTGTCCTTATAAAAGTCTTTTCTCCTCGTCTCCTGGGCAGTGGTGGAAAGTAGTAAAATAAGTGCATTTACTCATATACTGCACTTCAGTACAGTTTTGAGGTACTAGTACTTTACCTGTGTGTCTCCATTTCATGTGATTTTATACTTCTACTCCACTACATCTCAGAGGGAATACTCTACTTTTTACTGTATATTTATTTCAAAGTTATAGTTACTTTACAGATTCAGATTAATACAAGAACATCAATCGTCAAATTCATGATGATGTATTACTACATATGAATCAGGTAGTTAACGTTAAAGTAATATATATGCATTAATATAATACAATAAAATCAGATAGAATTCAGAAATGGGACAATCTGCACAATGAGTACTTTTACTTTTGGTACTTGAAATTCATTTTAACACTAATACTTTGGTACTTTTTTATAAAGTGATGATTTTTTTAACTGTATGTAAATCTTAATTGCCAAAGTATTGAGTAACTATAGTCACTAAATGTACTGGAGTACAGAGTACTATATTACTGGCTGAAATGCAGTGGAGCAGGAGTACAAAGTGGCATAAAATGAAAGTAGTAAAAGTAAAATACAAGTACCTCAAAGCTTTATTAGAGTGGTGTTAGTGGCAACATTTAACCTAACTTTAAGGTTAAAATGAAACTTCAAATAAACGTTATTAAAACATATTACATGTCTTACCTCAACAGAGATTGATCTGGAGAGAACACGGTGATGAAATCTTGCCTGTTTGCAGAGAGGTTTGGTTCTCTTTGCTTGACTTTCAGGTAATGAGAAGACCCTATATGTTCTCAGCCATTCACAACTCTCTCTCTCTCTCTCTCTCTCTCTCTCTCTCTCTCTCTCTCTCTCGGTTCAAGTTGTACTGGAAGGACAGGATTTCTGAGTTCCGAGTGGGAAATGTCAACTGCAACGCCCCCTGATGTCGGAATTCCGAGTCGGAAAGTCGGAGAATCCTCATCACCCCCAAGTTGACAATCGAAGATGGCCGCCCCAGGTGTAAACATTTAACTAGAAGCTCTTGTAATATTCCGTTTATTAGCACTTCAGACTAGTGTTTATTGCACTAACATTCGGACAAGGCAAGCGCGAGAATAGCTTTCGTAGACGTTTCCATCTTGTTTCCGACTTCTTCTACCCGTTCGGCAACCTTTATTTCTGACTTAACTGGAACGCTGATAATTCGGCTGTGACGTCATTCCCAGCTCCGACGTCGACTTCCGAGGTAAATGGAACGCGACAAGACCTGTGTCAGTGACCTGTCCAGTTGTACTGGGCAGTCGGGATTTACGAGTTCCGAGTGGGAAATTTCAACTTGAACGCCAGAGAGTTGGAAAGTCGGGAGAATCCTCACCACCCACGAGTTGACAATCGAAGATGGCTGACCCGGGTGTAAACATTTAAGTAGAAGCTCCTGTAATATTCCGTTTATTAGCACTTCTGACTAATGTTTGTTGCACTAATTTACCTCGGAAGTCGGACGTCGGAGCTGGGAATGACGTCACAGCCAAGTTATTAGCAGAAAAAAGTTGCCAAATGGGTAGAAGAGGTCGGAAAATAAGATGGCAACGTCTACAAAAGCTATTCTCGTGCTTGCCTTGTCCGAATATTTGTGCAACAAACACTAGTCAGAAGTGCTAATAAACGGAATATTACAGGAGCTTCTACTTAAATGTTTACACCTGGGGCAGCCATCTTCGAACAGGTCAGATCTTCAGTGGAAGGTGTTGAATGGGGCCCTGGCAACAAATGTGTTTCTGTCTAAGGTGGATCCTGATGTTGGGCAGGGCTGTGTGTTCTGTACCATACCTGAGGCTGTTTAAATATTGGTAGAGACAGTTCTCCCCTCCCAAAATATTGTCCCTACCTCCCATATGCAAATCTTGGCACCATGTAAAATATGTCACTAATGATTCTTGATGGGTATCTCATCCAGCTATCTGAATGTTGGCCAGGGGTGTAAACTGGGGTCAGTGGCCTATCCCTAGTTCCTACCCCCTACTTATGGCCCTCTTGTTCATTTTGATCTCGACTACACACCAGAAAGTTTTGAGACTTCATGCAACGTTATCGCATTGACAAAATACAGCTCAAAATACAGCTTCTGTGGGTGGACCTGGTACAATTAGTGTCACCTGGACCACATTTTTCCATGATGGCACACAGAGACACAGACTCACAAGGTGAAAACAACACCAGCTGTCACAATGATGTCACAAGTGGAAATTACTCAGTAATAAGACTGATGACAATAAGCAGTGCAACAGGTTCTGTACAGATTATATGGTTGAAGAGGAATGTGGTTCACTACTGGCTGCTAACAGTACTTATCAGAGGTTGTCGGAAAGTATGGGGCTACAAGCCTGAGGGCTTCTTCCCTATATGATATGCCCTATATGCCCTATATGATATAAACATATATAAACATGTTTTTTACTTCTTTGTTTTTCATATTGTATGATATTGTACTCTAGAGCACTTTGTAGAAAATAGCTATAGAAATAAAGTTTCTTCTTCTTCTTCTTCTCCTCATTATTATTATTATTGTAGACCTTTATAACCCCTATAACAAAGATTTTTTGAAAGCTGCTATGCATCTGACTTTGCAGTTACTAACATGGACGTGCCTGAAAACCAAACAAATATGGACACCTTCCAGTCAAATGCCATTATTGACAGGAACTACATTTTATAGATGTGGCGTTATATTGCCAGTGCACAGTGTTTTATTCCTCACATGAACAGCTCTGTAATCATACAACCATAGACTAGAAAAAGTGGTGGATGCAGGCATTGTAATGTCACCCATTGGTTTGTGGACTACCGTTTTGGCCGTCATCATCTTTTTTTTTTGGAGCCAGAAGACCTTTACAATGAAAAATATAATATTCTTAAAAACATGAGCTTCCAAAAGACCTAAACATGTTTATTCATAGTCCTGAACATAGGGAGGACATTGTCTCGAAAGGGGCGCTCTGCCTTCCTCCTTAAAGTAAGCAAACTTCCTTCCATACCTGCCATTAACATGCATTATTTCACTGGGAGGTTGACTTCAAGGGCTAGGTGTTACCCTTAAGTCCATCTTGAAAATAAATTTACAAATACAATTTTTGTAGCGCTGCCGCATACTCTTTCAGCCCAAGGTTTTCCAGCAGGATAATACACCACTGCCCTCTCAAAGGGGGCAAGCAATGCTAAAGAAAGAGCACAGTTTGCATTCAGCTTCTTTTATCATATTTATATGGGTTTTTTTCTTAATGCTTACAATGCTGAAGTCAAAGCCAGCCTCAACGGCAAAATACCCGGCATTTGAGAATACATTTTTATTAAAAACATAATTGACATGTGACAGCTTACATCACAGTGAGAAAGAAGTCATACACAGCCAATAAAATTCATGTGTATGGCTGATAACGCCAGAAGAAAGTGATTAACACTTTTTATTTACAAATCAGGATAGTGGTGAGACAACATTTGGATTCAAAGGTCTAAGTAGTGGTGAATCACTATTGCATTTACAAATTGATAAGCATGCCAATGGCATTACTCACCATTATCATGAAGACACCACAGTTATTCCCATGGGTCTACTTCAGCCCCTTCATGAGGAAAAGGCACAGTTAGAGCATAGTAGCTGATCCTGAGACAGTATGACAGTGACTTTGCAAACATACCTCCAGATCCGGATCAGTCCTCTCTGTGCAGGATACCACAACAATGTGCTGCTTGTGTAACACCCTGAGCATCCAAGAACAAAAGAAGTCAAACAACATAAAGTACACACTTGTCTGCTCCTATAGGTGTCACAGTCCCGATCTGTAATTACAGGCCTTCAGACTTTATTCTGAGTATTGCCACAGCTTGTCTCATGGTTTTGTGTCTCCTTGTTATTTAGTATTCCCAGTGTACTGGTTTAGTTTGGGATTTTCATGCTTTCTGGACTCCTGACCGCCCTGGACTCTTTAAGATGAGGTTGTTTTCTTAATAAATCACCATGTACATCCTGCTACATCCTCATCCTGAGGACTGTCACAATAGGGAAGCTGTCACAATGGGGGAGAAAAAGAGCAAAACACCAAATGCTGTTGCTTCAGAACATGAACTGTAGCTCCAACACATTCTCCTTCTGACCTCGTCACATATTGGCATTTGGTCACGGACTTTCCACATCCACATATGACGTGCAAAGTACCCTGGGTGCATTGGTTGTCTATGTTCTAGGACACCATGTCAAGTTCTGCCTGTTACATATATTGACTTCCTTGAAGATTCCTTGGCATTTTTTTTCCTTTAGCAACAAACACACATGGTTGGGTGTAGGCAACAAAAACACGTGGTCAGGTTTAGGACAAAAGAACAGGGTTTGGCTTTAGAATCTTATGGGATGCTTACACCGCTCTTTTGGGCGAAAGTGTTGTCAGACTTTCACCACCTGAGTTAAACTCTAACGGCAACCAATGGCATGTCATGCTGACATTAAAGGGTGCCTCTTTTCATTGGTTTCTGGTGCCACAAGTCACTGCCCAAGCGCCAGATTTAAAGTGAGACAACTTTAAAGTGAGACTTAACTTGTAATTCAATGAACAGGGAACACAGCTAGGACTCCATTCAGACCATGCAAATAGCTAAATCATACTTATTAGTAAAAGTTCATTTGGGGGTTTTCTGCATTTCTTTTGATTGTATTTGAAGTTTAGTGAGGTTTCATACTTGTATTTTGGGCTTCTACTAGGCTTTAATAGTCAAAAGGCTCTTATATGCTCATATTGTCTGTCCTGTATTCACATTCTGTCTTTCACTTTCAACCACTAAGAATCACCAATAAAAGCTGCTAAACACAACCAGAAGTGTTCAAGTATGTATATGATCTGTGATTGGCAACCAAGTTTACATGTTTCCCTAACGTTAGAGTGTAGCCTCATATAGCAGTGTAGGCTATGTAATGTGAACACTTGCAGTAAAGTGCCTGGAGTAGATGACCATGAGAATCCATCAATAGCTGACATCATCTTGTAGCCAGAGGAAACAGAGTATTCAGACCGGCCTGAAGCCTGAGGTTTTCGCTCACAGGGATTACTTTTACATACGTTTACCTCATTATCTGAAATGTAACATTTAATATAACATTTAATATTGTTACATTATATATATGACAGAAAATAAGGAAAAGCACAACAGGACTGACTCTAGAACAATCCTTTATGACATAATGCATGTATTGTCACAGTGTCTCCTGACTGAACTGAAGTCTTTAGAAATGGTTGAAACAGTATAGGCAGGTGGGGCACGTCACAAATCCTTGGTAACCTAATACACTGCTATAGGGCTCAGTGGGAAAATCCACTGTTGCAGATCCATAAAGAAAATCCATGGCCTCATTACTCACAGGGAATATGCAGTCTGGACAATAAGCAATAAGGACAAAACAGCCACAACGCACAACTCACAAGCAAATGGCTTGAATATTAAAGGTTAAAGCTGAGGGGCGTCTGGTGGTTTGGAGGAGGGATTCAACTTCATAAGAAACTTTTTTTGGTAAAATCTGTCAGACAGAAGTAAGTTGCTTACAGGACAAAATGTGGACTTTGGTCCAAATATCTCTGCACCGCCGACTTCGGTATCAGCATTTTGTGAAGTTTTTAAAAACAGTATAGACTCCTGTAGAAATGTAATAAACCAACTTTAGTTTGAAAACTTTATGCACAACATGTGGGTGCAAAGCTTAGACCCAGCACGAAGAGACATTTTTGTGGAAGAGGAATAACTGGTATAGCCAAACTATGGCTGTTAATTACAATCAAGCAGTGCACAGGAGCCCGTCTTCTTTGAAAGTGGTTGCCTTTGAAGTCATACCTAACCATATAAGAGGTGGCGATAGACGTAAAACCAACAAGAAACATTTGGGATTATCCCACCAAAGGTCACTAAGCCTCCAGGGCTAAACATTGAAGTAAACTGTCTGCCGTTCCTCAGTTGTCACTGGTCAGAAGCTAAAACTTCAGTATTTGCTCATTTAAATATTATGTACATTTATGAGTGAGTATGACTGATCAATACTTACAGTGCATTTATACTTAACTGTTTCTCACTTTATATACTTCTCTTCAGTTTGGCAGAATATGCTTATTTACCCCTTAGACATACAAGTGTTGATTTGCAGTCGACTTGAGAACTTGCTTTGATTATTTGGTCAACAAAGTGTTAAACTGTATGTCTATCACCACTTAAGCTTTGAAGTATTTTCCTTTTTTGATGCAAAAGTACTTACTTTTGCTTCAATCTCCTTAAAATTATAGGGGCAGCCATGGCTTAGAGGGTAGAGCAGAAGATTGGTGGTTCAATCCCTGGTTCCTCCCGCCCACATGCTGAGGCATCCCTGGGTGAGATACTGAACCTCAAATTGCAGTGGCTGTTCCATCAGTGTGTGAGAGCTTGTGAATGGTTACTGAGTAGCAGGTGTCACCATGCATGGCAGCATGAGTGTGTATGTGAATGGGTGAATGTCACATGTAGTGCAAAAGTGCCTCAAATGGTTGGAAGACTAGAAAAACACTATACAAGTGCAGCCCATTTACCATTTAAATTATTTTAATCCATTGATTGATAGCATTTTAAGTTGGTTTCATGCATTTTTGTTGGTCAGTCATTTTTGCAGCATTATTTTTGTCTTAACCAATTTTAAAATTTTACAAGTTATTGTTGAGGCCACACTAAAAATGTGATTTCCAGCTTCACACCTTCAACGTACCAAGAGTGAAGACTTAGAACAAAACGAGCTTCAAAAGACTTTCAAAGTGTTTTAATTAATTACTTATTGTATCTTAACTTTTTATTGTAATACTAATTTTCTATCATTACATTAAAATTTGATAAATAGAACATTGAATTCATGGAATAAACCTTAGATTCTTGACTGCTAGCTAACATTAATGTTAGCTAACAAGCTAAGTACCCAAACAACTAGGGGCAAATCTAATAAAAAAAAAAAAAAGAAGAAGAAATTTTTTTTTAAAAGGCTTTTAAAATTATTTTAAATGGTCAACATTGTTACATTTTCCATGTTGAAACACTGCAGCAACTGAATGTTCAGTCACTGCTCCGTTGGAGTCCTTCATCCTGTCATTGCTTTTTGTAGCCATCGTTATACCTGCTGTATGAGCGGCGCTTTTCGATGCTACTCTCTCCGAGTACAGGATGATGGTGACGATGATTCGGCCATCTTTTATAAATAAGCAATCCTTGGCAACCATAGAATTTTAACATCATTTTGTTATCAGTGTCAGTAATTACAGTATTTATTTGTTTAGGATTTACAATTCATTTCGCAACAGTTTAATACATCTGTCAACTAATAGGCTTTTAAGAGTATTTTAACATACTTAATCTTGCATAGACTTCTTAGTTGAATTTGTTTTATTTTAGTTTTGAGTTTTTTATTTCAAACATGTTTATCATCTTTAAAATAAACTTTGAGCAGGACCCAAGTGCAGGTCCAATTTTGGAAGGCACTGAAAGTGATAGTTATCACATTAAACAGTGTGATACAGAGTGTAACTGGGTTATTCACATAAGCTAGATGTGTTTTAGTCACAGTGCATACTGTATGTAACTTGCATAACCTATGTGTGTTAATTTAAATCATAGAATATATGAATATGATATGATTATTGAGTGTAAGTCACTAAGCTTGTAAGTGAAGGAACTTCAGAGAGAGTCTCTTAATAACAGGGTGCCTGGCAGCTTGCAAAGGTGAGGTATAGGTTGGCAAAAGTTTCAGTTATTTAAGTTTCCTGGCGTAATGGTGCCTCCATGTGAGTAAAAGTGTAATGGCACACAGTCCTATTTCCTGTTCCTAATTCATAACCTACCACAGACTCTCAGTGACTTCTGTGTTTTGATTACTGACCAATCAGGAGGAGTGTAGCAGAAAGGTTTAAAAACTAACACCAGGAAAAAAATAAAAATGAATGAATAATCCACATCACACTTCTGTATTTTCAGATCTTTATTATGCTCGTCTGTAATTTCGAATAATAAAACAATGTTTGGTTCCTACAAATCTACTAATTAATATTCTAATATTTATTTAAAGTTCAAGAGGGCTGTACAGAAAGAAGCAAACCACAATGTTAACCTGAACACACCAACACCTAATTCATATTGTTGTAGTTTAATAACCACCAGAGGAAAAATCTGCTGCTGTTTTAGCACTGTGTGATTTCTGATGGAAGGGAGCTTGAATACAGGTTATAATCAATACCGCTGGGCTCTGGAAAAGAGACAAACACACACAGATACAGAGAGCAGGTTAGAATGTACAAGTACAGACCCTTCATAATTAAAGTGTTCCTCTTTTATAATCTAAGTAACTGATTTAGAAAATATTCACTCAACTGACTGTAGTTTGCTGGGGTTTTTTTGCAGGGGTGAGTGATAATAGGTCTGAGTGGAACTTCAGTTTTATGGAAACAGCTCTCTGCTTATGTCTTAGGTTGTCAGTGATAATAAAGTGACAAATATTCAAAAATAACTCAATAAATAAAATAGAATAAAACAAAGCTGATCTAGTGTTCTGACTATTTTGGCTGCTTTTATGATATATGTTGCCTTTTTATTAAAATTTCCTTACGTTCAAAGCATTCTGGGATGTTGAGTTTTCCATCGATGCACTGGGTTTGCACTGCATAACCACACTTCCTGGCCTTGTTCATGCAGTAGACTGAGACAATCTCTTTGTGCAGGATTCTGTTAGTACGAAGGTCTTTGATCCATATTTTACGGCCTTTGTACAATATCCTTGCACTGTGTATGCCAACACTGCAAGGTGCTGTAAGTCACAAGGACAATGTTATGTTAGTTGGCATGTGGCATATTAGGTAAAGCACAGAGGCCTTCAAATAATCTGTTGTATTGATTTTTGTTGAATAGAAATAAGACATAAATCTTTAAATAAAACATGAACCAAACTGGGAAAAACTTAAAAAAAAAGGCTTTCCTTTCCATAACCTTTCCATAAAGCTAAATTCTCAATAATAGTTGTATACTACAAGTAGGTAATCCTGAAAGATCACCCAAAAAATATGGCTATCACCACACATTTGTAAAGTAACTGTAATATTGGTTGTAGCCCTACCCTTGCAGGATGGCTTTTCAGACCAGTCTCCATTATGCTGACAAACAATCTGGAGGCTTCCCTCAAGTACGTAGTCTCCATTGCAGCCATATTTGACAGTTTCCATGTAGTCATAGTCTCTCTGGTCGTTGCTTGACATGTAGCCCATGTCAATGTTTGTTGGTGGAGGGCAGGTCACCACTGTAAGGGGAACAATTTAATCCATTCATTAGAGAAAGTCTTCTAAAGAATATGTAGCTAGACATTGTATAGTCTTCTTCTATATGTGCATATCACCAGCTGTTTGTCAATTACTCCATGTTGTTGCAATTTGAAGCGTACTGGACAACTTCCCCTTGAGATTGTGAAGACCAAGTGAGGTACAATTACATTTGTGGTTATATGTCATATGTGGTGTGTGTCATTCTGTGTTAAGTGCTTAGAAAAAAATTATAGTGGTTGTGATTGGTTAATAGCCACAACAACTACTTCTGGTATTATTGCAGCAGCTCCTGCTTCTGTAACCACTGTACCTCTACATTCCGGTGTCTCAGTCCAGTTGCCGCTGACAGTGCACTCTGCTCTTGGGTTACCAAAAAGAACGTATGGAGGCAGACACTTGTACGTCCCTCTGGCGCCATAATCAGTGGTGTTCCCTCTGATCCTCTTGTCATAAATGATCATCCCAAACTGTGGGATTGGAGCAAGACCACAGGACACAGCTACGAGAGAAGTTTGCATGTTGTTAGTATATAATGCATGTGTGCATTGTATGTTCTAATATGGAATCAAAGGACAGAATTTTTTTATTGTGTGCCTGTCTTCTAAGGCCACAGGAAATGAGGTAAGAAAGTAAATACTATATGTTTTGTATTTATGCTTTCATATTTATTTTCCTGGTCTTGCAGAAGGATGTAGTGGATTACATACGTATGCACTCTGGTACTGGTGCGCTCCATGTTCCATCGGCGAGGCAGACAGCTGAGCTGTTTCCAGTCAAGGTGTACCTGTGCAAAGCAGCCATGTCATTCAGTCAGTTCATGCTTAGATTACAAATAAAGAGACATAACACATAATGGTTGACTAAAATCAGATTAAAGGCATTTGCAACCAGATCAGCAGAAAAATGTTGTCATTGTATGTTTCTGTAAACCATGGATATGTTACATTTTTACCTTATAATGCAGTGGATAAGTTGAAACTTTACGTCTCGACAATGTTGTGGTTAGATTTAGCCACAAAAAACACTGACGCATGGTTAGATTAAAACAAAATTTTAGCTTAAAATACTTGCTTTTGGTGGCACAGGAAAAGCAGCGATGTCACTGTAAAAACAACAGCTTTTTGTGCCTAAAACAAGATGCTACAAGCCCACACATGTCAGGCCATCCATAATCCCCTCAGCCTCCTGATGACAAAGTCAGCCCCTATACTGCATCGCTTTAGAAAAGCTGATATGATATGTATGAAATGTGCAATATAATATATTCATGGTTTGCAGAAACATACAATCCCACCATTTTATTCTGGCATTTGAAGCCAAGTATTGATGGTTTAGAGGAATGTTAAAATACTGGTTGGATGCTCACAAGATAATTTCAACAATTATGCTGAATTTGGTTTATTGCTCACCAAAGCTACACCTAAAAAGCTCCTAAAACGTGTTTTCAGTAGATAGCTCTGTTTTTTTGTGTGTGCTGATCCTTGAATAGTCAAAGTAAATCACAAAAAAGGGAGAAAATGAGAACTCAAAAGTGAGGGTAGTAATTTGTGACTCTGTGTATAAACTTATTGGTTAATTAAATTACATAGAGATCAAATGTATAAAATTCACTAAAATGATAAATGATAAACGAAATGCGTGAAGGTCTTTACGTGGCACTTTGACAAACAGCTGCCCTGCTGTTTTATTAAGAATTTTATTAATGATGAAAATGATCATTTTTCTTTTCAGAACTTTGACAACTGCAAATCAATTCCAGCATTTGATTTATCTTTGGTTTATCCACACAATTCACTCACTGGTTTAGTTGCCTGCATTTGACTAAACTTGCTGATATCTTGTCTCATATAAAGCAGTTTGACTAATTAGATGTTCTCCATTTGCATTTTCAACAACACCAACAATGTATCAAGGACAATCGAGGGGGCTGAGACAGGAAATGACATGAAATTCAACAAGATGTACAGGCTTTACCCTTCATCACAAGTATAGTTGATGGTACTCTTGTACACTATATCGTCATAGTAGATTTCTCCATTAGACACTGGATCAGGATAGGGACACCGCTTTGCTGCAGGAGAGAAAACAGCGCAGAGGACACGTGAATGGAAGGTTTTGCTTTTTAAGTTATTTTGTTGTGAAGAAACGCAGAATGACGTGTTTGCCACACCTGCTGTACTCATATACAACCATAATGAAGTCAAGTTGTGATCACATGCTGCAGACTATCTGCAACTAACATGTTCTCTGTTTCTTTTTTTTACTAGATATAATAAATTATTCTTTAATCCTGAATATACATATTAATATGCTGCAGCATAAAAGAGAAATGTTTACATTGCTGTACATGCTTGATAAATATTCTCCCCAAAATCTAATAAAGCAAAATAAGTCCTCTTTTTAATAACATTGGGAAATCTATATTGATATCAGTGACATTAATAATACTCAATAATAAATAATTGCAGTAGAAAGTACACTACTATGCAACTATGTTATATACTTTGGAATGGAACTACAAAGATGAAAGTTTCCTTAAAAATGTTGATTTTTCCTAAAAAATGACATCACTGTTTAAAGAGTAACTCAAGTTTAAATTTGCATCATAAGACAATCTGTCACAAAGTCTCACTAGAATAATGGAGACCCACGTATGCACATTAATCTGGTTTTCGTCCATTGTCCACTGACGCCACAAACGATCTTCCGAGGACCCGACACTGGGGTGTGTCCCTGTTTACAGGACAGCGTTAACTCTGCACCGGGGCTAAAGTACCTCTGGAGCCCATCCATCTCAATGTTGGCAGCCAGATCAGGCCTGAAACACACTGCAGGGACAAATGGAGTTAATGATAGCTATGTAAAGACATTTTGCTTGAGAACAATTCTCAACAACCATGTTGACAAGCCAATAAACATATGGGTTATCACCTCAGGAATTAAACATGTACTCTGATCTTAAATGCCATGTAGTATGCAGTCATGTACTGACCATGAAGGAATGTGCACTGTGTCTTTGCTTCACAAATCAATATTGTTATAACTTACATTTTCACTCAGCAGTTTAGTCATCATATTAGTACGCTGTTTGTCAAGAGGTACACTGGACTGCCTTGAATCACCGTACTCTTAAAGTAAACATGATCATTACTACTTAAACAAATGACTTCAGAATCTGGATCTTGTGACATGTAGCGATTACCTGATGCTAAAGCCATCAAAAGAGCAAAGTAATACATGTGTATACATACAGTGCAAGCCATATAATGTCAATAAAGTCAGGAAATAATAGCAAATACCATTGTCTTGTTCGGATGTCACGATGGTAAAAAATACAAATGGACATAGCAGGAACAAAGTCAGCATGTGATCCATCCTTTGTAGAAATATACAGACGCTCCTCGGCTCTTTCCTGTGGTCTCTGGCTCAAAAACTGAATCTCTGTCCTCTCTTTCCCTGCTGTTTGTGTTTCTCTAAAAGTAAACAGATAAGAGCAGCATGAAGTAACTCTTCACTGGCTATGCTTGTTGTGTTTTTTACTTTTTTTCTGCTTGCTTTTTGCAATAACAGATCGTAATTCTTGTGACATTTTACTGGAAGTGAGAAGCTCCAGCAGTGGACTTTCCCTTGTTGCTTCAGCATTATGTAACACCAGCCCACTGGGCCCCATGCTTGCTTAAAAACACTTAAAGAGCAGAGATGTGTGAAATCAAAAGAATTTCAAGGAATAATGATCCATGACTGATGAAATTTATCATGGTTATTAGGGGTTGAAAATGCTTTACTCACAAAACGACCATCTTTATATTAATGAATATTAATAACTAAACCCTGTGTTATGCAGAATTCCTGAAGAACACTTTGTTTCTCTTGCATGTCTCCACAGGGAACAAAGAATCCAAAAATGGAGACAATTTTTGATGAGTTGAATAGACAGGGGTCAATTTCACACAAGTTGTACATCTTACTTACTAAACACATGCATTTTTACATAACCTTACTATTTTAAAAACCTGTGCATAAACAGTCTCATGCAACTACAAGTAGCACGCCTGGGCAAGCATGTGTGTTTGGACTCTGCTTGTGCATTTCATTGAGCACCAACAATTTACTCCAACTCATTCAGAATTTTCTCCATTTATGGATTCTTCATTCACCATGGAGACATATGAGAAAAACTAAGTTTTCATCATGAATTCAAGGCAACACAAGGCGAGTTATTGATTTACAAATGATCATTTTCATGTCTCTGAGATGAAGACCCTGAAGGGGAAATTAATAATGCAATCTCAGTACAAATACCGAGATAACAAAGAGTGATTGCATCAAATATGTGAGTAGAATTTTCAGAAATAAGTGAGGTCTAAGTTGATGTAAAGCAGGAGCCGATATGTCAGTAAGAATAATGCTCCTCTGAGTGAGCAGCTACAGATTTGATATCAGCGTCCAAATTTAAACTGGTGGAAGTAAAGTGATACACTGATTCCATAAAGGTGTATTTATCCTTTTTATGAGGGTACACCTTGTACTTGAAAGGTCCAGTGTGTAGAATTTATTAGCATCTAGCAGTGAGGCTGCAGAACTGAAACCTCTCCTGTGTGCCAAACGTGTAGGAGAACTACTCTTGTGCATGTTCCTATCTTGAGCCAGTGTTTGTCCATTCTGGGATACTGTAGAAACAACATGGCGGAACCTGTGGATTAGGATCCACTCATATGTAGATATGCAGCTCATTCTAAGGTCAGGAAACCACAACAATTCTCATTTTTAGGTATTTATAAAAATTTAAAAAAGCAAACATAGTTATGAATATCATATTCAATTTCTGCCCCTAAATCCTACACAGTGGACCTTTAACTGAGCTGAGAGCTACAAAAGCAGACGCAATAAGCACACATGCACACAAACTTTATTGGTCAATGACAAGAAGTTAAAACTATGCAAGTATGATTACTTTATGGTCTCACCCTTTGTGCTTCATTTCAGCACTCATCACTTCATTAATGACACCAGCTGATGGGGAGTCTAAGCACCTCTGTGGGTTGTTCACACCGTGATATCACATTGAGAAGTTATGAGGGAGATCAGATTTACATCAGATTCACACACGAATAAGGTGTGAATTGGTATCAGATCTCTCGGGAGTGGATGTCTGACACACAGATCTTCAGTTATGATTGTGTACTAAGGTATGTCAGCACAGTTAATGTGAATCAGTGGATTTAAAACTACACAGATTCTTCAAGACATTGACTCTCTCATGTATCAAACAACCATTTTACTTCCTTAATGAAAACGTATTGTCATTATTTTGGCAGTAATCCCTACTATTACTTTATTATTAGCTGATAATAATCAATATGTGGCCTCTGTCTTGCAGCATACAGATTCATTCATCTCCTGTCAGTGTACATGGGTTTTCAAGTCATTCTGTGCATAGTTATGCAGGTCTTGCAGAGCTTGTGGGGCTTGCAGGGGGTGAAGCAGCACACATTGAGATTTCTGATGGAAGGGTTTTGGCCCTTAAGTTGTACTCCACCTTGCCTGGCTCTAAAGGCAAAAGAAAAACACACACATTACTGTCGTCAGTAAATGCACTGCTGCATAATGTAAGCCATCTTTAAGTTACGTGTTATGTAACATTTTTAGGGACAAGAACACTTCATTGCCACCAGTGAAACATGCAGATAGGGATATATTGCATCCAAACTCATAGTTAGATATCCAGCACCCTTCCTTGTCTAATGTTTGCTCTTATCCCAAATCTGATATGGCCACCACATCATACAGTTTATACACAATATGTTCCCTTGCGTATTAAATAACACAGAATTTTATAATGCTATTGATGTGCAATTCAACTTTTTCCTAACACTAGAAACTATTTTAAGTACAGGTTTGCATCTGCAGAAGTGCTCATGGTGCCTAAAGGTAAAGCCCTTCAAATACATTTGCTTTTGCAATAGTCTGTTGAGCATCCAGACCTCAACGGGTGAAACTAGAGAGGTTTGAATTATGTTTATCGAGCCGACAAGAACTCACCCTCAAAGCACTCTGGGATGGGAAGGGTTCCATCATTACAGGTGCTAACCACGGGGTAGCCACACCTCTCAGCTCTGTTCAGACAATAGAAGGCAACATGTTCTCCATGGAGGACTCTGTTGGGTTTCAGGTCTGAAATCCAGATCTTCTTGGCATTGTAAAATATACGGCCTCTTTTGATGCCAACCGTGCAGGGAGCTGGATGGAAAAAAAGAGCAGTTAAAGCATGTTTTCATCAGACATTTCAGATCCACTCAGTAGATTATAACATCAGTATCGTGTCGAAGCAAATTTTGATTACCGCTCCCACGTTTGCATGAAAGCAGAGCTGAATGTTGAATTTATTTCCAGTATCTTAGTCTTGTGGTTTACTAAGTGACTTCTGATACTGAATCATAAACACAAACATTTAGCCTGCGGGTAGGTTTTAAGATTTGATTCTCCCACGACTCACCTCTGCAGACTGGCTTGGAAGACCAGTTTCCTGTGTTTTGGCACTGTATCTCCGCCTCACCATCCAGAACATAATGATCATTGCAGGCGTACTTAACCTTCTCCTTGTAGCCATGTTGTCTCATCACAGCAAAGGTGATGAAGCCATTCGGTATGCCTGTTGGGATGGCGCAGCTCACCTCTGGGATGATCAGAGACAGGCCGAAAGTGTAAGGAGGTATTATTCAGAGTGAGTAAACAGTCTATATAAAAAGGAACAAAAACATTTGAAAAATGCAGGCTGGCTGGTTTCACGGTTTGTGATCACAAAGAAGAGAAATAGATGAAAGGGGAAGCGATGATAAAAGAACATGGAGAACACAGGCTTTGTCTGCGAACCTTTGCACACCGGTGGCTCAGTCACACTTCCGTCAGCCATGCAGGATCCCCTCTCATAACTTGGTGCCTTTGGTCGGTTACACTCGTACGTCCAGCCTTGCCCATAAATGACGGTGTTTCCAGTAACTGTCTTATCATGGACAATTCTTCCATCTGCAGGTGACTTAGGCAGCGGACAGTTCACAGCTGCAAGAAGTAAAACAATCATGCTTGAGTTACACTGAAGCATTTCTCTTCTGTAAGCATTAAGAATGTAAAATCCATCCACATTAAAATGATGTCAGAATTGATGTTTATTTTGCTTTCTAGGCAGCAAAGTGACTTAGCCATCTTTTAATATACTCGAAACTTTTACACCACTCTATATAAAAGTCAGCATGTTCTTCTTACTGCTAAAAATGAACAAATGTCTTGTGAAATAATAACTTAATAGTCACAAATACATAGTAACAGAAAGCAACTGCAAGTGCATCAATACACAAACAGAAGACCGGCTTCCTAATGACATTAAAAAATGGTTTAGATGTTGTGTTCGCTGTCCACATTACGTGCAGTACCTTTGCAGACAGGTGGTTGATTGCTCCAGGTGCCATCATGTAAACACCTGCTCTCATTGGCTCCTAGCATGACGTACCTGATGAAGTTCACATTATTCTGATATACGTTATATATATAAACACACCTTGTAATAATCTGTTTGGAACTGTAAAGTAATCTGATTTTACCCGTCATCACATGTGAAGTTCAGCACGCTCTTGAAAGGGGCCTCTGTCCTTCCCATGGCCAATGGCTGTAGAGGTCTGGGGATTGGGCACATCTTAGCTGTAGGAAAGGTGGTACAGGACTTAATCTACATCTTTTGGAGGTTAAACTCCCATTTTTATCAGTATTACAGTATTTCTACATTTTGTAGGACCACCAAAATGTGTGTCATTTTCATAATTGGTATATTTTTAAGGTAATTCTACTGTTTTTTGATAAGTGATATCACTGTATTAAGATAAAACTGCTGAAAACCTGTATTTTGTGCTGCCCCTTAAACCATATATTCTGAATAATTCAAAGACTCAATGATCCCCAAAGAACTGTGTTCTTATCATGGTGGAAAAAGCCCATGGAGCAGCATTTGGACCTCATCATGTGACAGGTGATGCACATAAAGTAGGCATCATAGAGTAACAGCAGAAGCAAAGTATAGAAGCCAACTTTTATTCCCACTTTGTACTTTTGGATGGATGTCACAATTTAAGAATCACAGCATTTCCAGTTTTGCACTTCTGCATCAAGTCCAACACTGCAGTAAACTCACGGGAGCATGTCAAGTCTGACTGTGTCCATTCTCCAGCGGCAGTGCAGGTCATCCTTCGAGGGGTTGCTGTTGAAGGCAGGTACCCCCGTTCACACGCGAGGGTCAACTCTTCTCCAACCTCATACACACGTTTTAGAGTCAACTCGTCAATCCCGTCAGTGACAAGAGGTCGGCTACATACTGGATAAAGACCAGATAGATAATTCACAGCAATAATGTCCATGATATAACAACTGCAGCCTTTAATCCAATGTGTAGATTAGTTGTGAAAGTTGTGCACACTTTACTTCTGATGCAACACCATCAATCGTGCAAATGCACTACATAGGAAACAGCAAATAGATTGAGGAGAGTGATTAATAGCAATTCAAATAGTATCTGCTGCACAAAAAGCACAATAAAGTCGTTTTATGCTCAAATAAAAAAAAATTATCCTGCTCCATTTTACCTTTCTTGGATGTTACAGTTGTGTATAAAGCCGCTTGGCAAAGCATCAGCAAAGCCAACATCGGAGCCATCTTCTTTGGGGTGAAGCCTCCTCAGTATCCCCTGCATGCGTCTGGGTAGGGATGGAGCCAACATAAAGGCTGCCGGGTAAACGGGCCCCTGATAGCCTGCTCCAATCAGACGCCAGTGTAAGCTCCTATTGATCGAGCACAAAGGTCTTAACTCCTGCATATTTACCCAGAATCGATCGATAACCTTGATTTGGTACAAGAGCCGGCAGCGGACACACAGCGTGATATGAACTCATAAATAATGAGAGGGAGAGACTCCCAAGACACGGTGCAAACACACACACACGGATTCATACACAGATTTTCAATGAGGAGTACTCAAACCATGCCCTTTTTAGTAATGGCTCAATGGCTGTTTGCTATTTAAGAGTTTAGATTCAAGAGGTTTAGTTTATTACTACAAAGCAGAAACTCTTTGCAGAGCCATAATCACTGAAATTATGCAACACCTAACTAGGTCAAAGGATTTGTTGATTAAGAGTGATACTGTGTGTCCTGAAGAGTTGGATTCAACAAGGCAGATAGGCTCCATTATTTGAATCAAATATACATCATGTCACTGACAGCCAAAAGCTCTGTTACTATTGTTCTTTCTCTTAAGTGATGGATGTTTTATTTAAACAGGCTTGAGCCAAAAATCATATGCTTTCTGGGAAGAGCACATCTGGTTTATCTAACTCAATTTAATTTGCAAATATTTGTCTTTCGCACAAGATGGATTGAGATGGTTAGGCTGCTCTGCTGGTCAGTGAACCTAAGGGAATTGGTAAACTTAGAAAAGTTTGAGAGATAGCGAGCAAGTAAAGTCAGAAGAGTTGGCGAACCCTCCGCTGTGAAAAAGTGTTTCAGAAGGGAGGAATTGTAAATCCAGTGGAAGCAAACACCAGCAGCAATGTGTCTAAGTATAGAATCCAGCTGAGGACATATTCATAACTACTGCAAAAGAACAATCGACACAAATAAGCACACTATCAGAAACAAACAGTGAGAGCTTTAAATGGCAAAATAATACAGCAGTGTTGGTGAAGCACACAGATGGATTACTGAATGGGCTTATCCGGCACAGGCTCTGGGGCCCAAAGTGTCAGGGGCTTCTTTGACCCTTGCCTGCGAAATGTCACTCACATTTACATGGACCAACCAGGAGGAGACTCAAAATGACCAAGAAGAGGAGCAAAGGAACTGGCACAGAGACACAATATTACTACAAAGAAACACAAGGAGACACAAAAAGACCAAAAGAGGACACACAATTACCTCAAAGAGGCACAAAGTCACCTCAAGGCAACACAAAACCACAAAAAAAGCAGCACAACTACAACAAGACACATGGGGCCTTTTGCATACCTGCGCCCAGGGGCCCATTGTCTCATAATCCGCCCATGGTCAAGCAGGAAATCAATCTGCTCAATGATAACTTTGAAAGAAGGAAACACAGCAGTGCCAGTGGACTTTAACAAAGACACATTCTGGACTCCAGGTCTGATGCAGCGTCACATATGATCAAAAAACCCTACAAGAACCTACAAAACCGTACATGCAGTTCCCAATGGTGATCGCACAAATGTTTACATTATGAGGAGCTTTACTCTTTTATTACAGCTGCAAGGTACTCAGCTGCAGTCCTCTGAAACACAGAAGCACTGACAGAGTTGACGGGACTCAAACACAGCATCAGTGGATCTGTATGTGTGAAGTACTGAGCTCAGCATGTTGTTACAGTAACTATCTTCACGGATCAGCTAAACATGTGTAATGCGCTGTGATACCACACGGTGACGCTCCCCATCCAAAATTCCTGAAGCGGGACCACGGGCCTCCTCCCTCCCACGGCGGGTCAGTCCTGTTGCGTGACATCAGCCGGATTGAAAAGAAGGAAGCGGCGCGGAGCAGCGTCAAGTTACACAAAGATACCTAAAACCACGAGCAGGAAGTTTGCCTTAGAAATAAAAGAGCCTATTAAAGATGTGTAGCACTGATATTAGGGCTTTGAGTGCGTTTTAAAGGAGGGAGCATGCTCTCTCTGGCTGATGGATTGACTGGTTGTTTGAAAGGTAGCTCCACAGGTTTGGCACTGTGATCATATGCAATAAAATGTCATCATTTCGGTATAAATAACCCTAACATATCACCATGGACTTCAGCAGACATAGTCTGACAATTCAGAGACTCCTGTTTATGACCTGAAGGTTACCTGTTCACATCCTCCATGGAGCTGAATTAATATGCACAAAGGTTGGGTGGCTTCTTTTTGATGGTTCAAAAGATTGGTGGCTGATGCTTTCATGTATTGTTTGACAACAGGGGCATCATGAAGCCTTTTGTGACTGTGACTGAGATTAAAGGCTGCACACACACAAGGTTACACCGAGGACACCAAGGGCTGTTTTTATGACAGTTTGAGAATTTTATACACCCAGTTGACAGTTTATTAGGCAGATAAAGCTGATGCAGCCCAACAGCTCTGCAATAAATCCTACATTTACTAAGGCTATATAATTCATTTTTTTGTTGAGACTGATCCAGAGAAGTGTTGTTTCAACTTTATGATCTGTGGTTAATATTTTGTCCACCTTTATTGATACAAATGGGGTGGACACTCAGACATGGGCTTTAATTTAAGCCAAAACTGACAGTTATAGCCTTCATGAAGGTTTGATTTATTGCAGGGTTGTGTTACACTACATATTTTTTGACTATATGTAGACTGCATGATTTATATTAGTGTAGTTTTAGTCTACACTCAGTTGAAAGTTGCTTTGTGTGTGTGTTACTTACTCATGATGACAACAATGTAATAATATAACTGCAGGCCTACTTAGTTATTCACTTTTCAAGCAAAGTAGACAAAGCTACCATGACAGCGCCATGCGTTGCTGCAGTTAGTATGGACTAATTCCTGCACAAAAAGAGATTGACAGATTCATCGTTTAAAATCAATGTTCGGGAAAAATCACCTGCAGAATAAATCTTTTAGTCATCTCTTTAAACAGGCAATGGTGCCCCCAAGGGAGGGCCATGGCTACCCTGATACAGTTGCTTGCCCCTCATTGGCCCCCCATGGCAAAAATAATTGGAGGCCGACATTACTGTCTTTAAGAGGCTGTGGCTAGCTACACAACCTCAGGCAGCTGTTGATACCAACCATCTTGGCATAGCTTGTTGGGAAGGGGGCTAAACAATGCTCTTAAGTTAGGCTAAATTTTGGTGAGGCAACATCTGGTATGGTCATCCTCAAAGGAGTCCCTCAAAGATATCAAGTCCCTCAAGATATCTGAATAAAAATGGGCAAATCTTTGTTCAACCTGAGAGTGCCTGTTCCCACTGAATGTTTTGTTTCTTACAATTGGTGTGCTCCACCAACTTGGAGCTGCATGTTGTTTTTTCAGGGAAAAGGACAACCAGCCTATTTCAAGAACAATGAAACAGATACAGAACATATTAAAACAGCATCGCTGTGGAACTCAAAATGTTAACTGTACCCATATAAGTCTATGCACATCAGATGATTAGTAATATGAACTGTAAAATATGAAACCAAAGTATATCAGTATGTGATTCCTTAACTTTCACATTGACATCATTTTCAGCAACACTATGTGCTTAAGCAGCTTCATTGAATTTCTGAAATTCCCCCATCTCCCCCCTTCTAGTTACCCCTATAAAGAATATCTGGGGGTGCCACTGTCCACAGGGCCCCATAAATCAAGGTTTCTGTTAACCAAATCTGGAGTATCAGGTCCAGTTCAGCAGCTGACTTAAGCTTTAGAATTAAAGTATTATATCAACTTACTGACTTATGGGGTGGGTAGCACTTTTCAGAAAGAGCTTTCTGGCAGAAAGAGGGCAAAGTTCTTTCATGTGCAAGACAACAGCCTCTTCCACAACTGACATAAAAAAATAAAAATAAAAAAAAAAGAGAGATAGAGGACTGGGTGGGTGTAATACATGACATATATATGTGAAACTGTGGAACTGGAAAAATTTAATAGAATTTGGGATAACTGGATTAAGTTCGTATTGCTAATTAGATCAGACTTCACATGAAACAGTGCACAAATTGAAGAATCCCTTAGTTCATCGCTACAGATGTTGAAATGATTTATTGCTTGCTCCACTGGAATCCTTCAATCTATATTCACACAGAAGAGGAAAATACAGAAGATATAGGTACATGAAAAAAAGGACAGAGAATAAAGACCATTTTCTCCAAGTGATTAATTTTTATCATCTTTTGTTTACTATAACTATTATTATTATTCTAAAATAATAATAATGATAGATATGTAAATCTTATATATTGATATATTTGCAGGCTGTCTGTCTGAGAAAATAGTATCATCCAGGCCTTGGCCAACCCTGAGCTGATCTCAGTCAGGTTTTCATCTAGGCTTTTGGACAACTGGCTCTCCAGCTTGTTTGTGGGTGCAGTTTATTGAATTTTGTCCATTTTTATGAACTTGTATAATA
>JAPZEB010000020.1:22410344-22420346 GCA_029783705.1 Chaetodon striatus | reverse complement strand
ACTTAAATAGACTTTCTCACATGTTTGTTTTAGGGCTAAAAAATTATTCAGAAGTCATTCTTCAGTATGGCTGGATGTCATTCTCAGTTTTCTTTTTTGATTTGTTAAATCACTAAAATATATAATTATCTTTAACGAGGCACTTGAAGTAAAGGAACACAGAAAATAAACAATGACCCTCTTTACCAGTGGTTTTAAAATGCTTTTTTGGTGATCTGATCACAAGTAGACAGCGCTAAATACAAGTGTAAACAAGCACCAAGGTGCATCATGATCCAATCACTCAAATCACCCACCATATCCTCATACAACAGTTTGTATGATACCT
The DNA here is from genome assembly GCA_029783705.1 of Chaetodon striatus. Classification (NCBI taxonomy): domain Eukaryota; kingdom Metazoa; phylum Chordata; class Actinopteri; order Chaetodontiformes; family Chaetodontidae; genus Chaetodon; species Chaetodon striatus. The sequence continues at coordinate 22,420,018 of JAPZEB010000020.1, read as the reverse complement.
ATCAAATTAGTGCCCCATGAATTAGCGCCCCTACTGGTTAGGTTAGGTTTAGGAAAAGCATCATGGTTTGATGTCGTCACGTTATGTATGTAACGTAAAATTACTTACCAAAAGTAATATGACAAAGTGATGACGTACCCTAAAATAACTCAAAGTTCACTTGGCTTTACATGGGACAGGAACACCCATCTCCTTGAGGAAAGTCTTGTCTTTGTCTGATCTATCCACCGCCCTAACCTGCCTATTTTTACAGACTTTATACTCTTTATACTACTTCCTTTTCTACTCCGGTCAGCACATCGGTCATGTCTCCCTGACAAAGAAAATAACAGGAAAATATATATGAAGCACTGCATCGTTTTGTCCTATGGAAGAAGACCTGTTGAATTTTGCTGACAGCAATATCTCCAGCTATCACGACACAACCGCTAATGTGACTAGTGAGAGTGTGGGCATAGGAACTGTGCGTGGGGTGCTTTGACCTTCTAGCTGAATCTGAACACAAGTGGTCAGCAGCAGATGCATGATGGACACACAGGTGTGAATGGTGATGTGTCTCGAAAGTCTACTTGTGTTCAGATACTAAAACGCATTTTAAAGGCCAGTGTAAACAGGGTCAATGATACAATTTATAAGAAGTACGACATATATAAAACATTTCATAAAGCTTTCCTAGTTATATGCATGGACCAAAAACATTGTCTCTCATTTACGATGTAGAGGCACTGAATTGAAATACTCCCACATATTGTTATTGTTGTTTCATTTTTACAAAGTGTAATTTTTGGTGTAATTTTTCTAAAAGTTGTAACACTAATTAGCCATCTGTGACAAAGTGTCAAATATTTTACAACTGTAAAAATTAAACATCCAGTGAATGACTTAATTGGAAACGCTCTCGACGGATTTACTTCTTACTGAGTAGAACGGAAGACAAAAGATAAACACAAACATAAACACTTTGCCATGCAAGGTGTTTGATCTCAGTGATTCAGAGGCGCTTCCCTTTAGTGTGTCAGAGAGAGTGAGACATGCAGAGGTCTTACTCATAATACTAATACATACGGGTGGTTCATAGTGTCGTGTGTAAGAGCATGTGTCTGGGAAATGTTCACATATAGAAACATGCGTATTAGCCCATGACTACTAAAATTCCAACACCCACTCCTCTGTGTGATCTCTCATTGAGGTGAGATGCAGTCTGCTCTCTAGTACTCCTACTTGGGTGAAACCAGGCTCAGTAATGAGTCAGTCCGAGGTGTCGGAGTGTTGACAGCCTAACATGTTTTTGCATAACCTGACATTATCGTCAGCGTGTCCGCCAACCCCCTCCTCTGCTTTCACAGGAAGTTGTCAGTTCCATCCTGCCTCATTGTTACAGTCTCGGCTTTTCATGCAGGAGATGATAAATTGAATGATTAGAAGGACGTCAGAGAGACAGCAGCACAGTACGAGTGAGGTCTTACTCACAAGTGGTGCTTTTGAGATTTTTCCTCAGACAGCGGAGGCTTGACTGCGCCTCTCAAAAACTGACCACTCCTTCTCCTTCCAACATAAATCCATTCCTGGACCTGTTAAATAAATAATGCGTGCCTTATCAAGATGAAGGTCGTTACACTGCTGCTATTCAAAGAGAGAAAGGTCCCCACTTTATAATATCTGTTTAGCCATCAATTATTAAACTTAAGCTTCTAGAAAATGAGGGTTGAGTCCTCCAGCAGAGACCACGAAGCCTCTCAGTCACTACTTGAAAATGATAAAGTGATAAACTGGAGAGTGGCATTTCTATAACAAGAGTGACATTTACTCCTCAGTCCCACAAATGTCCCTTTTCCAAGAATAGGGTGGGCTGCACACTGTCAACTCACATATGTTTATAGTGTTGTCAGCTGGAGTGTTTCGGAATCTAAATTGTGTGTCATATATATAAGCTAATTCAGTGTTTATGCTTGTACGGTTATTTTTTAGATTAGACATACAGGTATGAAAACATACAAAGTATGTAACAGGTGCCAGATAGGATGTCAGATCTTAGATTGTCATTGACAATAAACCTTTTAAATATTGAGTAATCATTTAAGTCATTTTTAATGCAGGTTTTTGCTGGTTTTCTCAGTTTCTATATGCATCATGTTAATACCATTAGATTTTGGACAAAAACAAACAATTTCAACTTGTCAGCGTAGGTCTTGGAAGGTAGTGATTGGTAGTTTTCAGTCATTTCTGACATTTTATAGACACAAATAACCAGCTAAATAGGGCCAAGTATCAGAACTTAATGTATATTGACTGAATTAACCCAGTGCCAAGTAGTATTGAAACACCTACGGACCTTCCCGACTCCCCAGTGGATCAGCAAACTTTCTGTTGCTGCCATGACAGTCAATTAAATGTCAGCCAGATTAGCACGAGCTAACACAGCAGCAGTGGCTAACATCAGACACCAATTTACTAAACTGTCCCAATAAACTTACACTGACACCGAAACGGCTCAACCCTATTGTTAAACCCATCAATAACACAGTGACAGGGTAGCCGTGTCACTGTGTGTGTGTGGCCTGGCCGACTCTTACAACTCCCTCTTACAGTCTCTGATGTGGTGAAGTAAAGTGCAGTGTACTTGACAGAGTTGGCAGTTCAGTGTGTTGAGATGCCACCAAAGGTTTGAAAGTATGGCTGTACCACATGCCACTCCACTCACATTTTGGGTACCTAATGAAGTACTCTCTCGATATTGGTTTCACTTTAAAGGTATTGGTACTGGTAGTAATTTTTTGAACAATACCCAGCCCTACAGTCAATCCAGCAATTGTAAGTTATAGCATAAGAAGTGGTGATAATACTGCATTCTACCCCCTTACCCCCCTGCCTCTCATATGCACATTGTATCTAGATATGATTTAACCTGATTATGTTTACACCTGGTATTAATACACATCTCCATTGTCAATATAAAGGTCTGATTGCTCTCTTCAGCTCAAACAGCCGTTTGTTGTCCACCATTTGCTTAGCCATTGCTTCATAAATGGCCTGGTTGCCAAGTTGCCAAGTTTCGCTTGCATGCAATAGCATTTACACTTCTGTTCAATGTGGTCACAATGCGTCACTAGCGACTGTCCCTGCGGTGGTTTGGCTGATTGGATCACAGTCCATGCTTAGTGATTTTTGGGTGCATTTATACCTGTAATTTTATGTGATAGAGCACTATCCAATCTGATCACCCAAAACACATTTTAACGCAAGGTGTAAAGGGGGTTTATTATGTGAGGATATAGTGGAAGATGTGAGCATTGTCAAAAGTGCAACAGATTCAATCAACAGTTTTTTGTGCTGAACATGACCCATTGTGGGTGCAGGTGAAGAAAAAGCATCAAAGCCCTCTCAGCCTGACACTTGCAATGAAATGTTATAGCAAAGTTAATTTTTGAGGAGACTTAATGTTGTGGAAACAAACAAGCCTATCTGTAACCAGCTCTCTAGATTTTATCTGCACGGTGAACGATATGCCTGTCCTCACCTGGCTACTTCTCCTGTGGAGTCTTATTTCAAGGCTCTGGCCTGCTGCCGTTGTGCAGCAGGGTATCTCAAATTAGTTTAGTTGACATTGTAATACGGCCAGGCAATTTGTACCCGTGTCACTTAGCAGATTTACTGTTCACTTCACACTGTCTTTTGAAACCTGTGAGCCTGGGTTGAGGGTTAGGGTTTCTCATTTGGTTTTCATCTCTCGAAGTTCTGATTTACCAAGGGTTAAACAGTCAGTATAACCCTGTTCTGTGACCTGTTTCACATTCATTCAGATAAACATATTCATAGTGCGCCACAGTCTTCTGTTGGCCCCTCTTAAGTGTTTAGGGGTCAAGTGCCTTCTTCAGAGGCACCTGTGTCAATAGACACTTATTGAAGGGGTGTAATATTCATTCTTTGCTCCAGATTGTCTTGCCAATTTGGGACTCCTACCACTTACTGACTTCTCTAACAGGATGTAGGTGGTATCATAAGACCATTGTGCCCTGCCACCTAAACAGACCCACAGTATTGTATTGTATTTCAGATTGTATTAATAACAAGCTTTTTAGTCCATCTAACTCTGCAAATGCTCACTCTCTCTTTTCACAGATATGAAGCAGGAAATCTTAACTTAGCCCCCAGAGCTTTGGCTCACAAATTGATGTTCTTTTTGGCGTCTTGGTATAATGGTGAATGCAAAATCAATATAAAAACAGCCCTCCATAAACTGCTACTTTTTACCGACTATAATTAAAAGTGTCTCAGGTAAATTCCTCTTAGAGGACATATTTCAACAAAGACTAGACAGGTAACTAGATATGAGATGACAAAGGAATGAAATGAGAACCAGATGGCTTCACAGAATGTTGTTCTTGTTATTCTAGCAGAAACAGTATTCATGTGCCACACACAATATATAGAATTGTGACTGTAGAAGTCTCATTTTCTGCTCCACACACTGCTTATTACGCAGATAATTTCAGGAGTGTCGATACATTCGATGGATTTGTGCTTGCTCAGTGGTTTCTTGAGGAGGACCTTTAAGTTCCTTGGTGGGTTGGATGTTTATTGGCAGACTATAGACAACTAAAATGCACCCGAGGCTTTCCAATGTTCCCTGTTTGATGCACAAGAGGAGAAAGTAATGAATTTTGCTGTCACCTCCCTAGAGAGAAGTCTACTTGATGTCCAGCCACACAAGTGAGGGCATGCACTGATCAAAGGTGATGCATTGTTGACCCCTGTTTTACCCTGCTGGCTAAATGCAATTGGACCTATTGCTCTATATTCGGACTGTGTTTCTGTAATGAGAATCCAAAAACAACAGCAAACCTGCTACAGAAACTAAACTGTGCTGCAGTATGAACCTGCCACACATTATGATAACTGTAACCAACCAGTTACTCATTAAATAAACCAGCCCTGCCTCTTTGTTCCTTTGATGGTTAGTGGTCTTGTTTGATGTGCTAGATCACACCTAGACAGTGTCAGACAAATAATCATGACTACAAATGTTTTCATCCGCAGAATACCATCGATGCAGAGTGTCCATGTTTGCTTTGTGCTGTTCAGTGTTTGGATGGTAGTCAGAATATCCTTGTGCACATCCGCCATAGTGTCATCCCATTGTTGACAGTCCATGGTCCATGTCTGTGCCAGCTGGTACACACATTGTACCATTATTTCTTGTTTTTTTCCCCTTCATCTGAGCGCTATATGCAACGTTAGAAGCTTAATGCTCAACGTTCAACATCACTGCAATGTCAGTGGTTGCCAGAAACACAAGGCTGATTGTGTACACATTGACTTGTCTAACCATTGACCTCACTTCATTTGATATTAGAGGTGTGCACGTGAGTCACATAACTTGGACTTGAATCAGGCTCAAGTCACAAATTGGATGAATTTAGACTTGGGATGTGATTTTGGACTTGTGACTTGCAAAACAATGGCTTGGTCTCACCATCTGTTAGATATTGCACGGTTGAGAGTGTTGTCCAATGACTACAAATTGCAAATGTGATGACTGAAAATATGAAAATAGAGGCATCAAGACCTAACAAGCAGCCAGCATCCAACGATGCCACAGCTCCATTTCTGTTGTGTGGCAAGTTTGTGCGTCACACAGACTGTGATACATCGCTTCACGCTTTTATTTCTCCAGGGAGTTACACAGCCTGTAATAAACTCCATCTTTTCATGAGGGTTTATTACAATTTCAACCTCAGATGGCCTGAAATAAACCACGCTTATGTGTGCCTCAGTGAGTAATGCTTTTACAGTGAAATTACTTGAAAATAGCGCAGCTTTGCAGTATAGTAGCCAAGCAGCTATTTTCAGTTGTGCTTTCATTAGACAGTAAAAGATACTGCATTGCCAGTACACAAAGTGATACAGATATGTGGAAGCACCACAGCTTATTTTTCAGGAGAAGTGTCCTTAGTTTTTTCTGTCAAATAGAGCACAATTACATTAATTTGGTGGTGTAATAGCAGTGAGCAGAAAAGTAGCAGGGCTTTAAAGCTCTCAGTGATAAAACTTTGATGTACTAATCCAGCGGGACTGTTGCCATTTTTGCAAGTGCCCCTTCAGATTCTGGGCATGCTAAAAATGAATTCCAGTGTCAGAGTTAGCAGTTTCAACGTGTTGTCCTCTCCAGTTTTCTGTTGGCAATTTTTGTGGTTTGTTTGGTTATTTATTTATCCAGCCACACAAACTTCAAACAAAAAGGACAGAGCCTGGGCATCATTTTTCATCTCTGTTACTGTTTCAGCTGTGAAAGCCTTAAACTGAAATTTTCGTACCATCATTTTGCCCTCCAAGAAATGATTCTGCGAGGAAATGGTCCGTGACAGACACATGAAAGCCCTGCTGACTGTGGTCCTGGGTTTCTCACGAGCCCACAGCCTCAGTCGGAGCTGTGAAAACCCCAGGCCACCCTGCTGCATCTGTTGCTTTATCTCTGTCACCTTGGTGGCCGTGCCTTTTTTCACACCCTCCTCTCTGCTGTACAGCGGCGGCATACTTAGAACAAAGAAGCAGATTAATTGCAAACTGCTTTTATGCTAACAGCTGAATTTTGTTCATGTTAGCGAGTACACTGCCAGCTCTCTTCTTTTTCTTCTCCTTTCATCTCTTTGTCTTTTTACTGATTTGCTCGTTTCCTCTGTCATTTCTTGGGCTCACAGCCAGAAAACTGCCCTCTACAGTGCCCTCCGCCCGGGCTGGCTGCCCATGGGGTTGCTCCTATATAGGGCCATTTTCTTTCTCTCTGAAACTCACGCACTCCTACATATCCAATCCCTTCATCTCATGCTGCTAATAAAAAAGAAATTAACAGTTGGTTTGGTTTCTTCATGCTCTGAGGGTTAAGATGTTCCAGTGTTGATGTTCCCTTTGTACTGTTTTGGCCCAGATTTAGATGGACATCAAGATGCAAGATTCAGAGTCTTTTGAATGGAGCAGAGCAGAGAAGAGGCATCATGACATGTGTGTGTGTGTGTGTGTGTGTGTGTGTGTGTGTGTGTGTGTTTATGAGACAGAAAGGGAAGGGGGCAGAGTTCAACATAGGCTATATTTAGAGTCGCTCCCCGGTCCCCTGAAGAGACACACTGCTATGCATAGGGCTGGTTCTGTTTATAGGAGGACACTTGCTCGGTCTTTAGATGGCCACTGTGCGATTACATAAGGGGACACACACGTTAGACAAGTTTTGCAGATGTTAGCAACCTCGTGACTTCACCAGGGATGTTTGTTCAAGCCTCACCGTTGACGCTTTGTCATTTTTTTCGGCATCTTTATGTCCTTCCTCAGAACAATCAAAAATACACCAATCAGTCAGATGATAGTATTATAAAAAAGAAACCTTGGGATTAAGCGAATTTTTCATTTTTTTTTTTTTCAATTTCAACATATTGATTAAAAACTCAATCCTTTGCAAATACAAATTTTCTGCTATGGTTGTATTGCTACAGTTTTTAATACCCTAGTTGTTCATTATTTCTTCCTGCTAGATATTTGCAGCCAGCATTTACTGTCTGGACACAATTACCCTAATGGCATTTGTTTGTCTGGTATACATAGAGAACAGAGGCACAGTCACTGATCCATTTCATTTAGTTCAACAGAAGGAAACATGGAGATTATAGCACAGTAAACTGATACAATGACAATGATGCAGAAACAAGTGCAAGACAATGTATTGCCCATCAACAAAAATACACACATCTAATTAACCGTTTACATTATTTCTCATGTCAGTTACTAATGTCACATCATTTTAAAGACTTAAATCATGTCAGATAAGATTTTTATTGAGGTGACGTCACCACTGACCAAAGAGTATCACGTTTTTGTTTGGTGCCTTTAGTTCAATTAATCAAAAAGATCAATATGATTTTATTCAGCAGTCTACTATGTGAACAAAGATTTTAATTAAGAATTTCAGCCCCCAGAATCACCTGCTATAGATCTGTACTTTGACCAGAGCCATGTATATATAGTAAATGTGTATCCCAATGAAGCTGTTTAAAACTGTTATCAACCAAAAATATCACTGTATCAACATTGGCGTGGTTCTTTTCCTTATAATAGTTGAACATGTCTTTCACACACACTGACAGAGACTTTCACCTTGTAGAAATGAGTGTTTGACACCTTTAAATCATGGACGGTGATCAGGACCCTGACCTGTACAGTGCTCCCTGGTGCCTGAGGAGATATGGCCTGTCTGACAGAGACCATAATAACTAACGCTGCTCGAGCAAATCCCCAGCAGTAAAACCTCTCACTCCTAAAGCCTCCCCAGCTGTAAAAGGACCACCACTATAGATTCGTGTGTCCAATAGAAAGTAGTTAAAACAACTCATAGCTATTAATTTTAACTTCTTTCAGTCCACACTGCTGTCTGATCCATAAGCACAAAAAAAGACTATTGTAAAACCAACATTAACAGGACAGTGAGTTACTCACAGGCAGTGATATTAATGCATTGTCATTACAATAAACTCCTTAGCTACCTTGTCAGATGAAAATGAACAGCAGCAAAACACTTCATAGTCACAAAAGCTCTCATAAAGCTTTTTAAGTAGGTGCTGCTCATTTTTGACTGGCTGGTAACCTCTTATTCAGTCTTTAATAGTAACCTGTAACATGAGCAGCAGGCAGCAGCATTATCTTATAACTCATTTATAAAGCTGAGAAGGTCAAAGAAAGTGCTCTGATTACCATAAACAGGTGTTTTTAGTGATAGTCAAAGGCAGTGGCTTAGCATTGGAAAGACACAGATAGGTGGCAAATTAAAAACCAACATAATGGGCCCTATTTAAATAATCTGTTGAGCATGGTCTAAGGTGCACAGTGTAAGTGCATTTAGGGCATTTTCAACTCCACTTTGCTGGTTAAACAGAGCATAATCTAGGTGCAAAGTAAGATGCAAGGGGCAGAGGGGTTGTATTTATTCCCTTAATTAATCATAGGGCATAACACGAAATCAGTTAATCAGAGTGTCATCTCCATTTACCTTTTAAAGCCAGGTGCACCTGGAGCACTGATATTTACATGGCGGATCCAGCAAATTGGAGAAGCACGGTGTTTTCTGCTGTAAGTAATGCAGTAAAAGAAGTAATGTCAGTGAAGCAAATATTGTAGTACATTTTAGCAGCAACACTAAAACCTGTAGTTAAAAACTTGACAGAGGAAACAGAGCTAAACATTAAGCTTCTAAAATAATGAATGAAGTCAGGCTGCTCCTTGTGTGTAAACGCGCAGTTTCTCTATTAATGGGGAGTCGGACAGCAGCTCTGCTCTGCTCTCTGCTATGTTTACATTTTTAGAGAATGGGATTTTTTTGTCATTAATAATGCATTGCTTTACTGACCTTCAGCCTGTGTGTAACACGCAAAGTGCTCATGTGTTGTGGGTGCATCTTACCCATCTGAATATTGTGCCCTTCAAATAGCAGTAAAACACTGTGCCATTAACTTTAGATCAGGTTTTTGTTGATCAATAGTTCAAGCAATTTCTGCAATGGTGTGAAACTATTAATGAGAGTTGTGCTGTGTTTTGCATTGCTAAGATAAGATCCATAGTGTTAGACCACTTCAAGCCTCCAGAACAGCTTTAATGTGCCCTTATTCTACAAGTCTGTTGTGCACTACTGGTCA
>JAPZEB010000020.1:22388625-22400236 GCA_029783705.1 Chaetodon striatus | reverse complement strand
TGATTTTGTCTTTATTTTGACTTTTTAATCTTTTAACTAAGTTTATAGTCTTCTGTTTATTTAACTATTTTAAAGGTTATTATTATTATTACAGCTTTTAAACCTATTGTATTGTCTTTTTGATGTATTTAATGTAGTTCTTCCATCTAGTTTTAAATTTTACCCTGGTTTTCGTCTATCACTGTTAAGGCTGTATGATATTTGCACATTTTTTAATGTCTAGAGTACATTGGTCTTAACTTGTTAAAACGTTTTGGTCTTTTTCGCCGTCTTTACAGTCTACACTTCTTCTGTCTTGTCGCTCATCTGTGAAGTACTTAGAACGTTTTGATTCTCTGGCCAAACCTGATTGGGCCTGACCCAACGGGTTTGGGCCAAACTGTATTTTCCTTGAATTTCCTGGGCTTCAAGTGGGTTGGGTTTGCTCTAATTTCCATATGTTTGTTTTCAAAATGTATACTTTTAAGTTTGTGTAAAGTCATCGATAATGTATGGGCTGTGCTGCCATTGATCAATCCTGATTCCTGCCTCTCATTAATTAGGAGACATGTTATACAATCATTGATTATATATGACACATGACAGGGTTTGGGCTGTGATGAACAAGGCGCATGTTGGAGAGCATGTCACAAATGTCTGTTACAGCACTCCTGAAAAGACTTTATTTGACCTTAACGTGTAATAAATGTTTTAATATTTAATATTTTTACAGTGAAAGTTTAATCTGGCTCGGGCCCAAAACTGTTGCTATGGTTTGGGTGCAGGTTGAGCTGGGAGAGAAACTATAAACTACCTTTATGAAAGGTGACTTAAAAAAAAGTTTAATTGATTGATTGACAACAGCTGTTGTTAGTGTTTCTTGTGTTTTGGTGCTGATGCAGACCAGGGGCCTCTTCGCTTCAGCTGTGAGGCTGGTGTGCTGCTGCATGGCAAAGATGGCAACTCTGTTTTCTCTTGAAGCTAATGACTGTTAAGCCTTTTATTTACAACTGCTAGACTTTTCCTGTCTGTATGTTTATCTCTCTGTCATTCTGTTTATACAAATCATGCGTATGTCTTTGTGACTCAGAGGTAACATGAGCAGGGAGATCATAACAAGGCTCCGGCTAATGCTTCCGGCTGAATGAACAATTGAATTTCTCTGGCTCTTAACCATCGTCATTATGATTGTGATGTGTCATTACAGACACTTTGTGATGTTGTAGCGGTGAACTGTTATTTATCCAAGCTTTTATGCTGCAGATGGTATTGCATGTGCAAGTGAAGTATCTCTGGATGCCTCGCTTTTCTTTCATTACATCCAAACATTTAAAAACCAAATAATGCCCTGGTGTGAAACAAAAGTCAGAGGCAACAGATTTGTGCTTTCATTTAATATTAGACCCATCTGGGACGACATCCAGAAAAATATGAAAGCCATTTTGTATTGTAGTCATTGCCTTTTAAATGCTGCTTAGAAGAGAAATACAAAATACAGCAATAAAGAGCTCTGGACAATGTCAGGTCAATTATCCCAATCAGAATTCAACTGACATTGACTATATCTCACAAAAGCTTTTTTAATACTCATTACAGTGGTTCCTCTGCAGTAATATTTGGCAAAATAGCTTGAAACATGTAACGGCACGCACAAGTAAGGCTATTATATAAGTAATTTGTCAGTCATATTGAATTGCTGAAGGTTGCACATTGTACAGTCTTGGAGGAATAGTGTCCTCATAAGCTTTTTAAAATGCAGCTTTTGTTAGGTGCTTACGTATTCAACATTAATGGCACTGAAGCTCAAAAGATGTCAGCAATGAAATCAAAATAGCTGTATTAATTCTGTCTGCACAATATCTAAATAGCTTCTGTAGGACATTCATGTCTTGAAAGGAAGGTGTAAACTGTGTCATCTTTCCAGTTACACATAGGCAGGTAATTACATGGACAAGGACAGGTTATGTGCACTCAAGCATAAATACTGTCACCAAATCCCCAGGAGTAATGTGTGTTTTTTTGTCCTCTTCTTCCGTCATAAAGATTTTTGCTCTCAGACCTTACATTTTGAAATCTCTGTTGTGTCCCTGACCACTGAAATTCACTTCTAGTTTCCTGTCTTCTGTTCCTTGGTTCCAGCTCCAATTCATGTCTCAGTCTGCAGTGATGTTTATTATTTCTGAATAAGAGAAGTTGGTTGAAGGTAAAAGGCCACAGTAGATATGTGAAAATACGCTGACGTTTCAATTTTCAGATCAGCTTCAATTGATGAGGACGTTGTGTGTCACTATTAACTGTAAGAAACTTCAATAGCTTTCATCGATGGACGAATGAACTCCTTTAACTCCTGACTGACCTGAATTCCGTTCTTGTGGACTATTACCGAGGGAATAATGCACATTTGTAAAAAAAAAAAAAAAAAAAAAATTTTGCTTTTCAGAGAGAGACATGGATTCAACTTAATAAAAGGTGTACCTTCCAGAGGTGCACGCCACTTTGGCTGCGGATCAGAATGCTTTTAAAACTGAGAGGGTTTGGTTAATCCATGGGGAGGTGCAGCACCTAACATTACCAAGGATTAGAGAGGGATATTACTGTCTGAATGCATTAGAGGTGTATTAGATAGCTCCGTGATGGAGCACAGACTAATGCACCAGGCTCTGAATTACAGCATAATCTGCATTTAATTGCCCTGAGTTTTGTTGTGATAATGGCATTATCTAATGGAAGAGCTCTAGAAGGGTTTGTATGAAGAACAAAAGGCGGGGGGGTGGGGGTGGAGGATTGAACAGCAGAGTTGCAGTTACAGATGTGGGGTTCTTACTTAAGGGTGATTACACAGGTTGGTGAACTGGTGAGATGTTTTCCTGACCCTAGTTACACAAAGATTCCTTTCACTACAACTGAGATCTTTTCAACAGTGAAAATGTTAAGAATGCAGTTTTACTAAATACAACTGAACTGTGTAACCTGGATTTGAAACAGTTGTTTAGGAAGAGGTCTTTGTCTGGGTGTAATTTGCATGCCTTCCAGCTATTGTCAACACCGGCAGGCTCTTCCTGTCTCTCAATCAAACAACGTATGACCAAGCATCCCTATCTTGGAAAAGGGCTGTTGCCCCAGCAGCAGGGTTAAACACTAAATATTGATTTGCTCAGTCCCTCTCTTTGTTGTCACTGAGAAGCCAGTCAACACATAGTGTCATTATTTCCCTTCACCATTGTCTGTGTTAACCTTTTTGTCCTCAGTATGTGGAACAAGAGAAGGAACGTCATTTACATGCCGCCCCCTATTTAATATAGTTATATACTGTATATTATGCTATTATATATGTACTGTGTGAGGACATGAAAATATGTGATAGCTCATGGAGAAGTGTTATTTGCCCGACAAGACATGGACTGTGTTGGTAACACAAGATGGAAAACACCAGGCTGAATGTTACAGGCTGAAATAAGAAACCGGATCGACCTGAGGCGCTGAGATTGATCTGTTTTTTTTTATTTATCCAGTGAGAGATCGATGCAAATATTGTTGGCAGGATTGATGAACTGCCAATATGGTTCAGACTTTAATTGAAAGGAGCAGCTTGTCAAAGCAGTCAAAAAACATGCAAGGCTGAACACACATTGAATATAAATGTGCAGCCACTGAATACAATGAAGCATCTACCTTGAAGTTCCGCAGCCTGAGGCAGCCTCTGTCACGAGCCTGTATCAAAATGTATTGTAGCATTGCTTTCATAGTTTGTTACTGGCTTTTTCCTTGATTTTTGTACAAAGTACAAACTGAAGCACCTACAGAGCTTATAACATTTCCAAGATCTGACAGGAACATTTGTTTTTCCAAAAACATGACAGAATTATTGATCCTTTGCTTTTCATTGGAAACATTTCTGCACACCTCCCTCGCATGGGTAAGATAAATGTGAGCTTCTCCTTAATTAAACAGGATCTCTCAATCGATGAGTCAGGAGTCCAGTAACAACACTGTTAACACTGTGTATATCCAGTGCATTTATACACCTTACTGTTTATTCCACATTCTGTGTATTCTTTATTACATGGCTTTTGTCGAATACTCAGCTCTGACTGGTCAATAAAGGCATTTTACGGCCTGTTATTGCTGAATAACAGACCGCTGCCATAAAGAACCAGCCCAGTTGTGGGAAGAAAATGTTGCCATTGTTTGTCTCTGCAAACCTTGAGTACATTCATATTAAACAAGTCATAGCAACGTTCGTAAAGTGTCATAGCTGACTTTGTCATTGGTAGGTGAAGGGGATGGCTGATGGAGAGCACTGTTCATGACCACCTAAAAAAAAAAAAAGGTTGTGTTTTAGCGAATCATTGCTGTGTTTCGATCAATGTTTTCGGCTTTCAATGCGGGTGTTTTGTAGTGACTGGATGGTGGGGACAATGCCACGAAAAGCAGTTGTTTTTTACCAAGGTCTCGCTGCTTTTTCTGCAGAGATTGTGCCCCCATTGCTGGGTATTTTTAGCCAAAGAAATCATCTTTATTCAACCATACCCAAGTGGTTTTTGTGCTTAAACCTAACCACACGTTAATACAATGATGTTGAAACTTTAAGTTTCAACATAGCCGTGACATAGTAATGTGGAAATGTAATGTATCCGTGGTTTGCAGAAATGTCCAATGCCAACATCTTTTGGATGATTGGATCGGAATAACAGACTGTTGCTGTGGGTGCATTTCTGATCATAGAGGCTTAGCGGAAGCAATAAATGTTTTTAATCAATAAAATGATTCAAGGCACATTTAGATTCAAGACCCTTCTGCTTCGCGCTGGGGCCCTTCATCACCCCGTCATGGTTTATTTTGCAGTAATGATCCAGTTGCTCCACATGATCCCTTTCATATTTTATTCTGAATATTAATTGTACATTGCTCTGTGCTGCATATTGTACTCGTAGTTAGAGGCTAAACTGCATGTTGTTGTCTTAATACCTGTACAATGGCAGCAGAGGTGAAAGGAATCTAATCTAAAAAAATATGCAGGTTTAGCATCCCTCTAAAAATATCAGTGAACATGTTTTTGCACATGATTCAAACAACTCTGTTGCTATTGGTTTGGTATAGGTCCACTAAATCTGTCATTGAAGATTCAACATTCAGTGTGAGGGATTAGACTAATGCTCTCAATACTCCCCATCCTCGATCAGATCTGTCACACTGGTGTCGGGGGTCAAGTGAAATGTCGACTCTGGACAATCTGCTGTTAGTGTCAGTTGATCTACAGAAAATTGGGTATAACACCTCACTCTGTAAAGACAGTTTCAGCAGCTTCACAGTACTGACTGTTTTGTAAGACAGTGGCTATTTTGAGCATATGGATTAGAAAGTAGCACACCTTTTTAATAGTGCAGAATAATACAGTGAATGATTAACACGTCAAGTAATGATCTATACCTTTATGACCTACATTATGACGCCAGAGGGATTCTCATCCAGTCAGGATTCATTTTTACTTCACATCTTTACCTTTGATCTGATATGGAGGAGGAAACGTGTGAAACTGATTACCATAAATCTCTGATACACCAATGATTAAATCAAACAACGCATGAGAACGTGACATACTTCTCTTTGCACCTCGTCAATTATTTTACAGTTCTTTTTTTAACACATCATATACAGAAAGGTTCAACATAAATCCAGTTCCGTTTTGGTGTGTACAGTTAACCCTGCCACCGTCTGCAGAAAAAGCGTTTTACAATCCTTTTTTGAAAAAGTTCCCTTTGTTCCTTTAATAGATCATCTAAATGCCTAGTTAATCCTGCCACAGATTGCAAAGTGCTTTTTAATCCATTTGCACAAAGACAAGAGGAGACTTAAGTGACTTTAAGCCGATATAATACTGTAAACATAAAAAACAATATTTTTCTCAACAGAAGTATACAGTGTGATTTGGTGGATGGATAAAAGGACCTTGCTGTTAGAACAGTATCAACAGCAGCTCATCTTTAATGCCACTCTGGCTTCAGTAAAAGGGGAGATGGGGTTTTAGAGATAAATGGGAAAAGTAATTTTCCATGTTCTGTTCTGGTATTTCAACGAACTGGAAGGCTTCAACAAATCCAACAATTTATCTTAAAACCTTTTTTCCTTTTTAATGTATTCAGTGTAATACCTGGAAGTTATGAAAGTACAATGAATAAGGTGGTTTGCCTGAGAACAAAACAGAACAAAAAATACATAACATGCCATTTTCGTGACCGGCTAAGAGGTCAGTTGACTGTCAGCAGCCATCCATTAAAGACTTACAGGATGTCAGGAGCACAGAAAAACAACAGACCATTTTGCAATGGGATCAGTCCAGCAGCGACCCAGTGACCTTCGACTTAAAGAGAATGTGGGACAGAGCCGTAAAGTGGTGGGGTCAATGTTCCCTTCCCATAGGCAGTATAAAATAATGGATGTACCCACTGTGCTGTCACACATCCTGTTTTGAAGCCTCGAGTTTGGCATTTTGGCCCAACGCTAGCTGCTAGCTTGAACAATTAACAATTAATCTACAGCTATGATTAAATGTGATAATGCTAATGCTTCCGACTTCCGACTCAGGGTCTTTTAGTACAATCAAATGCTGAACAAAACTTTTATAGGTAACCAAGACATTACAGCAAACTGTCAATAATGAAAACGTAATAAAATAGTGACAGCTACTGCTGTGCCTCTGAATCTGGGGTACTTCATGGTGACTCTACCTAACCAGCATCATCACCATCATAGTGACTCGTCAACAGATGGCACCCACCTGTCTCTCAAAGCGGCCGCACAGTATGCATAGCTTTAAGCCTTATTAACGTTTAAATGGGTGAGTTACGTAAAAAATCAACCCCCGTACAGTTGTCATGAAGAAGAACATTAACTTTTAAGACTGAAATGGTATTTTTTTTTACCAGGTTATAAACATGTTAACCTCTGCTGTAAAGGGGGGTATTTTGATATGGGGGTCTACAGGGATTGACTTGCTCTTGGAGCCAGCCTCAAGTGGATATTTTAAGGAATTGCAGTTGTGGGAACTTCTGTGTTGGCTTCATTTGCATTTCTTTCTTTGCATTTTGCACAGTTGTGAAGTTATCACAGTGACAAAAATCCGTCCACAGACACAGACAGACAGACCGACATAGAAATACCTAGTAAAACACTCAAATTGCTGTGGTAGTTCCAGCTACATTAGGCAGAAGATGATCATGGCTGCTGAACTAGTTAGGTACAGGGGCAGTCTGAACATTGAATACTGCAAGCTCCCCAGAGTTTGATAAGACAACATTTCATTTATCAACGTCAGTGGCCTCATGATCATATGCTGAACCTGCAAAGGCATCACCATCCTCAACGCAGCCATCCCCCACACTGAACCACACACCCAGACTGATAGGGCAAAGGGCTGTAATGAGCATATTAGGAGACATTTGTATTAACCCTGGAGCATATGAGCCCAGTGTCTATTAAAATGCACTAAGATGCCTGAAAATGCGCCTCTGTGTTCTCCAGAGAAAACAGCATTGAGCTTTGTTTGGACTGCAAACAAATTTCAAAGCAGTAACAGGAAACAACTCCAACACACAAGAATTTTTCTGTTTGAGGAAAGATTGTTGATGTCTGAAAGCCACCTGCTCTATATGGTCAGAAAGACGTAAGAAGTCTAGACTGATGTTGTTACTCAGACACTCTTATCTCGTCACAGGAGATATCAGCACTGAAAAATCCATCATGCTCACTGCAGCTTCAGTTACACAGTCTGGGATTGAAATTTTGAAAGAAGAGTGACTGAAACTAATGTGTGTCTTTATGAGTTTGAGTCTCCATTGTTACGCTGTCGATTTGGTATGGACATGTTTGTTATGATGAGGCAGTCATTTGCTTGAGTAGTTCTGGATCAACTTTCCTTGTGGGAAAAGTTTCACTGTCTGGGGCCTATTTTGTATGTCTTGCAATTTATCAGCCTTGTCATACTTGGTATATGAGTGACAGCAGCAATGAAGGTGTACTTGTATTGTATTTCTATCACGTTTATCTTGTCATTGAATATTTCTTGCCTAGTTTGTAGATAAGGCTTTTTATCTCTTGTTCTGTATTGTAGAACTGCTTTGTGAAATCAATGATTAACCAGTATGTGATATGAAAACATGATCTGTTTGGAGCTATTATCTTGTTTCATCACGTTTACTGTTTACTATTTTTAACTAGCCTACTATACACTTTTGGTGTTGATGTGTTGTTCACATCAGGTGTCCATTGGATGACCCTGAATAACAGAGCAATTTGTGGAATTTATGGGTTTACTGAAAAGCAAATAGACTCCTAAAGCAAGATGAGAGCACTTGTTGTTGTCCACACTGTGACTCAGCATTTGATGGTTGGCCTTTAGGAATGAGTCACAGTGGATATACGGCGTGAGGTGTTAGAGCTGTTTATTCGGCAATGAGAGGTGTCCCTGTCAGAACTTTGGTTACAAAACGTCTGTGTGTTCATGTAAGGGTGTGCATGTACAGTGTGTACTCTGGGTTCCTGCACAAAGTGGACAGCCATGTGTGTCTTTTAGCTAAGCTAACAGCTTCTTGCCTTCTCTGTTGTTTACTGTCTGTATGACTGTATAATCCCTGTGTTTAATCCCCTCCTCTGAGGATTAAAGCTGATGGAGTACATTGTTGTAACTGGAACAAAAGTTCTTGTTGGAGAGGAAGGATGTGTCAGGAAGACACATCTGGAATTTCGTACGGCACCAGACACCAATGCGGTTGTCGCACAGTGTGAATATTTTCACCTTAAATGTTCCATGAATGTTTACCTACTGTCATCGTTCTTCAGACTATTGTGTCACTGTTTTGAACATGCTAGCAAGTTGACATATGCTGCAGGTGCTGTTCTGCCAGAAAAATACATAGTCCTAACCAAGACTATGGTGTACAACACACACTGGTTGCGGTGCAGTGGAGTCTTTTACCTTTGTTTTACTTGATCAGGTAATTCAGTGGGGGCATAGTGTTATAGCCCAGTCAATTCTTAGACTGAGGATGTTGCCTTGGATGGCACCTGTAATCAAGCAGAGCTCATTAAATCCTCTCTTGTTTTACACATCATGCTGTCTGACTAAGCTTTTGCCTTAAAATACCCTGACTATGACATTGCACGCCTACGATCCTTACATGTCTCATTTGCTTCTGAAGAGAGGCAGTGATTGTTTTAAGCGATAAGCCACAAGAGGCCGTGGTTTACAGTGATTTTAGAGCAACTGGGGAGCATTGTTAGGCCCGATGCGGAATGTTAACTGTGGTAAAATCTCTGTAAACCATGACCTTAAATGGCTTATTGCCTTTGTGAAATGTTTACTATGGACGTACATACATACCACATAAAATAAATACACAGCATCAAAAAATGCAATTGTTTATTGATAAAAACAAACTATTCTTTTGCCAAGCAATGCAGTTCTTCAATGATATTTAGCAGAATGGTTGCCAAAAAACACACAGATGCAGTGGAAAGTGTTGGCTACTTTACAAATGTGTGGCAACATTGAAGTTCACCTCCATGAACTCAATGTACCCAACGTCAGGAGGAGGAAATAAAAGTTTTATTGCATTGCAGTTACATTATAATCACATCTGTATCTACCTTTTCCAACTATAGGCTTTCTCTGACCAAACATCTCTAGGGACTTCCTGAGAGGCACTGCCCACTGGGGAGGTTCCTCCCAGGACGACATACCTTCAGAGACTTTTTTTTTCTGTCTGCCAAATAGGAAAGCTGAAGTGAAGTGCTGTAACTCAGCTGTTGGTTGGTATGGCACTGTCAATTTCGCTTGGATGAATCAAAATGGTGTTGTATTTCCACCATCACATATGTTCAGTAAAGTCACAACTTCACTGTCGGTCCACTTGTTTTCATCAGTTTTTATGATTCCACATTGGTGATAGCTGTTGCTGGAAGTATTATGTTTTTGGGTTGTCTGTCCGTCCATCGTCCATCTGTCCATCTGTCTGTGCCATCCTTTTGAACACAATGTCTAAAGAACACCTTAAGGAAATTTCTTTGAATTTGGCCCAAATGTCCATTTGAACCCAACAATGAACTGATGAGATTTTGGTGTTCACAGGTCAAATGTCAAGTCTTTGTGACCTCATCTGTCTCATTTATGTGAACGTTATATCTCAGGAATACCTTGAGGGAATTTCTTCAGATTTGGCACAAGCATTCACTTGGACTCAGCAATGAATTGATTGGATTTCTGTCATCAAAGGTCAAGGTCACTGTGACCTTGTGTGTTTCATTTGCTTGAATGTGATATCTCAAGAACACCTTGAGGGAATTTCTTTAAATTTGAAACAGACCTCCACTTGGCATGAAGAATAAACTGATAATTTGGTCCAGACTGAAAACTTGCAACATCTATGAAACAGATTCGCACAAAATTTGGTGCAGACATTTGTAGTTCCTGTAAATCCTACTTTAGTGATCCTCTGACTTCGTTTTGTCCAGCGTCACCATGGGGGGAAAATTTATTGTTGTACAGACCACAGAATTGCTCTTGTCTTTGTAGTACTCTGCATTATCCACTCACCTTAAGTCTTTGTGGGTAGGGAGGAATGCTATGAATATGAAATAGGGATATCAGGAATTTGTTTTTCTACCTCCTCTCTGGTTGTTTTATTGGATTAGCATCTTCTCAAGCCAACCAAAACATTCCAAGTTGTATTTCCTGGAAATCGTCCTCACTCTCACTTTCCCTTCAGCTCTTGACGCTTGAGCTATCATGAGGAAAGTTAAATGGTATCTTCAAGCTTTCCTGTTGTAATGTAGGCCTGAAGTTTGGGTTGAAGTAAACTAAACTGATTATGTTACCACCTGAGTGTAACGATTAGGACACTTTGCAAACTGCCTGAAAAGGTTTAGTAAGTAAACTTCCCTGTATTTAGATTATCTTTGTTGTTCACCATTATTCAGTTTTATTCATTATTCATGCGTCAGTTACCAGTCACATAATATGCATTCTTTTTATTCCTCACCCATTTGCAACCTTCCCTCTGCTCTCTTTTTTGGCACACATGGTTCAGGCCTTTCCTAATGATAACCCTCAGAGTTTTATTGTCTGGGGCCGCTGGTCTGTGAAAAATCAAAGCCGTCAACCCGTTCCTTTGGCTGTAACCGGCATATCTTTATGGCAATCAGACGTCTTGTGAGGATTGCGGCTCCTGATGATCTCCTGATGAGAGGAGAGATTGAGAATTTAAAAAAAAGGGAAAAATACAGAGCAGGAAAACTAAGAAAGTCACAATCAAAGCTGCTGCTACATCCCATGGTTGCAGAGTCCTTAAAGCTGATTGGTGGCTCTGTTGGTCTCTTTGATTTTTTATTTTTCTTGTAGTCATTTTTGTTTATCTACCTGGCAGATCATTTTTATCACAGTTAAGCCATGTGTGACTTCTTTTATACAGCAATGATATGTCCTGATCAGTCTGATCAGTCCAAGGTCTCCGTGTAAGGCTTTGCTGTACCTTAGCACGGCAGTGAATGGGATTTGCATGTAATCGCTGTTTTGCTGCAGAACATTTAGCACAGGGAACAGAGTGTACCGACAGAAATTACAGGCGAAAATTGGAAG
>JAPZEB010000020.1:22349728-22381492 GCA_029783705.1 Chaetodon striatus | reverse complement strand
CAACAGCTTCGGTTAACATCAAAACAAGCTGACACAGAGGGAAGACACTTGTGCACGCAGTGAGACACGCACACACACATGGGGTTCAAATTGCCCAGCTCATCCATCATCTGCTCTGAACTGACATGTCTGAAATATGCCCATGTTGGCAGACCTTAATGCAGTCTGTTGGGTACTAAAAGTTTCTAAGTCGACAGTTTTTTTTGCTTTCCATCTGCCCTCATCTGCTTCCTTTCAGATCGAGTGATCTGCATACAAATGGAATTAAAGTCCAGTCACATAGATAGAAGTGGATAGTGCTGTATCTGCTAATATACTCAATCAATTCAGCTCAGGTATATTAGACATGATTAAATATTAACTTGAGTTTAAATATTAAACTGTTACTTTAAATACAAGTCCATATCGTTTTGTTTTATTTTATTCATAAAATCTTAATGTAATTAGTGAGTCTCACTGAGTTTAAGGTCTCTTTTCCACATCAGACCTGAGAACAAAAAACATTCACAATAATACTAATCAGATAACAAAGCTTTAAAGGAACAGTTCACCCCAAAATCAAAAGTAGATATTTTTCCTCTTATTTGTAGTTACAAGTCTAGATTGTTTTGGCGTGAGTTGCTGAGTGATGGTGATATCGACTGTAGCGATGTCTGCCTTCTCTCCAATATAATGGAACTACATGGCACTTGGCTTGTGGTGCTCAAAAGTTGGTTGTAAGTTGTGTCATGTAGGAACTATTTTCTTTCTGCTGAACTACACCCAGCAACGGTATCAGTGTGCAGAAGGAAGCATGCATCTACTGCTAACTCACTACTGCTAACTAGCTAATGTTACAGCTCCGTTGTGAAGGTCAGCATTATGTTTACATCTCTGGCTGTTACAAACATGAACCTCTTGTCCATGCACTTTGAGCAACACAAGCAGAGTGTCATTTAGTTGCATTATATTGGAGAGAAGGCAGACATCTCTATGGCTGATATCTCCAACACTCTGCAACTCACACCAAAATGATCTAGATTGATAAACAGCACTACAGGTAAGAGGAAAACTATGTATTTTAATTTTGGGGTGAACTTCCCCTTTGAAAATCGACTTATGTTTGGGAGCGTTTTGCATAACACCTGAAAGCGCCTCTGCCAACACTGGTACATACATAGAGGATATCTTAGGTGAAGTACATGTATTGTGTTAAGGCGTGGAAAAGCAGTAAGTTGCACATGTCATTTAAAGACTAGTTCAATGTTAACAGCAAACATTAACACAGGGCTGTTTGCATTCAAGGCACCACAGTCATGTGAGCTTGTCATTTGCATTGCTAGACCTGCTTTCCTTATTCCACCTCATGTTTGCAACATTGACAAAGGATGTGGTTGATTTCAGCAGTGCGCTGTGAGGCGGCCTCCGCTCCTATTGCCTCTGCGGCCTAATGCTATTTCTCAAAACCACAGAGTAACTGTTAGAGCTCTTGCTGCCTTGGCATTTGTTGCATGCTCGTGTGACAGTGAAGTATGAAGTCAACACGTTGTGTGAGATGCTGGAGATAAACCTGCTGTCGGAGCGGGAGGAAAAAGGGAGAAAAAAAATAAAGATTTTTGAAAGAAAAAGAGAGAGGAAATGAGGAAATAAGAAAGAGAAAGGCGTAGTTATGTAAGTGGCAATAATGCTGTGGTGGTATCTTGGAGAATTTCCAGCTCCGTGGTGTGCATCTCCCCGCACATTCACACACACCCACCCACACAGGCCCACTCAGTGGATGGCTGTGGAGAGTAATGTCCTGTCTGACTGCAGGCTGTAAGACCCACAATAAGCAGTTTCTCTGGCCAGTTGACCACAGCTGAGGGAGCTGCAGGAACAGAGGAAATACTGTCTGAATGAGCGGATCATGAGCTGAAACAGGCTGATGTATTTAAGCTGTGATGGCATGTTTTAGATTTCTCTTCACCTCCTCTTTTCCGGGCTCTTTCACTTCGTTAGCCAGTTTAATCACAGGGGACATTAAAGTTTTATCTTTTCTCTCATTAGTCATTGAAGCTATTATTTTGCAGTTTTCCACAGTTTAAATTTTTTTCTCCCGCTGTGATATACTCTACTTTATGTCTTTTCTTTTTACTCCTCCCACACAGTGCACGATGTTCTCCTTTCGTCCCAGCTGACCTTTTCTTTCACAGGTCAAGGAGTCGTGCTCATCCTCTTAGTTATTCCCTGCTCACCTTGTCTGTTCCAGGTCATGAGTCCGTTTCTCTGCGGCTTTAATCTTTCCATCTCCTCATGCTTGTGCAGTTCAAAGCGGCTCTTAATAAACTAGGAGGAGTTTTTTCTTACCACACTTTGTCAGTCTGGCACAACTTAACATAACCTGCTCTGCTTCGTCTACTTATTGAAGTGCAAACTTAAATGAATGGTTGACTTACAATCCAGGAAGCTTGTCTGGTGTCACCACCTGTTGACGTTTCTCTGCTTCCGAGCCTGAAATGAGAATGAACTTACTATGATCATATCACATTACTGACATGAACTCTGTGGATGACTGCAAAAATATTACTCAAGGCTGAACAAGCCTTGATCATTATCTTATTAAAACATGCAGCATGTTACCTGAAGTAACAGGGAAGAGAAATGCTGTGATCTTTTAGTTTGTGATTATGTTTGTTAGTGCCCCTCACATATCATG
This sequence comes from Chaetodon striatus, assembly GCA_029783705.1. Lineage (NCBI taxonomy): Eukaryota > Metazoa > Chordata > Actinopteri > Chaetodontiformes > Chaetodontidae > Chaetodon > Chaetodon striatus. The sequence continues at coordinate 22,378,818 of JAPZEB010000020.1, read as the reverse complement.
GCCACATCATGAGATAGGGGTACTTTTTTTGACAAAAATATATCTTAACATTAAATTTATGACTGCATACATGCTTTACATTCTGCAAGTGGGTTATAGCAATGACCACTCACCACAATTGTTAAAGGTTTTGTTATCTATTTGTACAGATTGGTGAATAAGGTTGTACTTATGCTTCTGTTAAGATACATGTCTCTGCTGGAGTCTCCGCTGGTCGCATGGCAACTTCATGGTGACAACAAGACCCTAGAAATTTACTGCTCTTGGCCAAGCACATAACTCCCCTGTAACAATGTGACGTTTTTACAAACAAACAAGATATACTGTGGTAATCAATGAGATTTAAAGGTGCTGGTAGGCTATACAGAGCCAGGCTAGGTGCTTCCCCGTGTTTCCAGTCTTTATGCCAAGCCAAGCTAATCAGCTGCTGTCAGTACCTTCATATTTATTGCACAAGCATGAGTGGTATCCATCTTCTCATTTAACTAGTTAAAAGTACTTTTGCTGTTGTTACCTGCATTTTGGTAATAACAACCTCACAGTTTACTGGACCTGTTAAGTGAGGGCTGTCCAAACTTTTTTGAATCGGGCCTGGATAAGATAATGAGAAAAATTGGGGCCCAGCGACCTCTGGCATCATATGGGTTAAAAATCACACACAGATGAGACAAACGCAGCCGTTAAATCTTTCATTAAAAAAGTTAAAAACTTTTCACCACTCCTGAAAGTGGCAGCCCTCGCTTTTGACTTTACTCTTCTTTCCTGTGGCCATGTCTACTACCATCAGAAAATGTGTGATGTGGGCAACCATTTGTCTGTTTATGAAAACATATTAGTTCCACCTGTACAGTTCATGCTTGGTGCATATACAAACAGTATAAGAGCAATTGTAAAGGTGAATGGAAAAATACAAAGTGATCTTACTTGATTAAGTGATATTGTGTTGTGGGCCATATACTGTATAGTATATTTTATAAGACAAACTGTTGACCATTTAAAAGCAGTCTGTGGGCCACAGTTGGCCCGCGGGCAAACCATAGATGAAGCAATTAATTAATCTGACAGAGAACCTCTAATTTTGTGCTTAGTTTTTAAGTCTAGACATTTGACCCCAGGTCTCAAAATGTGGCGAGTGTTTTTAAGGTGAAAGTCATTAAAGAATTCTTGCTTCAGGCCTGTTAAATTGGCTTCATTAAGTATCTCATCAGACCATCCTGCTAATGATTTATTGTGACCCTTTATCACAAAGTGTCATGTACTGTTGGAAAATATGAGTTAAGTTACATAGTTTATTTTAAAGAAGACCTTCATTGCTCATTTTCAGGTTCATACTTGTGTCTTGGGTTTCTACTAGAACATGTTTACTTGCTTTAATGCTCAAAAAACACTTGACTTTCCTCATAGTGTCTGTGCTGGAACACTTGTATTAAGCCTCTGTCTATAACGCTCCATTTTAGTGCCTGTGTCTTCAAGCCCCCAAAACAGCCCAGTCGGCTGTGATTGGTCATTGGTTTCAGGTCTTCCTTATCTCCGCGTCTCTGCACCATCATTGCAGCTGGGTAATGACTAAAACAGAATGTGGTGACACTTTGTACCTTGAAAAATCACCAACAAAATCTTTTAAAGCAAAATCTTAAAAACATGTTCCAAATTCACATTCTAACAGGAATATGATCCAAAGTCAGAGAGAAATGAACAATATCGGCAACATGATTACATGTTTTTGTGTCATGAGCATGTAGCTACATGTAGCAGTGTATTTGCAGCTGGGGAATTACTGGCACTTTCTCCCATTAAAAATGACCAACAGAAGCTTCCAAACACAACCGGATGTGGTTCAGCAGAAGTGTGATCTGAAATTGTGGAAAAATGAGCAACACTGACAACTTAGAGCACAGGTTTCCCTGAAGTTAGCATGTAGCTTCACATAGGCAACATAATGTAAACACTTGCAGTAGCGTGCCTGGAGCAGATGACCATATAAAGAAATTCCCGATAATCTGACGTCAGCTCGTCTTGAAAGTAAAAAAATACAACTTTGGAAACATTTGTTCAGAACGCACTGAAGCCTGAGGTTTTTGCTCACAGATAACTTTAACATATGTTTACCTCATTATTTGAAACTTAGAAACCATTTCAAATCAACATCTGACATTGTAACATTATATATATGACAAAAAACAAGACATAAATAAAGCATAATAGGTCCCTTGTAATTAACTTGTAAAATTAGGTGTATCTTTCTTACAACAAGCTGTCGCACAATATGCCAACTTGTGGTCCCTTCTGTGGAGAAAAACCCATTAAGACACACTGACACATGCAGACACACAATCACTGTGTGTATATGTGTGTTCTGCTGCCTGAGAGTGATGTGAAGTGTCACCTGAACATCTGGACCCTGTTATTTCACATTAAAGGTAGACATCAAGGCATTATATCCACACGATAAATAAATGTCTTTGTTTTGCATTTTATTTCCCCACTTTTTTTTTTTTTTGGCTCATATCAGTTATTGAGCGCACTATGAGCAGCACAAACAGGTGTATATCAAATCCAACAATGCTGAGTCACTATTTGAGCTTCAGTTTTGGGAGAATGTCGCAGAGAACAAACTTCTAAAGATAAGTGTCCTTTCAACAAATTGCAGTTCTTTTGTCCTCCTCGCCGTCCTTTCTCAAGTCAACATTCGGCAAGAAATATACTTGACTAATAAGGCCAGTGGCGTGCTGACTGAAAGTTGTGTGAAAACGTGACTGCTTATAATTGGAACCATACACTCTCTTGGTTATTCAGATAAACCTGCAGTGAAACCGGGACATAAGTCTGCAGAATATGCTAATTAGATTTAGTCTCACTAACTCTCTTAACAGAGCATTTCTGTTACTCTTAAATTAGAGTTGAAATATTGTGCTGAGATATTATTGGTGAGAATGAAGCCTATAATTAGAACAGTCATCATTTCATACTCTCTACCTGGGATAATGTGCTGCTGTTCATTAATTTTTAATAAAACGAACCTGTTCCTCATCTTGTGAAGGATCCTCTTTAACCTTACATGGATCTGAGCCTCAGTCAGCTTTTTTTTGGCCTTTTTTTCAAAGTAACCCTGAAGCTTTCATTCTTTTTATTGTTCATCAGTAGCCTAATGCACATCTACTGCAGCGCTCACACACTGATAAAGGTTGTGACATAAATCTGAGTGTCTGCCACCACACCCAGTAATCTCCTATGATTATTTATAGCCTCTGCAATGCTAGACCCCCTGGGAGGATGGAGAGGTTTAAACCATTGTGTAACAGCGTGTGTGCTTCTATTTGTTGCAAAGTGAGTGCACGCATCTGCATCTTTCTGTATTTTTCTTCCTGTCTATGTGACTTTGTCTCTATGCTGGCTTCAGAATATTAGCAGTGCACATTAACAGTACAGACCACCTAGAAAGTAAAATATGTACTCTTCTCATGAGTGACACTGTGCTGTTGTCTGGCTCACTGTTCTCATGGGTGGGAATGCCTCGTCTCTCAGGGCAGTGGGGGTTAGACATCCTGGGCAAACTAACTGTGTGCATGCAGCCAGAAACGAGACACTCCCCTTTACACTCCTGAGGAATCCTCACATACAGCGCACTCTGGAGAGAGACAGTTATGTGCTGAGAAAACCTGTGTAGCAGGGTGAATAGAGTGAGTCAAAGAGAACAAGAGAGAGTAGAAATCTGGCTGTAATGTTACAAATTCACGTGAGGAGTCTTCACCATGTAACAAAGCTCTTTTTATATCTGATTCCTATTTTAAACACTGGTACTTTTTGCCATTATTAAGTCCAAACCCAATGGCTATGCTTTCACACCTGTGAGTTATTCTGCATGCTGGCCTCAGCTGACAGAAATGAAGTGTTTGCAGGCATTCTGGGGGCGTTGGAAGTAATGAAATCCCAGAATACTGCCAATAAAAAACTATTTTTCTCTGAAACGGTGTCACAGTGTTTTCTATTTATTAGACCGTTCTGTCGTCGAGTGTGATTTATGTCCCGCAGCAGTACCAGGAAGAGCAGGGACATTATCGGAGATCAATGTATTCGGCTCCATCTGCAGCTATAACTCAGCTGGAAAAGATCTACTGTGTACGAAGCATGGACAGTGCTGACTGTGAAGATAGAGAGACGATGCAAGCGAGGGCAGACACAGTCCTAACTTCGCACCTCAGGGTTCCTCTGTGCCACTCAAATTTGTGTCATTAAATCAATAGTTGAATTAGTTTCCATTTGGGTGCAGCAACAGGCAGTGAGTAATATACATGTATTTTTTAGAGGCACATCATCCATCATTAAGGTACATTAAAATCAAGAGTGGCGGCAGTTATTGTGTGCATGCTGTTTCAGAGGCCCAGACACATAGTTAGGGGGCCTCTCTGTGTGAACCACAGTCTTGGTGTGCTCTTCTCATTAAGGTAATTCTCTTCATACATTAGTTGTGGCAGTTTATTGTGAAAATCTACCTTGTAAACCATTTTCTTGTAATCTATTTTCTGCCATTAATTCCTATAACATTGAAGACCCTCTTTACTGAAACAAAAGCATACTGTATTTTTGAATCACTCTTGAAGACACACTTGCATACAGCTAATGCTGGCCTTACACCAAAAGACTTTAGTCATAGACAAATTTCCAATGTCAGAATAAAATCATGAGTTTTACCTTAGGTGGTGTGCGCTCCTGTGATCTTGATTGTTTGGTGTAAGGTGGTCTTAAACTCAGTCCAAGCTGTCTTAAGTGAGTCTTTTTCTCATCTTGAATCAAACATGTTTAATGTATCATAGGTTTTTAGTTTTTGCTCATGAAAATAGTGAATATGCACTCTATTGAGCACCAAACAAGAAGCAACAAACTCGGAGGGGATGCTGGGAGGTGCAAGAACATGAACAAGTCTCGGTTGCCTTGGACTATAAAAAAGAGAAGGGAGAAACTGGTGAAGTTTTGGAGCGTCGATGTTAGATTCGGCTTGTTATCCACCATTCGGCTCTTATTTTAATGAGAAATCTCAATTTGTGAAATGGTCTGCCTTTCATTCCCACGGTCTCCTCCCACTAAAATAGCACGGGTAACCAATGGAGGCTGGTAGTGAGTCAAGGCGACAAAATCCAAAACTGTACACAAATACAGTTTATCTTTACAGATAATATTGACACTGAATTGACAAGAACTCTGATGATATACACCAATCAGTGAAAACATTGAAACCACCGGTGGGTGAAGTGAATAACATTGATCGTCTTGTTACGGTGCAATGTTCTGCGGGGAAACCTTGAGTCCTGGCATTCATGTGGATGCTACTTGATGTGCTCCACCCACCCGAACATCGTTGCAGACCAAGTCATCCCCCTCCTGGCAACAGCAGTGCCCCCCCCTAGCAGGACAGTGCACCGTGCCACACCACAGAAACTGCTCAGGTTTGACCCGAGGAATGGGACAAAGAGCTCAAGGTGTCGACTTTGCTTCAAAATACCCCAGATCTTGATCTCATTGAACATTTGAGGGACGTGCTGGTACACTAGAGGTAACCCTGATCCACGGTGGGTGCTCTTGGACTGGACATGGCTCTGACCTGTGAAGGCATGGACACAGGACCTCTGGAGGGTGTCCTTTGGTGTGTGGCACCCAAGTGTTTGCTTCAGATCTTTTGAGTCCTGTACGATGTGAGGTGGGGTACAAGCACGTCCCACAGATGTTTGATTAGATTGGGATTTGGGGACTTTGGAGGCCAGGTCGATGCCTTGAGCTCTTTGACACCTTCCTCAGGCCACTCCTGAGCATTTTTTGTGGTGTGGCATAATGCACTGTCTTGCTGGGGGGCCCACTGCCACTGGGGAGTGCCGCTGCCATAAGGTGGGGTACCTGATTTGCACTGGTGTTCAGGTGGGTGGAGCGTGTCAGGTGGCATCCACATGAATGTCAGAACCCAGGGTTTTCCAACAGAGCATTGCCTTGCTACAAGATGATCAATGTTGTTCACTTCACCTGTCAGTGGTTTTTGGCTGATCACTGATGATGCCTTTAATCTTGTGTTTCTAGAGTTAGGAATTTTTGTGGACATGAAATTGTTAATATTTCATATTTCTTAAAGGGAGTTTGGCGTAATATATTCCACCAGGAGCAGGATGGGAAATAATCTCAAAGAGAATCTCGTTGTAGTCTTTTGAAGAGTAACCCAGTCAGATCCCCAGCCTTTTCAAAATCTATAGAATCTCGGCGAGTCTGTTCTGAAAAAATTCACATTGTCTTTAAATGTGAGAGGGTGTCAGACTTCAGTTTTTTTAAAGTCTTTTCAAAGTCTTCTAGTGTATGGCAGGCATAATCCATACAATGAATTGCCGTCTACTGTGTGATGTGTGCTATTCCATTGTTATTTTCAGAGCAGAGAAAGGCTGTAGCTCTGACACTACTATTGCATTTTCTTTGGCAAATCCTTGTAGATACCGCTCCCCTGCACAACAGATAAATTAGCACACCAAGCCTTTCTCTTGTGGCTTTTTTTAACCAGTGGTCCCCCTTAATTTGAACCTCTCCTTGTCAAATGTAATTTGGGAGCTGTAAGAGTTGATGTGGTGCTTTTAGACCGTCTGCCCCTGAGTTCTTATTGTCTGACCTCACAATTGCAGGTTGTGCGTCCAATCTCAGCCCCAAGACACTGTCTAGAGAATGAAGTGTTTTGTAACTGTGTTGTGCTTTTGAGATCAGCCTTTTGTTGTCTATTGAGGACACACAGAACTGCAGAAAGCATCAAATTCGTTTCTGTATCTATACCCTCATTATCTCACTCTCACTCTTCGCTTTCCTTTGTCCTCCCTTGTATTAAACCTTGTCATTTATCCAGAAGTAGGCTGGTGTTTGCCTGTTCTTACAGCGTGTTGCCTTGAGCCCCTGATTAACTTAGTGATACTTGAAAACTGGCTGCCACAGAAAAATGTTCCTAAGCTGACACAAGCTGACTAATTAGATGAGCCGATAAATGAGAAATCCCTTGCTGACGTTCTGTTGCTAATATCTCTCCCACCCCAGCACTTTATCAATAGTAACTCTATGCCAAAAGTGAACATGGTCCCTCAGAGGAGTGTGATTCTAAATTAAAACAGGCTGCTAAAGCACAAGAAAAGCCTGTTCCAGCATTTACACCCTGCACTTGAATACGTTTACTCTTCCAGGGTTTTGAAACAGGGAATACATTGTCACAATAATAAAAATGATCCATAACATATCTAAATGTGCCCAGTGTATAATGTATAATGATGGAAATTCAAATGCTTCGGCAGGAATTTGATACAATGATCAGAAGTAGACCACACATACTTAGTTCCTCTAACCTAATAAACACACACACAACACAATAAAACGAAATCACAGTCAATACCCCCTGAAAATGACTCGGTTCAAAATCGAACACTATTAAAAATAGTCTCCTTGCCCTCCACTACAGCAGTGAAAATGCTAGCTGCAGGGTGCTTTCTGACCAGTCAATGTGCTATTGATGTCTCTGTTTTGGCCTTTATTTCAGAATCCTTGAATGGTTTAGAAGATTAATTTTATAGTGCTTCTTTCAGTGCAGCTTTAACACTGTCCCTCTCTGCTACACTGGTGTGCCTTCATGGCACAGAGGTGTCCCTCTGTGTCACTGTGTTAAGGTGTCACCCATTATGGAAGGTTTTAAATGTCAGTGCACGGTGGTGAATTATTGAAGGGGATAAAAATTGAACCCTTTATCACCCAGACAAAGGAAATCTTCACATTTGTAATGGCTGGTTGGAATAAAAAAAATATATATCGACACTGACTTCACACATGTTTTGTGTTGCTGGCGGTTTTTGTTCCTAGAAAATGTCAAGTTGTCTGTTTTGGGATTGGACAAAAGCTTTCTCAAGGACCTGGTTTAAGAGGTGTTTGAAAGCCACTTAGCCATGAGTGTTTAAATCAAATGGTCATTGTGCTCTCTCTAACTAGGGATGCATCGATCTCACTTTTTCAGTCCCAGTACCGATACCTGGGCTTTGGGTATGGGCCCATACAGAGTACTGATTCCATACCAGTGTTTTATTAATAAGCTGTATGCCTCCTCATGTGGAAGTGACAGAGATATTTTTTTACGTGTAAGGCAACATTGGTTAGGCTTTGCAGACTTCAACAAAATGTAACAAAAAATACATACATATACCTTTACTGAATTGTTATTTATTAGTAAAATAATAAACCACACACCAGCAACTTTGTAGAAGAATCTTCAGAATTTACATGAATTACAATTTAAAACTTGTAAATGCAGCAATTAATTGATAAGCATTTCAATAGGACTTGCTGTAAAATCCCAGTATAAAACTGCGTGAAATAAAAACAAAATATGAACATTGAATCACAAATAAGTCACAAACAAGTGCAAACAAACTTGATGAATACTAAACATCATGTAGTGTTGTGAACAGTCCACAAATTTATTCCATAAAGTAAACAAAGTAGAAATCTGTCTGTTGAAGTCTGTATGTGGACGATGCGCTGCTCAAATTACAAGGCTGCTAAGTTATTGCTTCGTATTACGTCAGGGCAATATATTGGTATTGTATCGATACAAAGGCTGCATCATAGTAAAGTGATGCTATTTTAATTGCTTTTACCCACATAGTCATTATATCCACATTACTGATGATTATGATTAGGATCATAATCTCATTGTGTAAATATTTGTGAAAGCACCACAAGTCCACTCTATAGTATCGTTACAGTATCTATATTCTCCATATTGTTTAGCTTTACTTAGTCCTTATCTGTTTTACACTCTCAAGGGTATTTTTTTTTCTCCCCAAACTATAGCAGAAAAGGCTTTCGGTCAATTAAGGCATTATTTTACTGCACATGGTGATGTCATGTCTTGCCTCCCTGGGGTGTGTTTTCCTTGTCCTGCCGAGAGTTAATGAGCTGTGCTTTGGATTAGCCCTGCCTTTTTGAAATCCCATTAAGACTCTACCCTATCAGTTACTTCAGATCTCAGCCACGGTAAGCTTGCTTACAAGTGTGCTGATTATAGACTGAATACAGTAAGTGCTTCATAGCATTCTATCAACAAATATTTTTTTTGAGGATCAACAACCTGTTCGTTCCAATGTAATTAAGAACTAAATGTTGCTGCAACAAAGCACAGTTTCCAATTTATGCAAAACATTGTACACCCATCTGTGTATGTTTCTCCATCATTTTAATTGGCTACAAGTGCTGCACATATGCCCACAGCAGCTTTCCCAAGAGAAGCACAATGAAACTCTGAAGACTGAACACTGAGACTTATATGGTAAAACATAGGATTGGATGATATGGTCATAATGCAAGCATGCATAATGAATCTGCAAGTTAATGATGGGTTATAAAAGACATGTCCTCCTAAAGAAGGGTCATGTCTGCCAAGTGAGTAAACACCATGTATGGACCTCGTGATGAGAAAGTTTTGTCAAACTTTATATCTGCACTGTTGGACTGGATTTGTCTGAAAGGCCTTTGCCAGCAGGATTTTGCAGAATGACATCATCCACACCTCACAATGGGTGGCAGTCAAGCATGAGTAGTGCAGTAGCCTCAACTCGGCTCCAAGATCTCCTTTCACAGATCCATCGTGTTATTGTATTTAAAATGTTTTCCAATATTCTCAGTCTATCCAAATATCAAATGATCAGTAACTTTGGACAGAACAGAAACATCTGTATGCTTGGCAAACGTAAGACCCTGTGTGTATACTGTGTAAAGCTACTCAAATAAAAGCCAGCTGTGTCTTCCCTTGTGCTAGCCTGAAGCATGAAACAGGAAGCAGGGCCCAGCCCTCTGAGCCTGCTGGGAGGAAGGCTACAGGGTTGGTATGAGATCCTTCTCTGGAGAAACACTGCAGCAGCTTGTGTTTAAAAAGACATTCTTTCATCTGTTTCGGGGCTTTTGGTTAGGTGGAGAAATGCGAGTCATTTGAACTTTCTGAACACAGATAAAGGTAACACGGCTCTGTATGATGCTGTTCTTACTTTGATGAAAATAAGTTTAAAAGTGAAGGATTTGCTTTTTCATGCTGGTGCTGACTGGCTGGTCTTGTTGAATAAATCATAAAGGATTAGTGTGTGTGCGTGCATGTCTGTATTTGTGTATTAGTATGTGAGGTCACAGATAGGTCTAACCGTATCGTGCTCAGGATCAAGATAAGGCCATCCTGTTCAAGAGGGAGTCAGGAGTTTAGCAGTTTTTGTGACATACAGCAAGTTGTCATGTCCTGAGCAAATGAAGGAAGACAGTTCAGGAGTTATTATCTTGATCCATTAGGCACTTAATTTCTGAAGATCAATCAAAAACAATGAAAGAGTAATGCTATGTAAGTTCTTTTTTTTCTAGAAAAGGACACAGCAGAAAAATGAACAGATATTGTAGACTAACAATGTATTTATTGCTATTGGTAAAGTGGTTGAAGTGCCTCTGCTGCTTCCATAGATAAGGTGCCAATGGTTGTGTGAATGGTGCAATGCTGTTCCAGCAGCTCATAATTCCTAATCCACAGTAGTATGAAATGTCTCATTGGACCGAAAGGTAATTTGTCCAACAGCCTGGTATCTAAAACACAAACACCCATTGCTCTGAGGGACTGTTTCTCCAAAAATAAACTACTCACTCTCCCAAACAGAACAGAAGCACATGCCAAATTATTTTTCAGGATGTTATCATTGGATCGTTCTTCTTTGGCGAGGCATGACCTGCCCAACTCAGCCTCTGATTGGCTTATCCTAATATTCTTACCCTAACCTTATCCACTCTTGTTCCTTGTGCCTAAATCTAACCATTCCAACCAACAAAGACAACAAGTGCTAGCCACACTGAAGCAAAATAGAGCAGATCATGCCTGCAGAAAGTCCAATGTGCCATTTTGTACTGTTGGAACACCAGCCGTTTGGAAGAATGGCTGTTTGTTTTCGGGAGAAAGGGCTGTCGTACAAAAAGATTGTCGGTCCAAAGGGATGTTTTTCCGACTATTGCGGCTTCAGAATTAAGGTCTCACAGAACAATAGGCAGTCCCCACTTGGGCTATGTGACGCAGTATGAAATAGCAAATAGCGCTATATTGTAAGGTGTATTGATTTGCTGCAGCCCAACGAATGGTATGCTGTTACATCAGTGCTTCCCATGTACAGTTGATAATGGCAACCCATTCACATGTATTGCTTCCATCTATCAGACTGTTGGATGTCCCCTGGAATGGTGTCTCTTGGACATACAATCACAATGGAACATTGTCAGATAGCCTGGAAGACCTTGTCCTTTTTTTCAGCTCTGCTATATTTGGGATCCAAACCACTTCTAATCATACTGCTGGTCAGTACTGTCTCTCACACCCGCATTGCATGCTCACAATAAAGTTGCAGATACAAACTGGACTACAAAGATAATAGCTTCAGGACTCATTGGCAAATATGCAATAAATTTGTTCCAGCAAACAAAATGCCAGTTTTAAAGTCACATTCCTTCAGGGCTCACCGATATTTCTGCAGGCAAAGCTGCCCTGCTTTGTTATTGTCTCTTACTGTCATAGCCAGGCAGGACCATCTCCCTCCAAGATGACAGCTAGCCATGGCAGGTGAGGTTTTGTGACAGCTTGGAAATGCTATGCCGTTACGCAGCCATCCTTGAAATTTTGGATATGCTTTAAAAGGATTTTGCTTTTTTAGCCTCAGTGAATTATTAATTAATATCATTGGCGTTCCAGCCAACATTTCAGTCCCTTTTGGAGCCCGGGACTGTTTTCATTCTCTTCTATTTTTACCTTGCATGACTGAGTTGTGGCATCACGCAGTGTCCTCAGGGATGTTCACTGTACACAATGTCCACAGCCACAAAAGCTGAAGTGTTTGAGGAGACACAGTGTGAGAGCTGGCACAAAGCCAGGTCAGGTTAAGCGACCGATGTGCTCGACTCAAAGTGTTGAGTTGTTGAAGAGGAGAGCAGCAGCCTTGTCCAACCAAATCCTCCACACTGGATAACTACAGATTTGTCACTGGTTTTCAGAGCTGTCCTTATGGGAGGACAAATGTTCACACCCAGTGGGCTTGTGTCCTTTTCAAGAACCTGTTCACACTACAGAACTGATCTGTGCTGACTAGTAAGTGAGAATTCCCTTCTTTGCTTCCCCATGTCCTGCTGGTTTGGATGGTCCACAAGGGTTGAAACTCTGCTTTAAAATCATCCAGAGTGACTTTGACCTCGGCTTGCTAGATGGAAATGTATGCATAATTTTGTTTTGAATGTCATGACCATGACATTTATTGACTGCTGAGACTTTTACTGTTGTAGTATTGATCATGCATACTATCAGTGTATACTCTGTTAGTTGAGTATTTAAAGTGATTTGTTATTCTTGCATCCATCAATGCTCAGACCTCTATTTTTTACTGTTTAGATGTAATTATAACACTTGATTGAGCATCACACACAAACAGGGCCAGGACTGAAGAAAGATCCTTGATGATAGTCCACCTGGACCAGCCAACAGGGTTGTTATGAGGACATGTGAGCTATTTGCCACTAATGCCAGGGAAGAAAAGCTATAGAGGCTGTAACCCTGAACATTCTTGCCATCCCTGCAGGAAGATGTTCCTGTGGGTTTGCAGCCTAATTCTAGTCCGATGTTTTGCAGCATTTCGAGTCCTCCGGCTCATTTGTTCACTCTTCATTTCAGAGGCTACTGGAGTTATGTGCATCCCAAACTTCTGCCATAGTTTACTTCATATTAAAGTTGTATTGGTATCTCAGAGGTAATGAAAACAACAACCACCTCTGTTGCATATAGATTTGTATGTATCTACGCGCTGGCAATTTCTTTATATTTGCGCACTAGTTGTTTTGTCCAAGAAGATCTTTATTATCTGTTGATTTGCTTCTTGGAGAAGCCATTAGTGGCTATTGAATCATTTATTTTACAGCCCAGAGCACTGCAGCTCTTCAAAACAAGCCAGCCATGTGTGAAAAGGCTTCTTTACCTCAAAGGAGTCAGTCAGGCATTTATCAAGGGCCGGTTAGCAGAAATCAGCAACATCTTGAGGAGAATCCTAAGTCTGTTTCTCACTTAGACTGATACACTGACACACACAAACACACACACAAACACACACACACACACACGGACACCCAAAATGAGTCCCAAGCCATTCAGCATGCAAATCCTGTTTAATTTGATGAATGACCATCCTACTGCAAGATGGATAATAATAATTAAAAAAAAGACCCAGTAATTGCCTGCCATGATTTGATCTTTCTATCCTAACATAGAGCAATTTCCGAAATGATTATTGACCACATTAATAATCAATAATCAATAGATCATTCAAATCATATCACAAAAGCAAGCTGTGTTCAAAGTATTGACATGAGCTATCTCCTCATTACATTTGATGTTGGACTACATGCAATACTTATTATCAAGTAGAATAAAAGAGAGGGCTGCTCTGACCTCCAGAGAGCAGACTCAAGTCACACTGTACAGCCTGATCACTGTATCCAGATCAGTTTTACAAGGGCAAATATTGCAACACTTGGCTCAGCTCTGGCTCCACCCTCTACAGATTTCTATGGGTCATACTCTTCATCATTCACAAGGATGCATTTGCCCACTAAAATTTGCATAAATGAAACCGGCTTATCAGGATGTGCCTACCTGAATATGTGCGAAGCCACAGTACATACGTCGGCGTATGTCACTGTAAGCTATCCTTTTTGTCTTTCGGCAACAGCGATTGCCCACTGATCAGGACGAATATATGGCAGTGTTGAGGTGTGTGCCATGCGCACTCATAAGGTTCTATCTCTCAGACATGTTGGGCTCCTTTTCAGGGTCTGGTTTGCTGGAATGACACAAGACTGGTAAAAGGGGTTGGGTGTATGACAGCTGTGTTGCACTACTGGGGTGTGATACACCTACATGTTTCTGTGCTCCTTGATGACCCGGAAATTGTGGCATGCAGGGTATCTATCACTTGTCTTTTGACTCCTGCAAGGTCAGGCCGAAGCTCCAGCTAGTTCGAAAGCATACCACTGGGGTTGGCTGGGGCCCCCTACATCTCTGCTGTGGTGGCCTGAGTTATTAAGAAGTAGGTGGGCTATGGCGACTAACCTTTAGATGGCCAGGGTTGTGGCTGGCTTGATGTTATGTTGCAACAGGGCGTCATTTTTCCGGCTCCTCTGCTTGACACATAGAGTCCAGTAGAGGGCGGAGTCTGCGTGTGATAACATGAAAGTTATGATATTGTAACCTTAGTTCTATTAGCATAGACGGAACCCTCTACTCAGGACAGTGTAGAATGTTTGAATGTGGACGAGCCGTCTCTTCATATGATGTAGGTTCTGTATGTATACAGGTAGGCATGTCCTTATTGTCTGGCTACGTTTACACAATATGTGCTTGTGAATGGAGGATAGCATAACCCATAGAGTCCAGTAGAGGGCTCTGCTTCTGCTAATAGAACTAGGGTTACAATATTGTAACCTTTGTTGTTTCAAATTCAAAGTGCGAATTCTGGATACTGAAAACATTCATACGTATTGAAAGACTGTTCCTTGAACAAATATTGCACACATAGTGTTGCACCAGCTTTAGCCATTGTTGGTTAATAATTTTCCATTAATTAAACTATTAAGAGATTAATCATTTACATCCCCAGTTTTATTGTATGTCTATGTGTGTATTATTTTATTGTTGCAATTTTTCAAGGTTGTATTTGTTTTTCAGTTGTGAATCCCCGTGTAATGAAGCTGCTATCTTTTTTTTAACATCTTCTAATCTTTTTTTTAGTCCTATCATAAATGATGAATGGCATGCTCACAAGTGCTAGCTGTTGACCTTTTTTTTAGGACTTTATCCTACCACCATTATTTCCATAGCCTTTGCCATTGTAGGCCACAGTTTGAAAGGAGCGATGATTAATGTGCGCTGAGCCCCATTCACCTCCGAGCAGCCCCTTAACAACTGCTGTTCCTCTGCTTTATTGTTTTTGTCCTACCTGTCACACAGAAGTCTGCCACTGTGGCTGATTCTAATTGTTATACCTACAAGGGTTCCCCTTAAGTGCCAATTGTGCAATTTGTGCAGACTGCAATCCACATCCTTTCATTACATACCATGCCTCTTGAACATTCTCCCCCACAAGTGGCCATTATGTGTGCAGTCTGTGTAAGACTCCCTCTGACTATCTGCCAATTGCCAGCAAAGAAAAAAATGTGTTTTCTGTATAGACATCACTTATACAATCAGTGATCCATGTTTCTTGAACTGAGCATTGATTTTTAAATCTCCATAGTCTTTGCTATAATCAGGAGCTTAATAACAGGTGGAAAATAATTGCCACTTTGAATGAAGAACCTGATCAGCATAATTGCTCTCTAACTGGATCAAGATTCAAAATCTTATCCTGCAGTCGGTCCATGCCCAGGGGAGACATTTATTTAGGAACTTCGTGCAAAGATTTATATATAATGAGCCCGATTTTTATGGGATTTTGTATATTATTGCTCAAAAAGAGCATGGGGAATTACTGTGTAGTGGAGGAAGTCAGTCATGTAAACAAGCATTACTGTAGTTAGACCTCAGTCTTAATGGCGTCTTAGTTACAGCAGTGCGTTCACGGAAAAGCAACTTTTTGAAAATTTCCCACACACTCTTGAACTCAATCTGTCCAAGGTTTCAGCCCACAAGCTGCGTCAGTGTCTTAAGATACATATACAGTGTTTATAGAGGTATGGTTGAAAGAGGCCCCAGTTGCTTTTGTGTGAAGTAAATTAACTTTTTCCTCTTAGACCTTGGTTACATAAATATCTGTCTGGAAATTATAAAGTGCAGTTATAGGAAAGGAGATCAGCCTCAGCTGCCTTCATAGCACAGACATTCAGGTCTGTGCCACAATTCTCACATGACTGTTTCATGGGATTATTTAATATTTAGTAAGTGTTTATGAGCAAAGGAAATATGTAATGGTGTCCAAAGACCGAGCCAAACCTAAGTGACCCTGATTTAGGTTGTTTTAGCTTTACGTCCAACTGAGCTCACTTTCATTGCACAGTGAATATGAACAGCGTGATTGCTGTATGCAGAATGCATTTCACTGAATAGCTGAGAGGTATGTACCAGAATATGATTTGACATTGCCAGGACTGCTTCATTCTTCTTCATTTTCCTCTCTTCAGCGTTGACCTGTTGTCATAGCTCCGCAGAAATCATAAAATGAAACTTAAGTTTGAGCTGGCATTTTTTTCTTGAACTACTTTCAGATGGTTCCATGACATTCAGATGTTTTGTTGAGGGTTTAATACAAAAAGAAAAAGAATAAGCCTTTTTGCTTTGAGTGATGTCCCATAAAAAGGAACAAATAGTGCTTGAAAAAGTACTTGAAAGTCCCTGAATTTATTTTTATAATGTCTTTTATAAACCCTGTTAACATTTCTGTGAATTCACTTTTCCTTCTCCACAGTATCTACTCTTTGTAATAAATAAGGCAGATGAAAGAGAGAGATCTCATCATTAGGGTGCAGATAATGTGACTGTAAACCATCTGACTTATGACTTATGGTAATAAAGACAGGGTCATTACTCGATTAAATGGTCCGATTCTGTGTATATTTTCATGTGCATTTGCAAGGTCAGGTTCTTTGTCAGTGTGAGTGCAGCAGCTTTGGGCTTTTGTTTATTTTCTCTGTCTGTGAAAGAGAGAAGTTAATGTTCAGACATTATTTGTGTTTTCTGGTGCCATTAAAGGTTTGTTTGTATTTCTAATTGTGCAAAACAGGCCTGTTTTTGCAGTTCCTGTCAACTGAGAATAAAGTTATCTTTAAATTAACATTTTCAGTTATATGTGAGAGCAATACTTTTCGTTCATACAGTCAAAAAATACTTGTTGGACCTTCACCTCATGGAGCATGAAATAAACTTTTATATGTCTACGTGCTCAGTGAGAGTACTTACTGTTGCCTGTCTCTCTCAAAACCAATATGAGTGGCTCCATTCAGTTTCGTGCCCAAGGCTTCAATTCTCGCTGTAAGATAGGTTCCTTAATTTCTTTCGATAACCTCATTATGGCTGGTTTCCGTGGAAACTACCCTTTCTTTGTCCCAGCATGCCTCTCTTAACATTTAGTATTGCAAGGTGGGCATTTAAAGTGCAGTATAAAAGCACTGTGGTGGACTCTTATGCTCTGACCCTTCTGTAACTGTTTGTTTCATTAGTGGCAAACACTTTCTTTTGTTCCTCTGTCTTTGTGCAGTATGTGAAGGTGTGTGCCTGTTTGTGTGGTGTACTGTGTATGGGCGATGTGGGTAAAAAACCTTTACCTCCCCCATAAAAGAAGGTCAGTTCTCACAGAAAGTAAAACTAATGGCACATTAGGGCGGGCCCCGCCAGCTTTCAAAGTTTATGATGAGGACATTGCCCTTAAACAGCTGAGTGTTAAGTGTAAATATCAGTGGGTAAACTAGGGCAGGTTCCACGGTATTTGAGTTTACAGGACAAGTTGTCATGTTTAACTTTAACACATGATGCATGCCTGGCAGCTGGTGTACCAGGTTAAACTGCAAATATGTCCACATTACCTGCACTTCCCTGTAATGCCTTGTGATTCCCAACATCTGCAGACTGCTACACAACAAACAAATGGGAGTTAATGACTGATTTAGGTTATTTACAACCTGCAGTGGCTTTTCAAACATCCAGCTCATGTAGCAAATTACAGGTAATACATAACCACCTGACTGCAAATACGTAATACATGTGACATGTGATGTCTGACCCTACGAATTTGCTGATTGCTTCATTAAGCAATTGACTGGTAAGGGCTGCAAAGGATCAGCAGTTTGCCAGTCGTGTCCTCCAAATTTAGGTACAAGGATGCTGCACTTCTTGGCCACATTTAAAGTAGCCTTTGAAAAGGGATGACTATTGTTTGGCGGTTATGACTCACTGTGTCTAAAAGGTGGACTCTGGAGCATTCAAGCTCTGATCTGATTTTTCTCACTTTTTACAGTCCATAGATTTTGATTAAGTCTCCCCACGCCTGAAGAGTTCAGTCCTTGAAGCTTAATTTTTTACTGAACGTTTCTGTATATTTCACTGCTTTTGCAATTACAGTAGTCTCATTCAACAAAACACACTCCTATACAGTATGCATTTGAGTGGTGCTGACTCTGTGATTAAGATATACTACTGTAACTTAGCATGCCATAATATGTTTCATTGTGTTGATTGAAATGCATTCCAGAGAAAATCTAAAGACCTTCAGACTCTTTCTGTGCTCACATGGATCCCTTTTATGCGGCAACTGATGAACTTTCACACTGTGATTTTCAATTAGCTTTCAATGGTCTATTCTTTTTTTATGTCAGCGTTAAGTAACAGCTGTTACTATTAGCTGCTTTCCCAAGCAGTGGTTTTCAGCCCCGCTCGTGTCAGTGTTGATGTTTTTACAGTATGACAGGATTGTAAACAATGAGAAAAGGGGAAGAACCCGTCTTTATTTAAATTAGCTGCAGAACCTGATGTGTGAGTCGGTACTGCACAACCAGTTAGTTTGTTTCAACTTTCTCAGTATTTAAACTAACAGATGTTATCAAAGTCACATCCCATGCCAGCCATATAAACCACTTTATTGTCAGACGACTTTGCTTTGAACACCAAACAGTGGTGTTCAATTCTGGTGGTACTCATGCCTAAAGGTAGGGAGGAGTGTAGGATTGAGACCTGAGTAGTGGAAGTCACATGTGTTGACCACAGAGCAGTGACAGGTGGCTGTGAGGTTACTGCATACAGTGAGTAAGATTCCCATATAAAAACTTTATTAGTGTGCCCCGCCCAAAAAAGATGATTATTTGCCTGTATATTTGTGCCTCTGCACTACTGCATTATGTTTTCAGGTTGCTTGTCTGTCTGTCCCATTTTCATGAACGCGATATCTCAAGAATATATTTCAAATTTGGCACTAATGTCCACTTGGACTTAATGCTGAACTGATTTAAATTTGGTGGTCAAAGGTCACTGTGGAGTTTTCCCCTCAGAATTCCAATAAATGTGTGGTGGTGGCTTTCCTGCCTGTGTGTCCTTGTATCAGTCTGTGTGCCCTTGCTAAATTTAGAGGTTTTTGGAGGTCCGTGAATGCAGCACAGGCAAAACAATTTTTTTTCCCCTTCAGCAGCCGTTTGTGGAGTTTTGAGTGACACAACTGATCAGATCGATGGATGAGAGGAGCAGCTATTACTGAGCAAAAGCAAACTTTAGACCAGAAATAAAAAATAAGAAAAACACTTTATAGGCCAACACCATAACTCAGAAACAGAAGTGCAGACATTTGGTCTGATATTGAATTGGTGTCTCTAATCTTGGGTGTTCACCTTCAACATAACTCCACCTACCTTTTATCTATCCGTTATCACAATACAGGATATAAAGCAACAGCAACCATAAACAAAACACAATAAAATTGCATTGCTGGGCACTTCTGCTTTTTGTAATTTTGAAACTTAATCACATTAAACTGTAGTTATTGAGGAGAAAACTGCTGCCAAGTAGCTCAATTTAAAGCATCTGTAGAAACCAAGTCGCTCTGTGTAACGCACTTATTTGCATGTCAATGAAAAGCTTGATGCAGGCTCTTGAAGTCCAAGGTTTATTGATTTATATAGAGATCACTGTTATTTAGTATTAAGTGGATGTCATCAAAGAGACTTGGAGAGGGAGTTTAATCAATGTCCAGTAGCCCTTTTGACTGAAAAGGCAGAGATGTTGGAGCCAAGTCTAAGTAGGTATGAATCAAAAATGTCTCCATTAGGTTTTCATTTTCTGCCATGGTGTTACTTCAGATGATGAATAACCCTTCTGTTATGAATTGGCTGTGGCCCCTGTCACAGTGATGCACAATGTTGTCAGCTTTAATATCCACTCCTTTATGTTAAGATCATAGTGAATAGAGTCATCATGTGGAAAAGCTTTATGGCCGGTGTTGATGGTGAGTGTTGTTGACCTTTAACATTACTTTATCATCATCACTGCAAATGCTGTTAAGGCCATGGCCACTGCAGGTAATGATGCAGTAACAAAGTTAGTTTTAATGATGCAGTAACAAAGTTAGTTTTAGAGTTAGTTTTTGATTTTGCTTATTATTTCTAAATAATATTGGATTTAATTTTGTTGATATGGGAGATAAATGTCTGTACAGACTTTCATGACAACTCATCTATCTATCCAGATGCTGAGATATTTCAGTGATGATTGTCTTGTCATGTCATCTGTAACAGTCACGTTAAGTAAATCCGTTTTTTAAAAAACATAGTGATTTCAACTTGCAATATAAACACTTCATGAAAAACTACAATACTGCGCTCAGGGATTTTTTGAGTTAGTTGAACGAGAGTATAAAGCTGCATTTCAAAATGTAACAATCAATCAAATTTTCAATAAAAGAATGTTTGTAATAATGTCCTTTCATTTTTTAAGATGCAACAACCAGCAATTTGTTGTATTTTAGCAGTATCCCTATAGCATAATTAAGAAAGAACTGAGTACACTTGGATATGTGTTTATTTATTGCAAGTTATCACAACATCTAACAAGGTTATCACATATCACATTTTTCTTTATATCAAGCAGCCATAACGTTAAGGTCTTCTCAGTATTCTCATAGTCACAGAAAAATATTCTCAGCACTGACACATTGTAAAGGAACTTATAGTAACGCAGAATTGTTTTTGTCAAATGTGTCTCCATCTTTTAGATAGCATTAGTCCCCCCTCATACCTTTAATGGGTGGTGAAGACATAATTTAAACTGTTCCACTCTCACAAGAATAAGAAATGCCGGCAGAAACACTGAAACATGAGTTTGAGATGAAAATATATTAGTACCAGTCACTTTTGATTTACCTCTGTGTAATAACTTCTTCCCTCTTATGCCCAGTATGCTCATGTACACACTTCTACTTCCTGTGAGGGCGTCAGTGCCCTGATTCAAACATGTGGTGGCAGTTGATGTGTTCAGGTTGCAGGGTTGGAAGATATCTACCACACTGGCGTATGAAGATGTCTACAGTGAGACATCCCAATGGAAGATGATATTGCTGCTTGGGTTATTGCTGTTTCTTTTACACTTTTTATATGCATATATTAGATAAGCGCAATCACTGTTTTAATTTCTTGCACTTTTGAGCCCATTCACAGCCCATCGTCACCTGCTCACCTCAGGCCAATAGTCTAAAAGCTACCTCGTTAAAGAAATATTTTACTGCTGGAAAGATCGTCTTTTCATAAAACTTGGCTGTCTATGCAGTAGAAGAAGGCAAAGACTTTTGACATTAGTGCTATATGACCATAGAAAACAGAGTAAAAGAGGTGTGGTATTCACTTTTGCTCAAAAAGTAGAAAACCTACAACTACCAGAATGCACTACGTTGCACCAGACCAATAAATGCTACTGCTGGTTGGTGACGTGATGCAAGCTAGGGGATGGCTCTCTCTGGATGTGTTGTACTATTTGTGTGGAGGAGGGTATATAAAAATCTGGATATACAATCTGTAGTTTGAGCAACGGCCCTAGAGCCAGCAAAAACCTGTTGAAATACATCATCCAACTAATTTGCGCTGAGAGATGAACAGGGAGATCTTGATTTGGTTAGATGGAGAGAAGTTTACAATATTTAAATTACACACACCACCCACATTGTTACGCTGCTAAGCTGGTTGAAAATCGGCAAAGCATCTCTGTAATCAGGTCGTTTGATTATAAAAAATATTTTAAATACTAGTTATAATGATCACCTAAAGATAGCCTATTACTTTATTGTTTATTTATTATTTTTATTTATATAAATGTGTATTACTCAGTCATATTTTATCTGTTAATATTTTAGACCTATATTTCAACTTGAACTGTTTCATGTCTTTGATGTAGAGTCCTAATCATGCTTTAATGGAGACATACAGCATACTGACACTGATCTCTAGCAGTGCTCCTATAATGAATAATTATCCAAGCCATTTACATATAGCGCTTTGTCTGGGCTAGATCTTCATTGTGCCTGTTTAATGATATTCCTCATTCTCCTTTTAATGGCAGTTCAGTTGGTGTTTGGTGACAGTGGTGAAAATTGTCCAGGCATTCAAGTGAAGAAAAGGACCACAGGGAATAATGAAAGCTTCCCCGTCTGGGAGGAGAGGCTTTTGTCAGAGGCACCAGTGGACTGCAGGGCCTCTTGATAGTTAAATCTAAAAGCTTTTCTTCACTGCAATCCCTTTGTTTTGGTAAAGTATCTTGGAAATAAATCACATCTACATACCCAAGAACAGTTGAATTAAGTCACCCCCTCTTTCTCATTTCCTGCCTGTATTCAGGAGAAATTCTCAGGAAATTGCTCCTATGAACTCGTGACCTGGAAAAGATTTGGAAGAAATTGATTTGCCAGAGTGGGAGTAGGAGTGGGTCTGAGCTATGTTATCTTTTGGGAGGAAAAGTGATTTTGCAGTCTGTTGTGCTGGAAGGCAATAAGTATTGATTTGAAAACTCTCATTACACTCTCACTCGCTGTATAATTAATCCTATCCAGAGACAAAAAGAATCACTAGGTCGGTGGCCGACAAATATCTCCATTAACACTCACAAACCTGCAGGAAACCTTAGCTCCTCTTTTTTCCCAAAGGTGGCTGAGCTGTTGTCAGAGGCAGCACCTCACACCCCAGAAGTGTCATTTCATAGAGCATTTAACAAAACGTCTCAGCTGAAACACCTGCAGCTATATGACGCTGTGAGCTTTAATAGCTTTTTATTGAATTGTCAGTCCCCGAAGCCCCTGTTTTAATCCAATAGCTCCTAGAGCAACACCTTTTAATAGAAACTGACCACCTGACCCGTGAAGTCCTTTGTCCACCTCATTTTCATGCTTTATAAGAATTGTAGCTCAATAACTTTCCAAATGACAAGATAAATTAACTTAATGAACAGACTAATAAACACCATTGCTGAAATAGAAAGTGCATTATTCACTAATGCAGTTACTGTAAAGGTATCTTGGTACTGTAGCCTCCTAATGGAGATGTTCCACTAAGATGGCGTCAGAGGTGATGTATGTGTTGCCCCAGAACTAGACCACTGGGACAACCGGTTACAGGCAGCCAAGCTCTAATGAGAGCAGCTGAAGATGACGAGTTTCGACCTCCTTCATCTTCGGCCTCTGCGGACCTCCTCCTTTTACTCTCCCCACTTTTCTAACTCACATTTATATCTTCTCCCTCCTTCTTTTCCTGTCTCTAAAATAGTGTTCCCTCGCACACTAACCTCATATAATCCTTTTCTAAAAGCTATTTTGAATACAGATATCTGGTAGGAGAAAGGCACTGCTGTGACGGAAGTGCTAGCTGTAGAAGAGCTATTAGTTTCAATGAGAATTGATTGGTGCTGATGAGCTTTGACGGCTTAATGGACAAGGAAACTAGCACCCATACAGACACACAAACTTCATCAATAGAAACAATACAGAGGTTTGGTATAAGCGGTGCTGGCTGAAACAGCCCTGGATGCCTTTGATCTTTTAAGTGGTGGTGTGAATCTGGGCGTCTCACATGACTATAAGCTATTTACTGAAGGATGAATTATAGAGGTACTAAATCATTGAGATTTATGACCTGTCTGGTTTGTGGTTTGGCGGTGGTGTGAGCTATGGGTCATGGTTTCGTGTTGGTTATTGACTGTACTGACCAATAGCTCCTAGGAGGAATGAGGGGGTAGTAGGGGTTGAGTTGTGGTGGTGTGATATGCCTGTGTGGGGGGAGGGGGGTTATTGATTTGGCATCATAAAAGAACATTTGAATACCAACATGTTGGCAAACCTAGCTCTTTATTGTTAACCACTGTGTATGTTTAGATTAGAAATTGTCCTTTTTTCCTTATCTACCTCTTTTGATGCATATTTTCAATTTGCACATAAAAAAAAAAACCCCTGAATGGAAACGCTAAAAAATTTGAAAAAAAATCTCAAAATATCGCATCAAATTTTTCAACTCGGGTGAGGTGAAAAAATTGGTGTATCAATTAAAGTTAAATATGTGCAATGGAAACAGACTCAGCAAATAAATGATGACGAACTGTCATTGTGACGGCCTCTGCAAGCTTTTTTCGTCGTCTCTAGATGGCTTTAACGTGCTAGTGAAAGCAAACAGGGCTGTCACCAGATCTCTTCCAAAAGCAAATATCTGTAATATTAGTTGGTTAAGACTGTCTAGTCTTATTGTCCAGTGTGCTTCCCGTTATGAATCATCCATTGCTCACCTTCATATGAGGTTTGACTGCCGCTCTTTTAATTATGTCACTTTATTGCACCCCCCTATTCTGCAGTGATATATTGGCACATGATCGGAGGATTAGCACCACCTGCTGCTTATGTCATTCTACTCATAATAGTTTCATGACAGAAGTGAATGGAAAAACACATAGATTCACATTTTTTATTTGCAGATTTTCTGAAAATTTGATTAAAATTTGCGCTATATTTGGATGGAAACCCAACATGCGTCTGTTGCTCGTGAAATCTGGGTTTGAAAAACAAGAACTGCTAGAGCTGCTGTGTGAATATTTACAACTGCAGCCATGGTGTCATAGATCAGGAGCATTCGTGCTCCAAAGAAAAACATGATGGAGCTAACTGTAGTTCTGAAAAAGCATCAACTACTCAGCTGCATCTCTTGTCAACCATATGAACATTACCATTGCTATCAGCGATGATAGTATTGAGGTTGATGTTCTGATATTCTGGAGCAAAAACAAAAATTTCACCATGTAATTGGTATCCAGAGTGGATGTTGGTATTGACCCAAGCACTGTTTAAACTGGATGTCTGCCACTACTGACAAACACTGTATGCACTGTGAGGGACATTTTGTCTACGTGCTCTGATAGATACAAGTATTCAGGTAATTTCCACTATTTTAAACCAATATGCACTGCAGTAAATGCATTTTCTTATGTATTATCATATTGTTTCTAGCAGGGCTTGACAATGCCAATTCCCTGCTGAACACTGATATTTCTTACAGCTGTGGGTCAGTAAATATTGATTTCTTTGCGGCCTTCTGAAAAAACTGATGTGACAGGGTGAGCATACCGAATGCTAACAACACATGTCTGGCAGCAATGTGGCTGCAAACAAACAAGCCAACCTGCTGTCATATGTCTAATGAAGAACAGAAAAAGCAGCAAGCCGCATTAATAAACATTAAAGGAGCAGGCAATGTTTCAGCATTATGCAGCAACGATTTTTGCATATTTTGAACCTGATGACCAATGGCTCAGTATGTAATGTAATATACAGTGTAAAATATTTATAAACCCTCTTGTGGGAAGACATGTAAGCGAAATTCAATGTGTGTGGCTCTGACTCAACGAATCTGTGGCGATTATGTGCATTGTGACAACACAGAAATCATTCCCTTTTTGAGTTATGACTTATGCACAATGATGTGTCATACGAATGTGATTTATGAGCCACATTTCAGTGAATCTGATAAAGTTTTAAATAAAAACTATGATCTCAGCCAGTATTACACACATGTGCTATGTTGATGGGGTGTTACATTCATAAATATCTGCCTTTATTCATGATTTTAGGGGAGGCAGCTCTCTGACGGGACAGATGGTGGATGGGTGTTGAAGGTTTGACTCACCCCAAAACAACAGTGATCAGAAGTCAGAAGTAATTACCATAATCTGAACAGCAGCACTGTCATCATTACTCAGTTTGTGTTTGCGTGTCCAAATCATGATTTAGACTTTTAGACTGAATGGGGACACATAAACGGATATTTAACTGGGAGCAATACATAATGCATCAATTAAGAAATAGTTTGAGTTGTCCAGATGATAGCAGTGACGAACGCACTCAGATGATGTTAAGTTTTAGTGACACCTTTTTTCTTTACATGCAACCTGACCGTCAGTGTTAATTTAGGAGTATTGTGCGACTGTTTTTTTTGTTTTTATTCTTTGTTGGTGAAGGTTTCTGTGAGAGGCTTTTTTTCTGTCTGGCTGTCACAGCTCACCCAAAATACTCAGCTATTTGTGTTTGGGTTGAGCCGTCGAAGAAAGATGCAGTGAAAAGACGAGAGGTGATCCGTAGGTGTATGCATGTACAGGAGCGAGAGACGAAAGATGCTGCGTATTACTTTGCTCCGCTGCTGAAACAATAGTGAAACTGTAGGAAACTGAAAATCAAACAAGGTCTCTGAAAATGCATCACATCACTGATGCAACACAAAACCACTAATGGAGTCTACTCAGGGTCACTCAGTGCTAAGCGAAGCCTATTGAAAACCACCAATTCAGATGCTTTCATCTCATGCCGCAAGTGTCGGCCTTGAAAACATTAAGTCCTGGGAAGAGAGGGAGGGGCCCTCTTGTCTATCAGAAGGAAAGAGGAGCTGAAATATGCAGACACATCTATGGTGAACAAATGAGGTGGACGTGCAAAGACGGAACAGTGAGAATATGCAGGTTTTGTTATGTATACCGGCCAGCTCACACATCATTAGCCCCCTCACCCTGTCTCGTCTTGGTGTCAGACGTTTCTTGAAAGCCAGTAACAGGCGCCATCCTCCTCTTTGAGTCTGCTTGGCTTGCTTGGCTGCAGACTACAGTGCACCCAGGGACCTGGCGCTCAGACCTGCATGTGAATGACATTGTGTGCAGATGTATTCAAGTGTGTAGGCCTGGATGTGGACACATATTCAGTAATTGTGTCAGTTTGAGGATGTGTTTGAGTGTGCTTCATGTGTGTGTATGTGTGTGTGTGTGTGTGTGTGTGGTGTCTGCTTTAGCTCCTGTCATGTCAGTGAGGAGGTGGCACTGTACTGTGCAATAAGAGCAGTCAGCCTGCAGGCAGGACTGGCCATCTGGACACATGGTAAAGAGCCTAGCCCAGACGTCAGTGGTTTTTCAGTCTCTCTCGGTGTTATCAGATCTATTTCTCTTTTTGCTGTCTGTCCACATATTAATCAATAATGGTACACTGTATTTAAACCATCTCGCTCTTTGTCTTCTTTTTGTTGTCTGTTGTTCTCCCATCTGTCTGTATATTACTTTCCCTCCCCATCACTCTCTGTTAACGACCTCCTCTTGTCTCTTCTCTCCCCCTGCAGTTTGCTGTTTTGTGGTCCACAAGAGGTGCCATGAATTAGTCACATTCTGCTGCCCAGGGGCAGATAAGGGGCCCGACACAGATGTAAGTAACCAAAGCCCAGCTGTTGCCTCTCACGTGTTTGTCGGCGAGGAGGCGCCTCTTTCCTGTCATTATACTGAAGTGCATACGCAGTGTCACCAATATGCAGCCGTGCCAACCGGGCCTGCCTCTCTTCTGAACACTCTCGCTCTCTTCGACAGCTGTACTGTAGAGCTGCCATGTATCCATGTATCCAGAGGGGCCAGAGGAAAACTGGAACTCTTCCTCTGGCGAGCATCACTTTCCAAGTTTCAGTTTGAGCGACATGTAATGATAAAATCAGCCCTTTTTATTGCGATGTTGATGGCAAATGATATATTAATCACAACAAACAGACTCACATGAAAGAAGAGAAATATATAGTTTACATTGATAATAGAAGCATCTTTATTTTGATAGATCACAAAAGAAGGGCCGTAATCTTTTACTGTGTTAGTATCTACTCAAAGAAAGCCGTTTAAATGTTAAAGTCAGTCGACTCATGATTGAATCATAGCAGCAGCAGGTGGCTCATTCAATTCATCCAATGTTAATGTTCCAGTCGTGTCACTGTGATTTAAATATTCCACTTAGTGACTCACTCTCCCAAACCCCATAAGGAGAACTAAAGTTAAGATTATTCTCCCCCCTGTGATAATACAATCAAAGTCAATATTCTTTCCTCCAAACTAAACATTTTTGAAAAGCAGGTCGTGACATCATAACATACTGACAGTGACCTCAGGGGGTAATGGAGTTCATAGTATAACTCTAAATAATAATATTTCTAATTCTCCCAGCAGGACTGAGTTCATAGAAAAGCCGATTGGCAGATTACTGTGCTATTAGCAATGACCTGCTCTGGCCTAGAGACAGATGGGAAATGTAGGACTGCTGGCCAAAGCCAGCACACCTACATCTGTCTTGGCCAGACAAAAAGATACACACAGTACTAACAGCTGGTTGCTCGCACCTGTCTGAATTAATGAGAACACTAAAAAGAAAAACAAGACTCTAGATAGAATTTTAATAGCAGTCCAGGTTTACTGAGCACACTTTGGAAATGCTAATTTAAATTAGTTTAGCTTCTTGATATAATTTAACGAACTGACATTTATAAGTGAAGCTCTACAGTTCATGCAGTGATATATTTTGTACATTAGTTTTCTGCTGGGTAATTTAATCCACTTAAAAAAGGGGGGCCTTTGGTGTGGTCTAGTTTTCTGTTGCAAACATTAAATGCATTAAAAAGTCTGTCAATGAATCGTCGAAATCATTTGAGATGACACCCTCGTATGACAATTTCAATGAGGTCCCCATTTGCCTCTTCATCGGCTGCAAGTACTGACTATGTGCCATCAGCCGCTGCTTACCTGCTTGCTAAGTGTGAAACTCCATTTACATGCCTGCTTGCCTGCCGGGCATTACAAAGCCTCTCAGTGTTACAGTGGCACGGCCTGGCCTCTGTAACTGGAGATATGTCAGTGTGTCATTCAAGATCATCAACCCAGACTCTTAAAATAGAGCACGCCACAGATGACATAGAAGCCGTAACAGCAGAAAATACTCTGAGCCGTTAGATTCACTATTGAAGCAGGCACAGGGGTGC
Source organism: Chaetodon striatus (assembly GCA_029783705.1). NCBI lineage: Eukaryota > Metazoa > Chordata > Actinopteri > Chaetodontiformes > Chaetodontidae > Chaetodon > Chaetodon striatus. Next base: position 22,349,949 of record JAPZEB010000020.1, on the reverse strand, counting down.
AGAGCAGTGAGGGAACATCAGGTTCATCGTTAGCAGGACAGTTGACTTTAAATGACCTTTGACACCTGTGTGTTGCAGTGACCTCAGTATAAAATCAATGTATTTGCATTTGCACATCCATATCTTTGTTAATTAATCTACTCAAAGGTCCTCAGTGTGTTAGCCATACAGATGTCTGCCTTCTCTCCAATATAATGGAACTAGATGTCACTTGGCTTGTG
>JAPZEB010000020.1:22339130-22349628 GCA_029783705.1 Chaetodon striatus | reverse complement strand
CTCAAAGCGCCAAAAATACATCTGAAAAGCTCAACAGCAGTGTCTCTTCAGAAATCATGACCGGTTACTCAAGATAATCCACAGACCTTCATGTGCCCAATTTCATGTAGGAACTATTTTCTTTCTGCTGAACTACACCCACCAACTGTATCACCGTGCAGAAGGAAGTGTGCATCTACTCATGGACGAGAGTCTCGTGCTTGCGACAGCACAAGATATAGCTGTAACGTTAGCTATAACGATAGCTAGTGATGCTAAGTGAGTTAGCAGTAGATGCAGCTCACGCCAAAACAATCTAGACCGATAAATATCAACACAGGTGACAGGAAAAATGTGTGTTCTTGGTTTTGGGGTGAACTGTCCCTTTAATTATCTTTCTTATGTTTTTGTATCAAGTGCCAAATATTCCTATTAAATCCCACCACTAGTATGCTTGATGTGGTCATGCAGCTCTTATTCAGCCTTTTAATTTTGTGCTATTTGACATTGCCACACTTCCATAAGGATAATGTGTTGTTGTACACACTGTATCTTCATCAGATATAGTAACAGTACCTCACAGAAGAGGAACTAATGTGTAGAAATCCATTCTGACTAGAGCAGACTTCACTTACAGCTCCAGTGTTAAATTATTCGGAGCCTTTTTTTTCATGTTGGCACTGTGTGTGGTTTCACGGTATTATAATAATTCATGTGACCACATAGTCACCACAAACCAAATTCCTTTAAAAATACATGAGTATGTTATCACTCCCATATTAGAATATTTGATGCTTCCTTTTGATATACATTTTTTGTGCACTTAGCAGATCTGTTGCCAGGGGCAACCACACATATTACATGGCTTGCTGCCTCCTGGGTGTGCAATCCAGGAAGGCAATAACTCCCATGGCCAGCAAATATCCTGAAGATCTGCAGTATCTAGGCTACCTGCATTTTATGACTCATGTCTGTGTTTTATAACTCCTCGACCGGAAGAAACAAAGTGTGCACAGAGATGCCAACAAGAGCCCCCAGATCTTTTCAGTGGCAAGCTCGTCATGAGCGGCTAGCCTTGGTTTGACGGGACAGGATTACCATGAATAAATTGTTCCTCGCAGCCACAGCCTCAGGGTGTTGTTTCAAGGGCAGGGTAGGCTGCAGATATGCACGTATACTCACGTGAGAATTGCTCTGTATAGTCGGTCTGGTAGTTTGCCGCAGAGCACATTCAGTGGTGCAGTTTGAGATTCAGTTTGAGCGTGCCATCTTTGAGGAGAGAACTAACACTTGATTCTTCTCCCAGTTTCACAGGCACTGGAGCGGTTGTCTGGTCACAGGCATGCTGCTTACTGCATCTCATGACAAATTTTACATTATTGTTAAAATTATCAAACTGGTGCAAAAAGATAGAAGTTAGTGTATGCAGAAACTATTTTAATACAACTTGTGACCTGCTGTATTTTTTCGATTTATTAGGAGCATGTGTGAACATCATGCCAGATTTATTTTGGTAGTGTGCTGTATTCCTCTAGGCACCACAACGCTGTATTTTTAAAGGCAAACTGAATGCACTGTGGTGGGCTATAAAATTAAATAGCAGAAAATGCTTGAATATTTGTTATTAAAAGTCTAGAGAATGAAATGTAGCTCTTTTGGTGGTTTTTTTTGGACTAACACCAATCTGTGAAAACAACATAGCATGTGAAATTCCGTTAGTTTAAAAATGTAACCTCTGTAATCAAAATTTGGCCCTAGAGTGATCGGTTGGAGGAATCGGTAATCGTATCCCTTGTAAGCACGTTCCATGCTTGTGTCAATTTGTCTGATTAAAGCAATTACTTTAACAAACTGTTTTTGTTTGACTGCCGGGTGTAACGTTACGGGCAGGTCGAGTAAGTTCAGTGCTTTACAGGACAAGACTATCAATAATGCAAAGGCTTCCCGTTTCACTACAGGGGCTCAGCAGATGAAACTAAGAGGTTTGATGTGCTTGCTTTTGCGTGGGTGTGTGGCTGCTGCATCATTGATGTCCACTTAACCGGTGCAGCACATATGACCCGGGGCAATCTGCAAGTCTTTGTGCACTGATTTCCCCTCTGAACACACACAAACACACACACACACACACACACACACACACACACACACACACACACACAGACATTCAGACATCACCCCCAGCCCCTCGGGGCTGTTCAGTGCACAGATATCTGTGACAGAGTAACAGAGTTAAGCAGTAGCCCAGTGCCCTTTCTGTCTTCCCTACTTGGACACGTACAGACAGAACTGACCTGAGGGTGGCATGGCAGCCTGGCTCAAACACACACCCAGACGATACCCATCTTTTTCAAATATCATCCAGTAAAATGATATAAAAACACAGCCTCTAAGTCATCCAGTTAAAGGGAGGTATGAGGTGTAAACAAACCTTCAGATAATCTGAGAGAAATCAAATTTGTAATATTAATGAGTAATGCCGTAGGCAGCTGTGATCTAATATTTAAAGGGCAAATCACACAGGAGGAGATGATTTTGGCAGACTCCAGCAGGTCTGGGAAATATAGGTGTTCTGGTGACGAGGCCTGGGACACACACCGGCTCATTACAAGGACTCTTCGTGGGAATTGAAAACAAGATTAAACTGGAGTGGAGCTAAATTACATCATCTGTGCCACAGGCATCTTGGGTTGTCACAGGCAATGGAGCCTTTCATCTGTTTTTTTCAGTCCATTTCCTTCTGGCGAGGGTGTTGGCCATTTCTTTGAAACAGGCCTGTTCTGGCCAAGACGTTGTCTTTAAACACCTTGTCATGGTTGCTCCATGCACCCATTCAGCCAGCCACTGGTGCAAAGAAGCCACCTGAAAGAAATCTTTTCAGACTTTTTTCCTTTTGTTTCTCTCTTTTTTTCGAAAAAATATCTTAGACTTTTTGGTTTGGGTCCATGTTTGTTATTGTGCTTGACCCCCTAAAATAACACAATGCCTGTGCAAACCGCTTTTTACAAACCTTGCTGCAATTTGTTATAGAAATGTCATATATAATTTTATCTAAGAAAAAAACCCTAAACTGTGTGTACTCAGAATTTTCATTTCTCTCAATGTATAAATGCATATAATTGTTATTTTTAGATGACAGAGATTCAAAGTTTTTTTGATTTTCTACCTATCATGCAAGGGTTGGGCACTGAACTCAGTACCTTTCGGGGTACTGACCGCATTGTGTCGGCACTACTGATGCACCTATTCATGTTAAACCCATCTGTGCCATATTTTGGTACCTAAAAGGGCATCTGGATGAGAACACCGGGTTTAGACTTGTGGTGTAAGTGCCACGAAGTGCCCTGAAGCCCGGAAGCCAGCCACTGAGCTCCGTGGTCGATGATGGAGCTGTGCAGAGCCCCTGGGTTCAACTTCAGACAGGTGGCCACTCCGTTGGCCACTCAGTCTGTTGTTCAGTGTTTAGGGATCAGTGGGAAGTTAGGTGTGACAGTGACGATCACTTAACATAGTAAACAAGCTAACTGTGCTAATGAGTGATCGGAAATGTGCTAGAAAGTAAGTCATAGTAGTGAAAGAAAGTAGGGCTTGCAAAATCTGGGGATTGAAATTTCCCCAGAAGTAGGCTGCACACTGACTGGTGAAAAAACAAGTAAACAAACAAATAAAAATGACGGCTCAACTTGAAGCAATCTCAGTCAGCTACTAAGGGGATTTCGACTGATGACTCCAATATATGACTTTCAGGGTCACCCCTAGTGTCTGGTCTATTTTCTTTTCTGTAATATTTTTGGTATTAACCTGGCATCACAAGCAGACACGCACACACACACACACACACACACACACACACACACACATACACATACACTCATACAAGCTGACAGACAGACAGGGAAAAGGAGATTAGCTACGTGTGATTGAAAAAGAGCAGAGGAGCGGAATTGCATTTAAGTCTACCACGTCACCCCTGCAGGTTTTTCAAAAATGACATTTTTGTTATGACAGAGAATAAAAGGTACTGGCAAAAGTACTGGTACCTGAACCGGTATATATTACTTTAAAGTGATCAGTACCCAACCTTTTCTCTTACAGAGTAAAAGTATTCAGTGTTAGCTTCCCTGAAAGTAAATCTAGCTGCTCATGCCTGTGTGACGTAATGGCTTTTGCATCAGTGTTGCCATAGGTCAGCCTGCCACCCCTTACTGATTTGAATCCCTGCACATGCTTTTAGCACATGCCCTCGTGAAAGCACTGCTTCCAAGGAAACACGGTCGCAAAGAAACTTGATGCTACATAAATCTGCTTAGTGTACTGATTTTATTTTGGTGTCTGAGTGGTGATATGTCGTGCGGAGCCCTGTCAGGGTGCACTGTTTCAGCAAAATGAGATTCATTGTAGACTCAAACATGCCTGCAAACACACAAGACATGCCCATAAAAATCACACTGTGAGAAGTGCTAGATAGGATTATCTCTATGCCCGGTAGCTAGAGCTGCAGCCTGCAGAACGACCACATGAGAGGAGACACATGACAGCTCCTCACGTACTTCTACAGGGAATAAATGAATGTACTCCACTCATATAGTGTGTCTAATGAAGTTTGGCCCCTTTCAGCAAGTTGTATTCATTGTCGTAGATGAGTGTGTGAAGCTCATCAACTGATATCTGCATAAGCACCAGTTGCTCGGAGAGTGTGTTTGATGAAAAATTGAAGAAGAAGGGGAAAATCCTTCAAGTTAAAAAATGTGAGCCATTACTGTCATTACGATCTTGTGATTTTGGAGACCAAACAAGAGGAGAAGAGTTTAGGATAGAGAAGAAGTAGGAGGAGAGGGAAATAGAAAGGGGATATCATTTCTAGATAATAAAGTAGTTAGGACAACATGGCACACTGCATTAATGTCAAGTCCTGTCCAGTATTTGCTGCACCCTGTAGTCTTCCTGCTGATTACTGCAGATGCACTGAAACTAGATCTGTTGGATGATAACTTTGTTTTGGCTAAGGGTTTCTTCTTTTATTAACAAAAATGACTTTAGGCTTTGATAAATGCTCAGTGCTGTTAGCCAAAAAGACACAATGAATTGTGTCTGCAACAAAATGGAGACCATTAATATATAAAAATCATTTTCCTAGAATGGACTTTTTCTTCTGTGCTGAGAAGAAAGCCCTGCTGTTACTACACTGTAATGAAGTTGCTGATGTATATTCCAAGCACAATGTCTGGGGCAAAAAAATAAAGCCAATACAAAAAGTGCCAAAAACTACATTTTCTCTAAAAGGCACTTGAGGCTTGCTTGAAGATTTCATTATTTCATTAAGGCTGAAAATCCCACATATTTAAGGGCTGGACCGTGTGAAAGGAGTCACCACTTTCTACAGCCCCGTTTCCACCGAGCAGTACTGTATGGTACAGTTCAGTTTGATTCGCTTTTCCACTTTGAAAAGTTGTGGATGGTACCAATGGAACCGATCATACCTTTCCCATTTTTAGTCCCCCCGTCTGTTGGGGTACCTAGCACACAGATCTGGTACTAAAAGGTGGAGCTGTGAACACTGCAATCTGTCGATTGATCATAACATGAAAGGATGTTTTGCTGCCTTTTGCAGCAGCTGTAGTTGGACAAAAATAATTTAATTTACTTGGCCGACTGCCAGCGACTTTTAAGGCGGAACGTTTACTTGTAATGATACTCAATGCACGAGTTGACGATGTGAATCAATCAACACACCTTAAATATTTCATATGACAACTTTGACCATTTCTTAAGTTTTTTTATGGCATACACTTTTAGTAATGAAGGGATCTACAAGCATTTATATATATTAATTTTGGCTGGGTTATGTGAACAGCATTTATCGATATTTTTCTCCTCACTCTGAGAAAAAAAGAAACGTCACGGAGCATCGTTCCTTTAGCCTTCGGCAATACTAAACCCCTGAGCTTGCCTGAGAAGGACTAAATGCACAAACATGCTATTTTTTTAATATCCGATGGAGAGAGACTGTCACTGCAGCCTGTTCTGTTATGTTCTGAAAATGGCGGCGTGCAACCCTGTTCTGTGGACAATAATCGAGGTGCAGATTGATAAAGGAGAAAATACAGTGAGTGCTGGACAGAGCAGTAAGTGACAATAACCCGCCCACATTTCAGAGTACTGTTTGTGGTGGAAATGCTAGAGTCTAGGTACCATGTCTGAAGGGTTACTTTTGGTTCCAAAGGTACCATATTGAAAGTGTTTGGTGGAAACGGGGCTTATGAGTCAACTTTATCTGTCCCTCCTCCACAGCTCCCCTCTCGTCCAAATATGGTCACTTCTGGCTCCAAAAAGCCAAGATGGTGATGGCCGAAATACTGAACTTGAAGCTTCAAAACAAAGTCCATAAAAGTATCTATGATATATTCCCTTAAAATGCTGACCATGCATTGTAGCCGCTGGATGTTTGTTGCTTGACTCTATATCTGATAAGACAGGCCCTTATAAACTTTCTCATCTTAGATCCTGAAGAAATTAAGTCTCCTGAGGGGACAGAGGCAAATATACAGTAAACAAATGTGTGGGCTTACAGAAGTATTCTCTCTACTTGTTGATATGTGTAGATAATATCACATAACTCACATATAGATTGCTGTTAAAACACTAAGCTTTTGACAGTAAAAGCAGAGTCATGCCACAGACAGATGAGAATAGATGTTATATTAAGTTCCCAGGCTCCGTGACAGACAAACATAAAAAAGTAAGAGCATGAGCTGTTATTAATCCGTCTGGGAAGTGTTTATAGAGTTGGGCTGAGGATCTTAACAGGTTTTTTGAACCCGCTGTCCCTAGAGATTCATGCACCATACACACTGCATAAAAAGTCGGGTTACTGCTCTTTTGACACAGCACGATGTGCTTGTTTGATGCCGGTTTTAACCCTTATACCCTTTGTGTTTTATTTCAAACAAAAAGGTTTTAACTTTGCACATAAGTCTTGGCAGAGGACATGTGAGAATTAAAGTAAAGTCAGTTCTGGTTGCTGTTTTTAGAGAGCAGGTTCAATATGTGACCATATTGCTGAAAAATAGTCTGTTCAGAAGCTTCCCTATACCAGTAAACAAGTGATTGATTTCTAATTACATTTCAACGGTATGTTCACCTTCATGTGAATATAAGAACCGTGCTGCCAAGACCCAGCACACATCAAGAGCTTAATTCAGTTTGGTTTGGTTGATGAGATTTATCTTTAAATACCTTGATTTGTATGATGGAAGTCCTACTATTATTTGCATTGCTTGGCCTTGTAAATGCTTGGTAAACACTCAAATGATATGAGCGATTCACATCTAGCCTCCTTAATTCTCGTCAGTGTCATGGTAAATGGCTTGAAGGTTTCTCATCCGTGAGAGGGATGTGAGGGGAGCATCACTGCTGCACTTTTTTGACAAAAGGAACATTGTTCACTGTCGAATAAAATGAATGCAAACAGAAAAAGGAACACAGCTTTCTTATTCTGTCTGTACACAGATTAATTAAACTCATCAGGGCCAATAACAAATTAATTACGGGAAGATCCGTTTGATAACAAAGTGAGCCAATTCATTTTTCAACAGTTAAAATTTCCAAACAACAAAAACTCCAATTAGGAACCAATGTGAATTGATTAAACAAAAATCCAAAACCCACTAGAAGAAATTATAACTGAGGCTTCAAACAAATTGAACATTTCATCTGTAGTTGAAAAACAAAATCATCTCATCTCATGACACAATAATTCACAATGTCTGGTTCGCTGACAACCCTGCTGGAAAAGTAAATGGGTAATAAGTATGTAAACGATCAATTAGGACACTTAAAAAGTCGGATCACAGAGAGTGATGACAAGCAATAGATTGTACAAAAGAAGTAAATGTAGGCACCGTGACATCACTCGTTAGTTTGTGGACTACTGTTTTGAAGAGTTTGGCATTTTGGATGCTGCAATTTTATTTTTTTTAAGTCAAAAGTGACCAGACGTGAGAGGGTGAAGTGGTTAAAGAACAAGTAGTTGAGCTGACCAAGAACTCAAGGACACTATGCACCCCTGACAAGGTAGCCACGCCTTAAATCATACCCCTCTTTATCATCTTTTTTTACTTAAAATGGGACCATAATTTACAAAAAGCATGCTGTAATAAATAAAGAAGACTTGAAGCTTACGATTGAGACCGTAAACTCATTATGAAATGTTAACTGTGGTAATAAATCAAGTGAGAAGTAGGGCCATTTTCTTATAGACTTCTACGCAACTTATCATTTTGCAGCCAATGGAGTCGCCCCCTGCTGGCCATTAGAAAAAATGCAGGTTTAAACCACTTCCACATTAACTTCACTTTGATGATCCGCAGATAACCCCTTGGTTTGATCTTTATTAACCAAGCCCTCTCAATAAATCCAACCTAGTTTCCTTTATTTACCAGTATGTGTGATAGTTGAAACCATAATTCCTCCAGTAAGACTTTGCTACATCCAAGCTTCTACTGTATGTCAAAGTTTGCCATCAACCCAGAGGCTTTGTCAGATATCCTCTGTTACATTCTTGATAAAAGAATAAAATGCATGCTCTGGGTTAAAAAATCATGCAGGAGGAAGCAGCTGAGGACACAAACTTAACTTTCGTCACTCATAACATATTTTTAAAATGTTAAACTGACATTTGTAATTTAGTTTGTTGTGTCTAAAAAAGTGCCATCTGTTGTGGCATCTGTTGCTTGTCATCACTCACTGTAATCGGACATTTTAAGTGTCTTAATTGATCATTTACATACTTATTACACACTCGTTTCTCCAGTAGGGCTTTCAGTGGACCAGAAATTGTGTAGTATTGTATCTGACACTGTCATGATAGCAGATGATTTTGTTTTATAACTGAAGATGAAATGTTCAGTTTATTTGAAGCCTCAATTATAATTTCTTGTAATGGGTTTGGACTTTTGTTTGATCAGTTCACTTTAGTCCAAAATTTGAGTTTTCGTTGTTTGAAAATTTTAAGTGATAAGTCATGAATCGGTTCACTCTGTAATCACAGTTTGAAGATAGAGGAAGAACAGAGACTTTTAAGATCACAAGAGATAATGTGTCGTCACTTCTCTTCAGAAATATATCTTTGTTTCCAGTGATTATCAATGCTGACTCGTAGTTGATGGTGAGTCCCCTGGGCTGCCTGCTGATGGTACTTATACGCTCCGAGATCCTAATGAACACTAACAGATCTTGAGTCTCTCTTGCTAATGGCCTGTGACGCGCCCATCTAAAATGTGGTTTGATCAAGACTTTGCTGGGGGGAGACGCTGCAGAAGGATGTAAGTGCTTACATACTCTCTACTCTGTGTGTTGGAGGACTGAAGATGGGTGGGTACTCTTGGAGCTGCTGAATCACTTCTTGGTGAAACATTTCCCATTGGAGAAGAGTTAGATGGGTGTTTTTGCAGTGTGAAATCATCTCAACATTTTTTTTGTGAAAAATTCCTGTGTTGTCGTCTGCTTGACCTTTCAACATTGGAACGGTACTTTAAAAAAGATATTTGAAAGACTGTGGAAGTGAACACATACTCTTATTTCCTGCACACCACACCTACACTGTTTTTCACACATGCATACAGATACACACACAGAAAGAAACAGCACTGATTAAAAGCAACTTTCAGACTGAAATTCCTTTATTTATTTCTGATTACCTGCATGGTGAATTTAAGAGTCTCTTGTTGCCCATCTGTCCTATTACCTAACATGTACTTACTGTTCAGGCTGGGCAGAAACACCTAGACAAAACAGAGGAGACTGTTAGAAAGGTGAGAATAAGTTAAAGAAATATATAAATCTGTTAATTTAAAACTTGTACAATGGTACAAGCTCATAGTTCTTTGTGGAAGGCTTTAGTTGGAGGTTTGTGCCTCCCCACCCTGCGTTCACTTCCACACACACACAGAGTCTCTAATTTACACAGTGAGAGGCAGGCAAACAGATGCTGTGGCTTGCTCCTCGCTGCCAATAGACCAAGTTTATTATCACCAGTGCCTGAAATGAAAAATTTGACACTGTTGGAAATTAGCAATCTTTGACTTTATTAGACACTGGGTAACTGCTGGTCACCTAACTCAAGGTAATCAATAAATAAATCTGAAACTGAACATCAAACTAACGATAATAAAGTGTCGGTGGGAGTGATTTTTAGTTTTTGAGCTATTAGTTTCCCTTAAAGTCAATCTCAGATTCTCAGGTACACAATAACATTACCTTGACTTCATGTATGGAGCCTCCAACAGTGATTAGAGATGGGCAGTATATCTGGGACTTGTATTTGAAATATATATTTCAGTACTTTGAAATGGGGGCTTTAAATTTGACATATATACAATAAGTGGCTCTTTTCAGCTGAAAAATGGTTTAAATTCATTACTCAGTTTGTCAGTCAATCAGTCATGGACCTTCACATTTATAGGGCAGGCCCAGCTGTTGCAGTCCGGCCATTCATGTAAATATTCTACAATGAAGAACG
>JAPZEB010000020.1:22325707-22339030 GCA_029783705.1 Chaetodon striatus | reverse complement strand
GAACGATACACTTAGACACATTAAAGATGCGTAAATCAGCAGATACATTATTTTAGAGTGTCACAAACCCTCGTGATATGACTTAGTTCACCATTGGGATTTAATCCACCATAGTGCAAATACAACTGGAGAGCCCTGAAGACAAGTTAACGGAGCGCTAATCCAGAGGTAGCTAGCTTGGCCCGGCAGAGCGCCTGCTCTACAGGCCGCACAATGCAGAAACAAGGTGGATCATCGGTGTAATTTTATACACAGCAGTTTAGCCATTTTGACTTCGTTCTTCACTGAGCAACTTTCATAGGAATGAATGGAGCCCTGCCCCCAATGCAGTATCCAGTTCTCTTTGTACATCCATGAGCTGTACCCAATGATAGAGTTCCTCTTTGCTCCATTTAACACAAACTTCCTTTTTTTTTTTTAAAATGTCCCATTGGCGCTGATGATTGCCAAACTGATAAATCCATTGACCTTTACTCAACAAAGATATGCAGTAGTTACATTTATGTGGAGGCTTTGGCTTTAACTGTCAACTAACTTAACAGGAAGCTGGGTGAGGCGATCAAAGAGAGAGTGTCTGTTTCTTTACCTTTATAGTAATATTCAAGTTTTAGTATATTGCAGCAGCTAGGTCTATGTGGGGATAGAATGATTAAAACCTAGCTCTGTGGTGCATGTACTATACATATATGAATATTATTAAGTTCATAAGATATGGCCTGATTAGAAATATATTTATACTGTGACCTTCGCACTGCCTAAAACTCCTGTGTTCAATAAATGGGTGGACTGTGTGAAGTAACCATCATCTGGGTCTGTGCCTGAGAGCCCTTTTGAAAGCCTCTCTGGTGGCTTTGTGGCAGGATCGTTTGCCAGTTTCAGACCCCTCAGAATCAGTGTGAAATGGCAGCTCTAGAAAGATTTCCTCTGACATTCAAGAGATATCAGCCAAACAAGCCAGAAGTACAGTTTCTCGGCTAAAATGCACTGCAACCACACCTTGCACCACAGTGGATCTGATTACAGTTGTGTACAACTTCGATCACTGCACACATGGCAGTTTGGAGGATACTGGACACACACCGCTCTGTTTGACAGTTTAATTGTAATTTGAACAACCAGGTGCAGCACAGGGCAACATTGTTCTCGCACTGATGTGTTCTTAACTGGAAGAACTCTTTCATTGCCATTGTTATTGCTCTGTAATTCTACCTGTTTTGTACAACTGAAAGCTACCAGTTCACATCCGCTGGGGGTTTTCTTACTGTGTGTCAAATAATCACTAACCTGACCTAAGTATTCTAGGCAGGTAGAAGGAATGGGACATGACATACAAGTAAAGTGTGACACTTCATTAAGAAATATCCACATCACAGATTAATGACTGTGTACTCAAGGAACCAAGGGTGCACTGGGCTTTTCAAGGCTAAACGGTCACATCCCTGTTGTTCATTATGATGGGAACCAATATTTCTAGCATGCACACACACATACACACAAACACAACCCTGTACTTCTGACTTTGTGAGGACCCTCATTAAGTTAATGCTTTTTTATAGCCCCTTACGCTAACTGTAACCATCACAACTTAATGCCTAAACCCAACCCTTACCTTTCCCCTAACCTAACCCTAAATTTAACCTGAACGTGAAAACCAAGTCTGAGCCCTCAAACAGGCCTTTGAAGCAGTGAGGACCAGCCAAAATGTCCTCACTCTATTGGGAAAAAAAGTGTATTGGTCCTCACTATGTCACAAGTACAAAAACACACACACACACGCCCACATTCCATTTGTCCCTCTGAGGTTTGTTTACAGTCACTATTTGGTAGCCAGTCTTGCTCTGACCGTAAGTATTACTAATGACCAGCGCATGGGAGAGTTGGAACAGCTCTTGACCCCAAATTGACCTGGAGTCACAGATCCTGCAGGACAAGAGTTTGTCCTCACCAGTGCCTGCCAGCACATTGCAAAACCTATTCATCTCCATGCCTCTTCGAACCACCCAGTAGTTTTGAGACTTTTGGCCTATGAATTACCAATCATGTTTACATTTTTTACTGCCCTTTTCCAAAGCACATTATACAGTCTTATACAGATTTCTTTGGCTGGTTGCCATCTCAGATAACTTTTGTATACTGTAAAAATAAACTTTTGGAGACTTCACTCTGTTATCTCACCTTTGTTTTATTTATTAATTGTTTGATTGTCACTGTGTTCTAATCAGCATGAGTGGAGTCACACCATCGCTGTGTTCAGGGCAAAAATATCTTGAGTGGTGACAATGTGGTAAAGTCATGTTTTTCTAATGATCCTCCAAACAGGTAGATGCGCTATAATTGTCCTGCATGTCAGTGCACACACAAAACACTTGAAATAGAAGCCAGAGAGGGTCTGAAGTCTAAACTTGACCTCGCATGTAACAGCGAGGCTTGAAGCTGAACCAGCAGTAGGTCTGAAGCTCAACCCCAGAAATAGAATGATACAAGTTAGCGATAGGTCAGCCTGCCTCTCTCCTTCTCCTTCTGTATCTCAAGAGACTTAGATAGAGTTTTCTCTGCTTGTGTTTGTTATTCATTGCAGCTGAATAACTACAGTTTTACCTGCATTGCAACAGGCAAGGAAAACAAGCTTTTAACTGAGCAATTACCAAGCAAACAACAGTTGATTAGAAACTGGAAAGGGATGACTTTGCAGTGTTTTCAACAGGTTGGCACTTCAATGAAGCAGTGCTGAAGCTGGATAGTTGTTTGTATTTGTTAAGCCAGTTTTGCACTGAAAATGTTGGATTAGATTAGATAAAATGTTATTTAGTGTCTTACTAAAGTAAAGACCAAAGAGAAGAGGCTAGTTGTCAAACTAACATTGCTGTCATATCTGTGTGATGATTGCTTTATTTGCGATCAGACTGATTCCTGAATACATTGTTTGTATTATAAGAAAATGTAATGAATCAATCCTAATTATCTGGCTAGTATTCAGGATTTTTCCTTCATTCATTTCTTGTTGACAGCATGATGTGAAGGAATACTGACTCACTAGCTGTCCAGCGTCATTATGCTCATTGTAGATTACTAATTCACTCAGAGGGCTTCATGTCATTACACCTTTAAAAAACAGCTGATGAGGAATAAGTTGTCAGACATCAAAGGATCTGAAGCAAAAATTTACTTACATGGCAATCCCAATAGTGCAACTAACCACTGGACTTCATAGCATTGACCATACGCCACTGAAACAAAATCATTCTCCCTCAGTAGGAACTGAGCCTGACTTCTGTTTATAAAAAGAGGTGTGAGTTGTATTTTCTACACTGTTTTAAATTTGATTGATTCCGTAAAAGATCCCTGGTTATCCCTGGAGCAGCATTTGATCTAGGTCTTTATTAAATATAAATATGAGAATCCTTCTTTCTCCCTGTTCTCATGAAGCTTTGTGCACAATAACGTCTTTTCACACCACGGTAAATTCAGTATGTTTGCTGAATTCCTGAGCTTCCTGAAGTTTTGCAGTGCTAAAGAACAAAGTAACAGAAGCTGCCGTATCTATTCCTCCAGTTCACAAATAAATCGGCAAGTACACACACAAAGGTGCTGGCACTGAGTTGATTGCATGGACACAAGCAAACTTTTATTGAGTTTTCTGCAATCCAAAGCACAGAGCAAAGACCACAGAAGGCATAGTTGAACAGCCAAGCCACTGCCCCTGTCAGCTGGCTCATTACAGTGAAAAAAGACTCTGCCAAGACTTTGGCTATTAAATAACTTTTTGAGAGCACATCTTGTGAAGTTCTTTTAATTATTAAGCACCTGACAGATGGCCTGCGTCTGATAAGCCAATTTATTCTGGCTTTTGCCGTTTGCAACATGACCGAATGAACTGGCAGGTCCTCTATTTTCATTTTTCCCCCTCGGTTTTTTTTTTTCTACCTGTTACCATGCTGTAGAGAAGGTCAGCATTGTGGGTAGTAAACAGCGCAGTCATCTTCCAGTGGATGTGACAGCCGTGACAGACCCCCTTGTCCTCTCCTGACCTTGTGGATGTCACTCACAGTATGCGTGTGTGGCTATGCTAATGAATCAGCGTCTGGAAATGCACACATCTCTGCAGCGTGCATGTGTGTGGGTGCTGTATTACCTGGGAGCTCAATTTTCTCCAGCTGTGTAAGCAGGGAGAGTTTGTTCAAAGGACTCCAAGGTCTCAGAGCTGTAAACTGTGTTCAGTCTGTCTCATGCTGTGCTTTTCTCTAAATGGTCCATTTATATAAACCATGCCAGTGAAACAGGAATAATACTGAGTCTTCATGTCTTGTACTTTTCAAGAGCCTGGGATTATTATTAAGCTATTATTGTGTGATAAGCATTCACTGTTACTGAACATTTACAAAATGTCCTGCAGGTGACTGACAACACCCTGCCACATTGCCAGCATTATGAATTTTAAACATATAGTAAGAAATTTTAAATCAGACTTGAAGGATTGTCCTCACAGTATGATGACATCTATGTGTTAGTAAATGTGTGTCTGTATTGGCTCAAAAAATGGGTCTAATTTGCAGCAAGGGTTAATGAAGGCCTATTTGCCACAGCGGGAGTTAAAGGTGCCATATACTACTTTCACAGTCTAAGCCGGCATTGCCTGTATTCAGCTCTCACCTCTGATGTCGCAAGCAGATGTGGAGGTGGCTGGGCTGAATGGTGGTGGTTGGCAGTGCTAGCCATGCGGTTGATGCTAACAACTAACAATGCTAACAACAGCAACAGTGCTGAAAGAACTAATAGTGTTAACCTGGGGGGCAATGGGAGGATGGGTGTTACTTCCATAAAACCCATTGCCATCCAGCCCCTGTAGGTTGGGATGGTGTAATCAGCAGTAACTCTCGTATGAGTGCAGTGCAGAGTGGTGGCGATTAGCTAGCTGCTGGGTCATGAAGGGAGGGACTCACATGCACTAACAAGCATGTATAGCTGGCCCGGCTACCAAAACAAAGAACAGAGAACACTCAAAGAGGTAATGTGACTTCATTCTCTGCTCAGGACGCCATTACTCCATTAAATCTTTACATAGCAAGTAGTTGTTTGCTGTTTTGCCAGTGTTCAAAATCTCACATATAGAACCTTTCAAGGATGCTAATATTAAGTGGGGCATACTCCGGGTGTCTTCATCGGCACCTTGGCTATATTTTCTCACATGTGAGTAATGACACATGTACTGAAGCTCAAACACAAGATTCTTCAGATTTTTTGGGTCATATTTTACAACAACTTTCCTTTGAGTTTTTGATTAATTTGTAGTTAAAAGGTATATTCTTTCTTGACAAGTGGTAAACCAAAGAGAAACCCCTCAGGTGTGATTCAGCTGCAAGAAGCTTCTTGACATTCAGTGTTCAAACACCTGCTAACTGTCAACTGATAGACATTACTGAAGGGATGCAATGTAAATACTGCTAGCATTGGTAAAAAAGGGTCTGACTGGAGGCAATGTTTTTTTGTTTTGTTTGGCTAAATGACATGAATTACCTAATTGACCTAGGTTCCAGTTACTTAAAATATGATATAGTAACCCAAAACATAAACTGAAGAAATGTTAGATGATATATTGACCCTGTCCCATTTTATTGTCTGAATGATTTGCCAATAAAGTGCTTGAGATATTTTGTTTCATCCCAGATATTAACCTTATAGTTCAGAAATGGTTTCATTGAACTGATACTTGTCTGAGTTTGTACTCTCTCTTAATGAACTCTGTGATTGGCATTATGTAAAGATTAAGTAGATGTGGACCCAGGGTAGACCCCTGGGGTACACCCTGTGGGATGCCATGGTTATATGTCGATTGTCACTACAACTCATAGAGGGGTTGCATGTTAAATGAACAGAGGTCTTCACTCATCCAGAAAGCTTCAAGAAGTGTTGGATCAAACAATTTAAATAAATGCCAGGAAAAAAACAGCACAGTGGGGTCAGTAGCTCCCAGAAATTTAATGACATTTTTCAGCAGCCTTTGTCAGGCATTCATGGAAAGTTTAACAAACAAGCTCCTGAACCACTGAAGGGTTGCACAACTGAACTTACATGTTGTCAGACTTGAATACTGCAGGAACAAGAGCATCCAAGCTTCATTGTACTACTTGAACAGCACTGTGATAGACAGCATTCATTTGTACAAAGCCAGTCAAAAAGGCAACTTGGGCCCTGACAGCGGTTAAAAATGTCAGCTATTATGTGTAACTCTGCTAGCAGACAGATGTGTTAACAGATACAACACGGCAAGGAAAACCCCCTGTGAGCTGTGGTGGCAACCTGCCCTCCCTCTCAGCACTCAGCAGCTTAGCGAAAGGCCAAGAGGAATCAGGGTGGTGATTTATACACTAAAAATAGCAACCTTGCCTAGCCCAATACCTCTTGTCTGGATAAATGATAGCTCCATTTTGCTCTCTTCAAAGCCTCTCCTCACCTTGGTAACCACAGTTTTTACTCCTATAGCTGCAGTCCAAGACAAGGACATTTACTAGAAAGTAGCCAGCAACAAAGTGTGTGTTTGCGCCTGTTTGGGAAAATAAAGAGATGGCTGGCTGCTGCTGATCAAGTCATTCCAGCTCTACATTGCGTGCCATGATACTAAAAACATTTTGCTAAACACCTGTACGTGTGTCCATTCATGAGTGACTGTGATGTGTGAGTGGCACAGTTTTTCTAATACAACAGGTTTCGATGGGGGGAGGAAAATGTGATTAATGTGATGCAAAATATAATTAAAAGTTGACTGACTACAGTTTAATAACAGAATTAGGTGACACAGAAACACAGAGTGCCATGCTTGGGTCAGGGTGTCATTATTACCATCTGAAGGGGTTTTGACAATGACTTTTTGAAAAGTAGTAGCTGTGCATAGTGGAGAAACATTCAGCACAGATCGATGATACTGTTACTAAAAATCAACAGGACTGTCAAATTTGCCAAAATAGTTTATTTAGAAAATGCCTCTGAGTAATTGTTTTAATGGCAGGTCACCAACCTGTAGCTGCAGCTATTGATTTAGGAGATTATCAAACACGCACACATACCGCACATGTCAAACATTTCCTTACCCTTTCTAAACACAGATTTGGACACCAGGTTTGCTTGCAAACATACGTCTGGGTGTATAGCAGTACATATACACACACATACAGGTTAACCACAAGAGGGTTTGACTCAAAAATGGGTAAAGGGAGAAGTCTCCATTTTAAATGTCACCTCCCAGTGAGGGATGACGGGTAAAAGAGGGATGAGAGTATTAAGCGAGGTGTGAATTCAGAGGGGAATTTGGTGGCGATCAGTGCTTGTCTCATGCTGGATATTAAGGAAATTGTTCCCTTCAAGCACCACTGTAACAACCTTTTTCTGAGTCCTGTAGGGAACAGATGGGTCAAAGAGATAAGTGAATGAAGGAAACGACAGACATGAAGCGACGATCAGTGTCTCATTTCACTCTGTCTTTCCCTCTGTCACTCCCTGGCTGCAAATGTCAGACTAGGCTGATCTCTTTTGACTCTGTGGGACGCAGGTGGACTGTATTAGCTACCCAGCCTCTTTGATGATTGCTTTCACTCACTGTGCATGCACTTAAGTATTTCTCCTGCCTGGAGAAAGCCAGTTCCTTGATCATGTATATACATAACGGGGCTTCTAATAATTGGCTTTTCAAATGTATAGTAAGCTAGTGCACAAAGACTTCAGACACTGTTGCTGAGACAGCAGAGCAGCATTATGAAAGGATACATCATTACACGGAGAGTTACATCTTCATTCAGAATGATGCCATGCAGAGTCCAACTAAAGCTGACATCAGGTAACCCCTAGAAGTCTAAATAAGTTGGTTTCCGCCACTAAACAGCTGACCACTTGTAAAACTCAAACACGTATCAGAAGGAGGTGAGGCATTGTATCACTGCTACACTTAAAATAAGTAACCAGTGCTACCACAATAAGGGTAGGGATTGATAGGAAATCTGATTCCTCATCAGCTGGATGCATATGCAGTTATATAGTAACCAAGCCGTGTGACCTGAGTTCTCAGAGTAACCTGATTTATTGTGTGCCTGTAAACGTAACTTTATCCTGCTGCAGCACCAAACATACATATATACAATTTTGGTACCTCGCTTAGTGTACCTTCAGCCACCATGTTTGTTTTTTCAGTGCACCCTGCCCTGTCCTCTATGGAGTTTCACCCTGATACACAACATTTTCATTGCTTATCTGCCAGGCCTTGATGTTTACTCTACATTCTGAGATTAGATAGAGTTCTTGATTGGGTTATTGTAATTGCATGATGGGTTGGGAGAGGGATCAAATGGAGGGAGAAGCAGAGAGGAGTTGACCACTTTGGACTTAACCATCAGTGGCTCCATATTCATAGCCGAAGTTGCTTTGATTGAAGGGTTATTTCAGAGAAGAGCACAGGTTCTTTTACAATATCTGCTACTCCAAAACATCCTCCAGCTGGAATCCACAATGTCCCACACATCTAGAGTACAAGCTGGTTATACAACATGGGAACACACACCAGTTGAAAACAGAATATTTTAACATATTCAATCATTTTGTGGGAGTTTGCAGAATGTTGTTTGTTAGTTTTCAGATGGCTGCAGTTGCCAAAATGCATTATGCAAATTCAGAAATCTTTTTCATTTTGTGTGGATGTTTGATGTTGTTCTGTCCTCAATGTGTTATACTAAACCAGTGTGTAGTAGCTTCACAGCCCATATGGTATTGCCATTTCCTGCTAATTATACCTGTTAACTATGCTAACTCACCATACTGTTGTCATAGAAATCACTCCAAAATAACTTAATTCATGTATTTGTGTAGTACTCGAAGGACCAGCTTTAAAATTCATTGTAATGAGAATCTGCACATTCATTTTGTTCTTGTAATTTTTCTAACACTGTCCAGTCTGCTGCTCTAACTGCCTGTTTATTACATGCATAAATGTATAATACAAACCAAGCAACCTCCCACGTTAGCCTGCAGGTGTCTGTTCAGGTTAACATTAGTTGACCAGATGCAAGACACAGAGGGCGATAATATAGTCCAGCTCTACAAGACTTTTTTCTTTTAAATGAAATTAAGTTAAATGGAGCTGCAGAACCAAGCCATCTGTTTAATACTACAGTGGTATTTTAGTCCTTATCATTTTTAGTATTGTTGGTTTTACTGGAATATTTAAAGTATTAATAGACAATATCTCTGCATGCTTTGAAACCAAGGATGCCACTGTTGCGTTGCATGTATGTTAACTTCTGTCGTCAGTGTTTAAACTATAATCCTGTTGAGAATCTTTTATTTAAAGTCATGTATATTCTTTTCTATTTTCATTATTTATGTTATTGCAACTTACACAGCATGTATGCAGGATTGAGGGTGACCCTAGTCCTTAACATCATCCACCTCTACCCACCCTTCCTGCCTTCTGCTGGGAAGCCCCTGCTCAGCTCCACGCTGCCAAGCTGTTCATTAACAGGGGCTGGTTGGTGTCCTGTTTGCTAATTAAACTGGATTGGAGAGCCTGGCTAATTAGCCAACATCAGTGCCTGACCCCCTGTGCTTCTGTTTTCATCACTATCTCCTGGTTGCCTCCAGTCTTTTGATCAGTCTCCTGCCCTGCGTCTGTTTTTGATCTGTGGCTTCACATTCAAATCAACCTGAGATTAGTACA
This sequence comes from Chaetodon striatus, assembly GCA_029783705.1. Taxonomy (NCBI): domain Eukaryota; kingdom Metazoa; phylum Chordata; class Actinopteri; order Chaetodontiformes; family Chaetodontidae; genus Chaetodon; species Chaetodon striatus. The sequence continues at coordinate 22,329,333 of JAPZEB010000020.1, read as the reverse complement.
GGGCAAATGCTAAAATAAATTAAGGGATTAGTTGAAGAAAATCTGCTCTGAGGTTATTGAAAAATAATAAACAACTCTGATATAAAAATGCTCAGTTTGGAGTGAATTTTCCCTTTGAGTATTTTTCATTGATTGCTTGGGTGATTCTGTCGTTTGTTGAAGTTGAACTGCAAATAATGGGTATCTGCTACTGTGCATGTTACAAAGGAAGGAGACTGGTGAAAAGATTCTAGTTTTTAGGGCAAATTTTAACTAATAAAAAAAGTGGGTAAGCTTAGTTAAAGTGACCGTCCTTATGCATTTGTTAGAAAGTAGTGTAGTAATAGTGGATGAATGTGTTCTGCTGCCACAAATTGAAATAAAACTTCTGCCTCTGTGTCATTCTTAATATGCTGATCAAGGCTATAGTCACCATCGATCGTTGTTACCATAAGTATCTGGTATAAAATGGGAGTGATTAATAACTCTCATAGACCAGTGGCTCTTGTGTCTCTTTGTGGGTGTTTTGCCTGTTTTTATAGGTTTTCTTTTTGTCTCTTTGCGGTTTCTTTGTATCTCTTTTATCCCTTTCCCACCAATGTTGGTTCTGTTCAGGTTCCCACACCAAATTTTGAACAGTAATAGCATTTTGACCAAAAATAAATTGGTTCAGAACCTGAAAAGTTGGTTCTCAGCTAGAACCAAAAGATAGCAGGTTGTTCTTGACCTGAAGTGCGAACCATAATGACATCAGTGGGCGTATCATATTCTATAGGATGGAGAGAGAGCATGGAGAAGGCAAAAATGGAGAAGTCAAGTGAGAAATTGTCAGAAAAAATGGCCGTGCAGTGGTCTCATTCATGGTTGGTTCATGCTTGTTTTTGGGTGAAAACCAGTATCTGTAATAACAGAACAAAAACGAACAGGTTAACAATGGGATCTGCCATCTTACTACTACTGATTACCTCCGTTGTGCGTTGTGCAGTGCCCTCCGTTGATAACAAATCCTTGATTTCTGGTTGATAGTGGTTCTGATAAAAACTGGTGGAAATTTAGGCGGGTTAATTAGATAGTACCAAGGTTCCGAGAGTCCTGAATGGTCTCTCTACAGGTTATTGTGTAATCAGCAATTTTGTCTCTACTGTTCATTTCCTTTGTACATTATGCACTGTTGATAACATATTGTTAATTACAATGGGTCAACTTAAAACTGTTGGAAACGTAGGCTGGTTTACTAGATAGCACCTTGGTTCTAAGAATCCTGAGTAGGACCGGTTCAAGAACCAGAGCTAGTTTGGTGGAAAAGGGGTATTTGTGGTCTCTTTGTGTGTCTGTGTGGTCATTTGGAGTCTCTTCCTGGCTGATACGTGTTAATTTGACCATTGACATTTTGCAAGTGAGTGCACAGGGCCCCTCCCTGACACTTTGGGCGCCTGGGCCTGTGCCCGGTAGGCCTGTTCAGTAATCCATCCATAATAGGAGGATAGCAGTAAGGGTACTTTGTCTAGTTGTGGCATGCAGTTCATCTTAATGTGTTCATCAGTGAGTTATCATCACAGTCAGAACGTGCTAGAGCATTGATGGGTATAGTGGAGTGGAGTGTGTGTTGAGAGAATTAGAATAAATTGAAATGACAAGGCAAAAGCCATGCGGCTGTAGACTGTATAAGAATCAAGGACATAGCCACTTTGATATCACCATTTTGTTTGTTTTGGCATTTTGGTCAGAATGATTTAAACATGTTTATTTTCGTTGTTAAGATGGTCATTTTAACATGGGGGTCTGTGGAGATTGACTCGTTCTCACAGCCAATCTTAAGTGGCCATTAGAGGAACTGCAGTTTTTGGCACTTCAGCGCTGGCTTCATTTCTCAGCCCAGGGGTTGCTGCTCGATTACTCTCCATGTATCAAATGATTGTATGTTTTTTTTTTACTGTGTTGTCAAACTCATGCTAATGAGAATTTACCAGATATTTGCTGCATGTTTTTTTAGTCTTCAGCTTAATACAGAGCTGTTTTTACCACATGGCTTAGTGAGAACATTTTACATTTACATCTTGTCATGTGTTTCTCTGAGAACCTCAATCCAGTTTTCACCATCTCTGTTTGTAGCAGCTGGGTACTCTCCATGCTGATGCACTCATGCCAGCACAAGCTGTTAATTGTTTGCTGGATAAGGTTTCATGGCCCGGCTGTAAACAGTACACCAGCCACAAGAAATATAGATAATATTCTGCTCAGTTGTACAACATGATGCAAAATTGCTCCCTGTCTGTGCATGTGACATCTGGAAATCCTACTGGCTTTCATATTACTAGGAGCTAGATGGAAACCTCCTTGCTGCATCATCCAGTCAACATGTAACACCCCCTGTCTTTGTTTTGTCATTATAGCCTTCTTGTGTTGTGATTGACTTCATCATTGCTTTTGGTGTAACACTCTGCTTCCCCTGCTGTTCTGGTGGGGCAGCGCCACCCAGTCTGTCTAGAATTTCCCATTAAGACCCAATTAGGCTGGGATAGTGGATAGAAGCCACATGGGTAAACCCTGCCATCCCACAGCTCGCAGAAAGGATGTGTTAATGGACAACCTAGTGTGCTCAGTGATGTGTACTTGGGTACATTTTCATAGCCATTTACAGGTTTCATTTTCTGCACATTACAGCTTGGCCTAGTGTATCTTTAACTGGCACCTTGCAGATCAGTCAGAGCTGACAGTTTACTCCTGCCAGGCTGGATGCTGACATTAATTCATTTTGAGAGGTTAGCCACAAGTGGTCGAGGAAAGTGGAAGAAAATGATTTAGTCACGAGAAGGGCTGGTTATCATTTATACCAGTACCACTACCAAGACAGCTACCCTTGAAGCGATACCAGCACCATTCCTTCTTGCTACACCCCTTATGTGAATAGCCATAATTTCAAACATATAGGTACATTTTATTAGTCATTATCAAGTAAAGTATTACAGAGGCGCTAGCATGGCTGTAGACCTAGTCTTGTTTGGCTGTTGTCAGAGGGACTAAGCAGTTTGAAGACATTTGTGTTGTTAATTTTTGACATTTTTTAGAATTAATCTGATAAATAAAAAAAATGAAATATATTTTATTCAAAATGTCTCAAGACACAGCACATTAACAAAGTGAGATTGAGACATCCACACTCTCACTTTTAATTAATTTAGCCATTTCAGTAAGGCAACTGTCAGTTTTCACGGTCTGCCACAATGGGAGCCCACTTCTTAGATTCTGGCAGGCCCACACATGTCAAGCATCTCTCAAGGCTCAAGGAACTGGACGTTTTTGCTGATTTACCACCATCACCCTTGGCTGGCCTGTTATCTTTATGTCTTTTTGTTGCGAGTGTTCTCCATTATCTGGGAACATTTCAGCCACGTTTCACCCATCAAAAGCAGAAGTGACAGTTGATAAAAATACATGATCCATCTGCAGCTGAATGTGGCTCTTAGTTGCCATCGCTCATTCATGTAGATGGAGGGAACAAAGCAAAAAGGGGGGGGCGAGGGGGGGAGAGGATAATCCTTCAGGATCAGCTGTGTGTGGGTGGACATGAGTAAGTGCAGCTGGCACAGTCTCTCTCTCTCTCTCTCTCTCTCTCTCTCTCTCTCTCTCTCTCTCTCTCTCTCTAT
>JAPZEB010000020.1:22308469-22325607 GCA_029783705.1 Chaetodon striatus | reverse complement strand
TCTCTCTCTCTCTCTCTCTCTCTCTCTCTCTCTCTCTCTCTCTCTCTCTCTCTCTCTCTCTCTCTCTCTCTCTCTACTGTCTGACTACCTCTCTCTTTTTCTTGTCTGTCCTTAACTAACACACTGACTGCTGGCCTGGTCGGGGCTGCTAATTAGACAATGTGCACTGTATGAGATTGTAATTTGCCCTATCTCTCCATGAAAATGATCACTTGACAAAGTGGCTAAAATATTGTGGCTATCCTAGCTGACACTTTATACAGAATACAACTTAAAGTCTGATTTGGACATTTATTCTGCACAGGGGTTACCAAGGCAGGGGAGTTTCTCAGACCTGCTGTCAAAGCTAGATCCTGAATACATATTTGGTTTTACACCTTAATTGAATTTATTCAACTCAGTCATGATACTCCGTACCTGACTGGTTTGGATGTGGATCGTTTTTCTGCAGATTGCCTTAGCTGTGTGGTGTTACTGTGTGTTTACTGTCATATGTGATGGAGGAGTTTAAAGTCACTCAAGATGATGGACATCTCAGATAAGCCGACCATCAGCATCTAGCTGCTCATGTCAGAAGACTTAAGCTTGGCAGTCAGAGACGTGCTGAATAACTTGCTGTGAGATTCATAGGAATCAAGGACTCGTCCAGAAAAGCAGAAAATGTCCTCTGAGTTTGTCAAGTATTTACATTTAATAATAATTTGAAGGTAACACTTTATTTAAGCCCCCTATTGAGCATTTCTAAGCACTACACACACATTCAATCAGTGATTCTTAACATACTATAATGTAATTGTATGCAGCTACATGGACATTTTAATTGCTTATTCATTTCCAGTGTAAATCAGCAATTATAGCTTCTCTTGTGGGGACATTTTTCTTCTGCCCACAGAAGGAGTTATAGCTGTTGGAAAATTAAAGCACATTAAAGCACTTATATCTGCTTACATCTTCTTTATAGTGTGTTCTAAATAGGGCTGGGCGATGTAAAGGAAATCAGATATGATATTTTTGACTAAATACCCCGATACTAATAGTACAACAGTACTGTAGGGTTTACTATTGGTACTTTTACAAAATATTTACACAATAAAATGTTTGTTGAACACTGATCATTGATGTGAATATAATGACTAAGTGGGTAGAGACAAATAATAAAACAGCTGGAACAGAGCTCAGAACATCTGTTTACTGTACTGCAGCCTTTAAAGCTAGGAAAAGACAACACTTATGATATCCAAAATATAAGATGATATCTAGTCTCATCACAATATTAATATATTGCCCAGCCCTAGTTCTAAACCATTTAGTAAATGTAAATATATTGCATTTCAATAGGCCACTGAATAGAAGGACTTAAAGTGTTGTTCCTTTAAAACATTGTGAAATATTTGTGGGGTATTATAAGACCTGTTTTTTGTCCTTCAGTGCTAAATGGCCATCATTTTTACAGATGGTTTGGGTTGTTGTTGATTAATTGTGATGATTCAGTGATTACTTCATCTCTGGCTGAGATTTTCTGCATTTCAAAAAGTCACTTCCTGGTCTGTTTTCAGTTTTAGATGCTGCAAGCTGTGTCCAAGATGATGTTTTAATTTCTTGGTGTACAGTAGGAAAAAAAGTCATGGAATTGCTTACTGTCCCTTTAACATGTGGCTTTTATGTTAATGTGAATTTAATATACGGTATTTAAATATGTCTACGGCAGCTGAAATGTAATCAGCTCTGTCTCACATCAGGACTACCTGTATCTATCAGGTGCATGTGCGGACAGCTGAAAGACAGACAAAGGAAGAGTTTCTCTTTGTCCTACAAAGGTATAAAGCCTCTGCAGACTGACAGGCAGGGAAATGGCAGATTGCAAGCAAGATCTGAGGAGCCTGAATGAGGCTCTGTTGCATTAGTCCAGAGACCAGTGTCAAATTGACTGAAATGGCAAACAGCAACATTGATCACTGTGGCGCCTGACTGTGTGATACTGTCAGCTCTCACTGAGTTATATGCCATCCTGCTCCCCTTGCTGATGATTTATTTCTCTTGGGTCAAGCTCTTTTCATTCTTTTCTCATTTGTATTTCTCAAGATACAGAAAAACACATTGTTCTCTTCCCTGGTAGAATAAAACTCTCCTGTTTCTAGAGAATAGAAAGACAGGTGTTCTTCTAAAAAACGGACTAGCCTGGATTATGTTCTCAATGTAAATCCACTTAAACAGATTCCTACTCTGAAAGAGATTCACAGTACAGCACAATTTGAGAATGAGCAGAAAAGCACTTTGAACAAGCGCTTGGAAAAGTGGCAATCCTCCAGTTTTCAGAGGAGAGTGCTTCGTAAGCTGCAGGTTGAGTACACAAGATGAATGAATGAATGTACTGTATGCACGTGACAGGGCCCTACAGTGTATATCGTAAGTGCTGCAGTGGCATTGTAATCAATCGATACTATGCCACTTACCTTTAAGTGGTATCTAAATATAATAACAGCAACATTTGCCGTGTGGGCCATACCATATTCAAACATATGCTTCATGCTGTATGTTTGCACTGGCTTATCTACTCATTTTCATTTACTGCTCAGTCTACAAAAGAATAAATAACTGGTTCTGCTTGTTCAACAGATCACATCAAAAAACGTTTGGCTTTACTTAACACCCACGGATATGTACTTAAGGTAGTCTGCACCCTGTGCCATTTATTTATTTTGACACCATATGTTATTGAATTGTAAATGTTCTGCAGAGACAGACGGAGTGCCAAATGGAAAGGACCCAGCATATGAATGTTACCTTTGATTTTGGAGCTGAATTGAAGCGTTTGCAGATCACAAGGATTGCTGAAGGTACTATCTTCAGTTAAAGCCACGCTACTGATTCTGCTCATCCACTGAAACATCCCTTGATGTGTTAACCATACACTGAATAAAAATAATGTATGTAGCCACCTTGATGTCACACATCTGTTTGTGGACTCCCATTTTGAATCCCAAGTTTGGCATTTTGACTGTCGCCATCTTGGATGTTTGGAGCCAGGAGTGACCATATTTGGACGAGAGGGGGGAGCTAACCCTAATGCTAACTGCTAACTCAGTTAGCACGGTGCATTCACAGTCTATGATTAACTGCGATAATGCTAATGCTAACCAGGCTTAAAACCATTAAAACAAAATGCACATTCTGTAAAAATGTAACTTTCGACTCCTTACAAGGTCTTTGAATGCAACCAAATGCTGAACAAGACTTTTATTAAGCGACCAAATGTTACAATTTACTTTCATAAACTGAAAACACATTGAAACAGCCACAGCTAGGGCTACTCCTATACTGTGTGTATCCAGGGTTACCTAATAAGCTTTGTCGCTGCGGTAGCAACTTATCATCGGATGGCACCCAGCTGTCACTCAAAGTATCCACGCCCTTAATTATGTGCACCTTTAGGCCTTAAAAGCACAGGTGAGGTATATACATATTCACCCCCTGTACAATTGTCACAAATGTTTAAAACAGTTATAGAGACCAACACTGGTTTTTGTACCAGTAAAGTTGGGCATTTTAACATGGGGGTGTAAGGGGACTGACTCTTTGAACAACCCTCAAGTGGCCATAACAGGGACTTAAGTTCTTGGCAGTTCTGCACTGGCTTCATTTCTCAGCCCCGGAGGTTGCCGCTTGGTGTTAACAGCTGACTATAACTCAACCACTGAAGCACTTCCTGTCATAATATTGCTTTTCCTTCCGGCATCTCTGCCTGTTTTGACTATATAGAAATAATAGTCTTTCTTCCTTGTCTGAGTATCCAAATTATCCAAATTATAATGGCCGTTGGCACGGGCAGTGGGGATGAGCACCTGATAAAAAAACGAGTTCTGCATTTTCTTGTATGTGGGGAAGGAAGCTGGCCATGCAAATTCCAGAGCTTGTTTTCAGGAATCACAAATGCAAACGAAACGCAAGAGATGGGTTGTTTTATTAGTGCTGTCTTACAATACAAGTCCAGTTCCTCACGTGACCGTATACTGTGTATATCAGCAAGTGTTTCAGTTGTATTAATTTTGTTAATCTTGTGATAACATAAACTGAATTCTAATAGATAAGACATGTACTCTATGTGCATTAATCACATCCCTCCTTCTTTATGTCATAGATTAAATTTATGAATAAAATTGAAATTTGTTATCAAGCACTATTATCCAAAAGCTAAATTAAAACTCTTAACCCTTAGCTCATACACTTCAGAGTGCATTATCAACTGCAGTATATCCTGAAGTCTTAAATTATGCAAGTTATCACAACGTATTTGATGGCATTAATATTACATGCTTAAGGGATGATGCAATCGTGCAGCTTGACTGTGATTTGGGTCCCAGTGTGAATCTGCAAGAAGAGGTTCCAGCATGTTTTACATGCTCACTTAAGCAACATTAAAACACAATTACCAATCTGGAGGGATGGGTGATAAAATATTAGCCATACTCGCCTAGTCTCTCATTTTTAACCGGTGATATATTACAGGAAGTGATTCCTAACACTCCTCAGTCTGCCTCAAAGACTTCCCATGACCCACATGCTGTAGAAAGCTTACCTGTTTCTGACATTAAACATACTTGTTTTTATGGGTTTTTTTGTATTGTGTTTTGGCTTTTTAGCTCTCTCAGATTCTCCCATTACACCCCCACTCAATTTGTGCTCAGAGCTGAATGTCAGAAACATCAAGCAGAATTTCTTGCACCAAATATTCAGACCATAAAAAACAAGGTTCTCTAGTATAGAGACCTAGCACAACTGACTGATAACTCATCCGTGCTATGTTCTCCTGTTAATGTCATACATTACTGCCGTGTTTGTTGTGGCTGCTTCATGAAGAATCCACTGACAGTGTGTAATAATTTGAATTCATGCATAACAGTACCACCTGCTACATGACTGGCAAATGAATGTCTTGCCTTGATATTATGGACTTTCTCTCCATCAGAGACACACATTTTGTTGGCAAAACAACTGGGTGAATATGCAAATAGTTTTTCATAATGTGAGAACAATAACAACCAAACAACCATGTAAAATGGTTGTAAAAAAGAGGGTGGAGTACTGGACCTCATCTTGCATGTAGGAAAAAAAAAGTCCAACATGGCAAAAGCCAACAAGATGTATTGTATTTACAAAGACATGATTTAGCCTCTTGCAACCAACAGCTCCTTTACTGCCCAGTTACACACTCATGCTCACTGCACTCTGCATTAAACTCTAATGTTTTCACACTATAATAGTATTTATGTAGAGAGCCTGGAGCAATGAACTGCGATAACAGGAGGCCAGTGATGAATGAACAGCCCTGATGTCTTTGATGACTATTTCACATGTGTGCACAAACCATTTACTGAACAGCCAAAAGGAAAACAATACATGAGAGGGGTGACTAGTATTTGTCCAATGTACACATTCTGATGTATTGCAATTTGAGATGTAGTGATGAAAATCAAGAATCACTGTATTTTTCTGTCTTTATTAGGGTAGATCTTCAAGTGCGCAGTAATTCCTGGGTGTATTGTGCATGCTTAAAATGAATCATGTAATTGCAGTGGTTAACTAAACTCTCTGCTTTTGAATCTAATATGAAAGCCCACTGAGAACAAATAGCTCCATTCTCAATCCGTTGTAGGAAATGAAAACGGGCAGACAACCCCAAAACAATGGTTTAATAAACGGCTGTTACAGATTGATTGGCTACCACTCCAAGTTGTGTAAGAAAAGAAGAGAAGTGGTGATTGCAGTCAGTTGGCAATCAGCAATGAATTGTCTGCTGAGTGGATCCCATTTTTGTGACACACAGTGGTGACCTGTGATGCAGTAGGTTGAGTTCAACTTCCGTTTTTCCTTCATTAACGTGTGAGTGTCGGACGATAACGGATGAAGTCATTTTAACAGGATAGATATTTTTGAACTTGTGGCCTTGAACAATAAAATCATTTTGTTCCGCCCTGCACAGAACATTGTATTTCCAGAAGTGTACCAAGTTATTCTGATTAACATTTCTTTCTTGCATTCTTCTTGCCACACGATGCAATTACTCTGTTTTTGTTCTTCCGAACAGCGTGACAGCTTTCAAATGTAAAGTGCAGGAAATAACTGAAATGAACAAAAGCATATGCACGATAAGGCATTAGCTCAAAACACATTTATTTTCATGCCTGTATATATTTTGTCAACATCTTCCGCAGAGCGGAAAGTCAGACTGTCCAAAACAATTATTAAAACCATTTTTCTTAGCGGTGTCATCAGACAATGTTCCAGTGTTGAGAAACACCTGAAGGCGATTTAAATCATTTACACTGTTATTGCAGTCAGCTTTCCAGCTTTGAATCAATACATTGTTATGAATCAGTGTTTCTTTTTACTTCCTAGTTTCCAGTATTGAAGTTACATAAAGAGCATGTGCTCTCAGACCTTTAAGTAATTAACACTTGCTAATAACTATATATAAAGTGGGTAAAAACAAATAATAGAACAACTGAAACAGTCCCTTCTGTAATGCAGCCTTTAAAATCAGGAAAAGACAACTCTTATGATATTATGATATCCAAAATTTAAGATGATATCTAGTTTCATATCACAATATCAAGATATTGATATATTGCCCAGCTCTAGTTCTAAACTGTTTAGTATATGTATATATATATTGCATTTAAACAGACCACTGAATAGAGAGTCTTAAAACAAAGTGTTGATACTTTGAAATGTTGTGAAATATTTTTAAGTATGATAAGACCTGTATTGTCCTTCAGCAATAAATGGCTATCATTTATACAGATGGTTTGTGTTGTTGTTGATTATTGTGATGATTCAGTGATTACTTCTGGTGGCATTTTACTTGCACCAAAATGGTGTACTGACACCCGGCCCTGTTGTTAATTGGTTTGCCTTTTTCAGTCATGTCATCATTTTATTCCTTTTTTTAATGGCTCTTTTTGTCTTTCGATTTTTTTCAGGATCCCAGAACGAAGCACAAGTTCAAGATCCACACCTATGGGAGCCCCACCTTCTGCGACCACTGTGGCTCTCTGCTGTATGGCCTCATCCACCAGGGCATGAAATGCGACTGTGAGTACTTCATTTAACTTCTGTAACATCTCACTCAGTGGTTACGGGATTTAAAAATGTAACATTTTATCATATATCGTTAATTAGTGGGAGTTAATAATGTCATTTCTGTGAATAAAGCTGTGTAGGGCCTAAAGTTCATGCTTAAACACTGAGGAGGAAACTTAATCCTGCACTGCTCTGTTGTGCAGGTCAATGAGGCACAAGTATGGCATGCACAGGAGAATAACGGTTTGCAAAAAGTGGCTCGGCACACGATATTCTGTTTTACTGTCAGTTTATCAGCATCATCTCCTGAAAAAACAAGCCCATTGTTCCTCCTCACCGAATATCATAGGCCTTTGTATTTCCCTTCCTCCTTCACTTTCACTCATTAAATTCACACATTGTCTATTTTCAGTCTGCAGCTATGTTCCCTGCACTCTGAATAGGCCTGCTATCAAAAGCTTTACAGAGTCTTTATTAATATCCCTCCCTCCCTCACTCTTCTTCCCTTTAATCTTGTGTTAGTGGATTAGTCTGAATGCCTTAATGAGCTCCTAAATACATTATCCTCCACCTGCTACAGACCACCAGTTATGCCTAATGATTGCTCCAGGGTGTACATAAATAGAGACGTGGAGCGGCAAATTATTTTGGCAGATCAATTGCGCCTCTAATCACATGACAATAAGATCGCACTGTGGTATTTGCAAGTACTGGTGAGCTGAATAAGTTAGCAACATAGCAAGTCTTTAAAATTATTATTCAGTCACCTACTGACTTGTTGGCATGATGATGTAACTATTGGGAACTGCTCCCAATCCATGACAGGGTGGTTCAGCTGGCTGACACACATGCCTTGTATGCATGACATCACGGGGGCTGAATCTGGGTCATAACCTTGTTATCTCCTCCCTCACAGAGCTTTCTAAAAAAAACATGCTTTAATATTGTGCCAAATATTTATGAAACATGAACGAAATTGAAATCTGTGCTCATATAGATAAAGTAAATCTCGAGGAAAAAGCAGCTTACTGTATTTGAACATTAAGCCATAAGAGGCTGCACACATTTCCTTTTATAATATACTGTAGTATCTTCATTACTAACAGATCATAGCTATTTTAATAATAATAAAAAAGGACGTGTTAAAAATACACAAATGTATGAAAATCTTATATAATCCACAAATAAATCAGTTGCTGTCAGTGGCATGTTCCTTTACAGCAGCATTGGTATATCAGTCAATTCTAAGAAAGCCCAGAGCCATTCAGTATGAAGTGATATGGATCGAGTGAAAAAGCTAATCTTTATCTATGTGAAGCCCTCTTCACTAATGTCTTTTATCTCCTCTCTCTGTCCCTCCAGCCTGCGATATGAATGTCCACAAGCAGTGTGTTATGAACGTGCCCAGCCTGTGTGGAACTGATCACACTGAAAGGAGGGGGCGTGTTTACATCAAGTGTGAGGTCACTGTGGAAAAGCTGCAGGTCACAGGTAGGCCTCTGTCTGCCCCTCTCTGTTCGCACACACTGGATTGAATGGGCTTATAAAATGCAAGGTGTGATGTGCTTTACCTGGTTGATGTGTGTTTATGGCAGATGCTTGATGAAAATGTGTTTCTAAGTCTGTGTGTGCGTGCGTGTGTGCGTGTGTGTCACTGCAGGTAGGCTGAGATGAGGGTGTTGGTGGTAGCAGGCGCTATTGTTCTATTTCAGTTGTGAAACCTGGATCAATTTCAACACTTTGCCTTTTTTTGTCCATAAACCCAGACTGTCTAATTTCACACAGGTTTTTGCTTTCTGTTCCCTGCTGCCATTACATCTGAAATGAACCTTGCTAGCCCATTAACTGTGTGCAGGATTTAGGGGGATATACAGTATTGGCAGAAATATAATATAATATAATATAATATCATATAAAAGTCTTGTTTGGTGTATAATCGCCTGAAAATAAGAATCGTTTTTGTTACCAGAATGAGACGTTTATATCTACATAGAGAGTGGATTTTTCCACAGTAGCCTAATATGGGCAAATCGAACACTGGCTCTAGATAGGGCCATTTACGTTTGCGCGTCAGCTACTGTAGTTAGCAGCCTGTCTACAATGAGAGTGTTGAAAAAACACAGATTTTTTTTATGTGAAATTGCATTATTCTGTGTTTTTACTGGTTTAAATCACCAGGTCGATTTGTTGTGGAGAAGAAGAGACCTCTGTGGATAATTTGGCTCATGGTAAAAACTTTCTGGACATCTGGATTTTAAGTTATCTAAGAGAAAAGATGAGCACATACAAGCAGGTGTGGGGCGAGTGTTTATGTCTTTATAAAACAGTGCATAGGATCCGTATTGAAAGTGTATGTGCGGACAAAAACAGAAAATTGTGTGCACCAAAAAATATTCAGATTTCTAAAACTGTGCATGCACCTGACAATGCAGACTTTCCTTTTATGAATCCCAAATCAACTTGGAATTGTCTGCACGTTTATTAGCCTCATAGCCCGCCTTCTACACGCCCACATTCAACTATAATAAATGGTCAATGCAAAGCACCTCGTGAAGGTTAATGCATACAAACGAGCCTGCTGATCGATGGGACTTGACCAGTGAATCACGGCAACAACCGAGTGACACCACGGTGTTTATATGTTCACAGCATTTAGACTGATTGCTGCACGCCATGCTAAAAATAATCGTGACAATGAGTGTATCCTGGACCCTGGGATATTATTTCAAGATGAAAGTTTGATATGTGAACACAATTAATTTGTTTATGTTTGTTATGGCGATCTTGGCCTGCTTTATGATTAGGATTAAAAATGAGGTTATGGAGTTTAATAATTGTGTGAGAGCTGGTGCTTGCTTTATTAGCTGATTTACACAATCCATAATACAGGCGGTGAAGATGTACATACATGTACATGTGACAACCACTGCAAGGTTTCCAGTGCTCTCTGTGCCTGCGCAGTCATGTTCAGTGCAGTGATTTTACACGTAAAAACAATCTGAAAACTTAAATCGTACTTGGAGATATATATTTACAGTATAGGATGATATTATTGGAAACTGTTGATGGTATGTTTTACAATTATTAATTGCTATTTAATGTGCACTCTACTGCTCACCCTGAGTGTCAGCTGCATCCCTGTCTTCTCTGCTCCCAGGAGTGGGAATGTGGTGATGAGACAGCTTTGATGAAATAATGAGCAACATTTGAGGTGAGATTTAAGAAAGCTTATAATTTTTAAAGGCGTTTATGGAAAAGTTACGACTCACTCACACAAGCACTAATTACACCGCTGGATTAAATGTTTATAATGAAGTCGATCTTTAAGTAATGTGTGATATGAGGTGAAATTAAATGTGTGAGAGACATCTTAATACATATAATGATGTCTCTCACATTTAATTTCCACAATTTGGCTTCAATTCACCACCTCACCATCTGCGTCGCTAATATCCCCTGTCTCCAAAATATACGTTTCCCTGCAGGTGCGCACATTCTGCCATCAAGTCTGTTTTTATAGAGCACAGCTTTTGCATGGGAAGTGGCGTAAGCCTCTTTCAGGTCTCGTCTTGTGTGTACACAATGCTTATAAATGAGACCCATGGTCTGTTTAATTTATCTGGATAATTCAGCTCCCAATAAAAACTTTCTGAATGATAAACACTGAAGGCATTCTAACCAGGAGAAGTTTCAGCTGGTTGCAATCTGTAGTCCTCATTGCTAAATGTCACTAAATCCCCCTAAATCTTATACACTGTTGCTTTAACTCTGCTTCTGATTCCCTTAGGCTTGTAAAATGTCAAGCATATTGAAGGTGGATACTTTCCACTGGAATTAATGAGAAAAAAACTGGAATGAAATGAAAACATAAAGGTTACCTGCTTAGGCTGTGTTTGTCATAAACTTGCACAATCAGTTCATTTGCCAAATAAATCCATTGATTTGTCAAATGCATACAATGTGAGCGGTTAGCTTGCAAGTTCTCTATTGGAGAAAGGTACTCTATCCAGGCAGCTCTAGATGCAGTGAATCTAACTGCTAACTGCATGACTGGCCTTGTGACTATCAGCTATTGGTATGCTGCAAAGGCTTTTCCCTTTTGGTGCACAGATCGATAGAGCCGCTCCTGCTAAACATTCTCCAATAAGAAGCAATTCACTGTTACGACACACTTGGAAGGCAATCCCAGTCCAAATATGTAGTCCTGCAGTGGTGTGTGGTCTGCTGCGTGGGCCTCGTGTTGTTACCCTTTTTAAACAGTCACGACTTGCTTCTGTGTTGGCTGGAGTTTCTGATATAACTGAATTGTCTTTGCAAAGCACACTAAACGCTTGATATATTAATTTATGTCTCATCAGATTCACACAAAGACGGGATCTGAGCGCTCTGCTTGTGAGCAGGGTCGTGGCTTTACAATCAGCTGTCTTACCGTTATTCATTAGAAGCTATTCTACATGATCATATCACTGGCTTTGCCAGCCATTTTAATTACTGATACCTCCTGTTTCAAAGACACACCTGGTCTTTGTCTGCTGAGCTTAGAAAAAAGGATGTAATGAGATACTATTAATAGCATTTACTTAATGTAATGTAATCAGTGGTGATGTCATGTATCAGAGACTTTTTACATCCTTTAGAAATCCTTTCACGGACACTGAATACCGTCTGAACAGCCAAAAAAAGAGTGAGGCTACCTAAAATACGGTGCATATCCTATCTAATCTGTGCATTGATGTTCTCGATAAAGATTCCTTTCACACTTTGCTGTCCATTAATGTTTTCCTTTATGCATGTCTCTTCTTTTTTCATCAAAATGTTTCATTCTTTGGCTGTCTTATGAATACTAACAATGCATACAACTCAATGTAGGGATAAGTATTTTAGTTTATAAATCACAACTTATTTAACAGTTAATAATATTTGACTTTGCAGACTGTTGAATAATCCTCTCAGAGTGAATAATGGCTGACTGGCTGCTGTGGTTAAGCTGAGATAATTTCAGGCATAATCTGTCGAATGTATCTATTGTGACGTTCTCAGTCTGTGGCTAAAAGTAGCACAAAAATGAACAGTGTCTGGTTGATGATGCTGTGAGTGCAGAGTTGTCAGTTTTGAAAATACAGCAAGGGGTTGCAAGGGCTGCGGGTGTCCAACATGGCTGCTGTAGAATGCTGCATCACTGGAGCAACTCTGTTATGAATAGTGACCAGTTTCACTAGTTAATACTGTAATGGAGCAGTGATTATGCACTCATGTATGTGCATGTTGCAGTTTACACAGCTGTCTGTGCAGAAACAGGGACTGAATGACAATAGTTAATAATGACTTTTATGTTCTTATATAAAATGAATTGAAAATAGGATATGCATGCTGCACATAGGCCAAACTATCTGCGTGGTTTTGTTGCGTGAGTTTATTCAGGAAACAGTGTTGTACAACAGTGTATCTTTGTGGAGGAGCCCCTTTTGCCTTGTATTTTCAGGCATGCTGTAAATCCCTCCGGCTGTAATGTTGCATTAGCACATCAGCTAGAACAATAGTGACTGCAAGGAGCCAACGCATTATCATTCAATTAGCTGGCTAACAGAGGTCAGTGCATCGCAAGACCCTGGCACTGAACTTCACTGACTTATTCACTTATCAGATTATCACTAGAATGAACAGAGTGAATGTGGGCAGGCATGCCTAACACAACATGAACGTTCGGGACCATTTATTTGAGTAATGAACACAATGACTAGTGCATGTTTGTCTCATTCTTTGCAGCTCTGTGCTCATTATCTGACAGTTTGCTCTCCATATTTGCATTTAGGATTGTTGCACACGGTTGAGCCGATTCCACTGTTGCATTCATCCTAATCACAGTTTCCATTAGTCTCAACTAAAAAAAGCAAAAAGTTAACTCTAATGGTTGGAAAAGATGGACATATATGGGTACATAAAGCACGGATTATGATTGGTGATGACTAATATCGTGCACGGTCTCGCCAAATGTCTGGCTTTCACCTTTGGCAAGTTTGCTTTCCTCAGATAGCTCAACAACTGTATGTATCACACAAACACACTCACATAAAGTAGTTTACTTCTCCAGAGAAAGTGTTTCTTTTAGTTGCTGTAAATATCATATCTGGATCTTACAATAGTTTATAAATATTTAGCCTCCATAAAACCTTTTTATGGCCAAATGTTGAAATACCTCAACAGTGATAACAGTTTAAATGCCAGCTGAGCTCAATTCAAGACATACTGAGATGGTCAAATAATGCACAAATATTTGTTGGATATTTTAGGCTGAGACCATGTTGTCTCCTTCTCCATCTGGTGGTACCTTTTTAATATACAGTTATCTCCCACAGACCAGTCATCTGCTCCAGTATATATCCCGTACTGTATTTGCAGTTAGTGTAGTTTATACTGTTATATATATACTGATATATTCTCCTTGTGATGAAGAAGCTGGGACTGTAGCAGTGTTACTTAGCATTTAGAGGCAGAGGAATGTCCACGGTTATTGAACTGAAAAAAGAACTACATTTCAAGGTGAAATCTAAGTGAGACAAAAACATACTGTAAAGTACAACAAACATCTTGAATGAACAGGATTAAGTTTATACTGAAGATGCAAAACAGACTCTTCTCTGCTCCTGCCTCCCTCTCGCTTTAACGTGCAGTCTCATTGCTCTGCATCAAATTCAAGAACTGACAATATCCTGCTGGATGAGATGGCTTTATTAACACTGACCCTCTTCACACAGTTTCTGGCTGTATCTTCCTCCAGCCCAATATTGCTTTCATTTTTGCTAAACCGTGCACTGCCACAGACTGTTGTCAGCTCGTAATAATGATGTACAGTATGTGTGAAAATCCATGCATATTTCATGTGTGCAAGTGTGCATGAATGTGTGTACGCCAGGGATGGGAAACCACCATTATCACCTGCAATATTGCAGACTCCTGGCCCCCCTGTGGTACATAGTAGCCAACTCCTGATGAGGACACAACATGCATGTTATCATTTGCATGTGTTGTCTTCCTTGTGTGTGTGTGTGTGTGTAGGCGTGTGTATAGAACTGCTGTACCAGCACTACCAGCCCACTCAGGCCAGATTGTATCATGGATTACATTAGCTGCTGTAGACGCCTTGCAGACAGCCTGCCAAGCAGAATTGTATTACATTGGTGAAGAGCGTTTTGCAGGGAAGAGGTGCAGTGGATGGCTGGAAGGAGAAAACTTTGCATCGCCTTGAGATGTATTATTCCACAAACACACAAGTGTCATCCTTTTATTAGGGTGTGAACACTGACTGTGTATTTGTGCATGCAAATTGTGTAGACGCCAGGGCTCAGCTAGCTGTTGATGCTCAGTAAATACCTCCAAATTGTGGGCTGGCTGCTATAAACCACAATGCTGTCTATGTATACACATGTTAAACACAGAAGATTACTCGGTCATTTTTTTGTAATTATGTAATTATTTTTCATAACTTCACCCAGCACAGTTCATATTTGCTGTGAAACAAAGGTTAAGCTGTTGGCACAAATTCCTAGTTCCCGCTCCTCTGTGTGAAATTAATTTTATATCTGAGTCACCTGTACAGTATGAGGGGTGAAAGTAACAAAAATTAATTAATATAAGTGTAGCTGATAAAAACATAAGTAAATTGAACAATAGAGTAGTAAACATGGATGTGAAATTAAAAAATAAAGTGATAAATTATCAAGGGATTTGATTAATTTAAAGCTGACTGATTAAAACAGTCGCGATATGTTGAAAACAGAGACACGTTTTATCAATTTCCCCATCTTACATTCATCATCTGCCTCAAGGGTGGAGTGATGAAAATGCTTTGGAATTAATAGTAGAAGTGATGAAATGTATTTGAATTCAAAAATAGAGGGGTAAAAATGGATGTAAAATGAAAAGTATAGTGATAAATTACCAAATGATTAAATGAATTTGTCTACTATTCATCATTCACAACATTCAACAGACATTTATCGTTTATAGCAGCGATTTTTATTACTTCTGCCCAAAATGTCAGTCACAATCAAAACACGTCCACTGACTAACTGATCGAATTATCAGCTCTTTTAGGCCAGCGCTGTACTCTCCAGAGTTCTCTGCTAATCTGCCGGTTGGGGAGAGGAGGGTGAGCAGAGCTGCCAGCGGCTCCAATCATCTGCCAGCAAGTGCCAGTGGTCAGTCAGCAGATGATTGGAGTGGGGGCTTCAGCGAGGAAGGCCAAACACCGTTTATCTGCACACACTGCACTGACACAGAGATGGTTAAAAGTCAGCAGAGTTTCCCTTTGAGGGGTGAAAACTCGACCAGTTGGTCAGTGGTTGGCATTTTTTGATAGACATTTTGTGCGGAAGTGTCAGTGGGGTGTTGGTAATGATGAATGGTTGACAAAATTGTACACCATGGAAGCTAGACCAGTCTTCAACCCCAGCAGAGCTACCACTATTTATAATGTAACAAAAGATATGGACAGACTTTGAATGTCCAGAATTAGCAATGTAACATGGTGCCTTTAAGTCGAGAGGGAAAGCTTGATTGAGTGAGTGCAAGAATGATGAGTGCAAGAATCCCCCTACCAACCCACAGAGCAGGCATACTCAACTCTTGAGTGAGGAGTGAACCAGTGGCCGGAGCCAAAGTGTTCACCAGGAAGTGACATGTCTGCCAAGGGAAGCAGCTGTCCTTTAAACCCATACATGGACCCACACATGAACTCCAACCAGACCAACAGCAACACAGACTTTTTGGCACCGACGCTGACATGGCCTAAATGTCATAATGAGTCACATAAAAACACAGAGATTATTTGTGCAGTTTCCAGAGAACACGAGTTGTGAGAATGTGTGTTTTTGTGAGTTAGCTTGAGATGACGATGGCAGGGGAGGTGCTGAAAGAGACAAAACAAGTTCTGTCTCTGAAGGACATACGTAGCCCACTAACCTTGCCCTCTGCCTCCCATTCCTGCTGACACACAGCTCTCCTCTGTCTGTTGGTGCTGAGAAAGCCACCCTCCTGTTTGTTTCAGAAACTCTATTGTTCATTGACTCGGTGTGAATATCCAGAGTACACTCGGGAGAGGGCATTCTGTAGTTTCATTTCATATTCCTTTATTCCTACTTATCCTCATCAACGTGTGTGAATGTGTGAATGTGTGCAAGCGTGTGCACACTACCCCAGCCGCTTTCAGGTCCTTTGGGAGTGTGTGAGAGACAGTGGTAATAATTACATTTCCGTTTTGTTCCCTCGTTGACTCACCCAGTTCTGCAGAAAAGCCTCATTTAACAAGCCCTCTGCTCTCCATCTCACTCCACTTTGCTTTAACCTCTTCATTCGATTTTTTCTTCTTACCTCAATGTCCAAATGTGTTTTCTGCTTTTTGCTACACTAATGCTGCACTGTAGGTGTCAGTGTGTTTTATATGTAGGTGCAGTGTAGGTGTGTGTAGGTCAGATGGGTGCTCAGAGTAGATATAAATGTGGGAGGATCAGGGAAGCTAGATTTTTACTTGTGAACCTTCTGGAGGTGTAGCGGCCCATCACAGTTAAAGACAAAATCCATGCTAAACACTGTTAACAGCTTCTGGCTGATGGTCGGCAGCTGGCAACAATCTACCTTGCATTTCTCATCTATTTTAGTGCTGCTTTTGATGTAGTGTTATTACTGTAGATGACTGGCCAAATGTAGAAAGTGCAGCATCAGTAAGATGTATTAACAGTGCTGCTACATTAGAAGAAACATGTCTGTGGCTGTGTGTACACGTGTCTTTTCGATGACACTTTTGTAATCAGATGCACCAGATCGGAGCTTAGCTGTGTCTGCAAATGTGTGTCCAGACTTTACATTTCAATGCAACCTGATCGGGAAGTGATTGGATATATTTCTGCATGCCTACGTTGCTTGGGCCTTCTCCCTGAACAGCACATATTAAATGTGTGTTTTCTGTTTAAAAAGTACAAACATAGGAAGATTGCAAGTACTCAACCATCTTTCGAGTGGTTATGTCTACATTAGGCTATGGTGTACAGTGTACAGCTGAT
>JAPZEB010000020.1:22247691-22269001 GCA_029783705.1 Chaetodon striatus | reverse complement strand
CTTTGTCTCATATTGTTAAATACCTACATCATTAGATATTATAGAAATATTTAGTTTTACTGGTGGTAGCTAAACTCTCTCAGCAAGTGCAAAAGGTTGTTGAAAGAATTTGAATATGACTTATTCGTACCCTCAAACCATACAACTCACGTCAAAGTGATCATTTTTGCAAGAGTCCTTGAAACATAACCATTTCAGTTATGAAGTCAAAATCACCAGCTCAGCAAAGAGCCAGTATTGTCTGTATTCAGAACATTTGGACAAAAGAGCTTCAACAAAACAAAATGTGAATGTCAAGATAGCCCAAATGTGCAAACACTTGCCACTAAGAGTTTTATTCACAATGGTTTCACTGTTGTTTACTCCCGTCCTGAGCCTGTTTTTGTGTGGAAAAGTGTGAACTGTGTTTTTCAGCTTCAGCTGCAGCAACATCATCCTATGAGAGCTGTTTTTGTAGTTCTGATGTGCTCGCATCTTGTGAAATGATATACAGTGACTCTTTTCTCTGTTTTTGTTATCTACCCCCCTTCCTACGCACCAAATGCTTGCTTCTCATCAGGAATTTTCTAGCTTCTCATCTTCTTTGCTGAACCATGGCAGAAGTTATTGTTGCAGGTGATTTAGAATTGATGTGATTCAGGGGACATCCAGCATTTCTGCCTAGACACAGCTGCGGTCACCCCCTTGCTTTATTCTCTGTCTGGGTCAAATCACTATTTGAAGAACTGTGATCTGTTAGGATTTCATGCATGAAACAGGATTTTGAAAGCTGCTGTCAAACTTCATATGCATGTGTCTGTAGCATTTAAAGGCACAGTTGGCTTTAGTATTTCTACAAAAGATGTCCCTGCTTTGCCCTTTGGCAACTTACCAAGAACATTTAGAAGAGGACTTTTCCAACAACTTTGAATGTTTCACTGAGTACTTTTGTCATTCTAAATTGCTACGATATCACAGTCATTGAGATTTCCATAAAAATGAGACAAGTGATGGCAGCATGCATTCAAAGATATGCAGCCATGCTGGGAAAGAAGCCCACAGAGGTTGTTGGAGATGCTTTCTGAAACTGTCTTGTCCTGGTTGACAGAGGAGTCACATGTTCAGCGTTACAGTTTTTACTCCATTTATTGAACAAATGTTCAAGTTCAAATACACAATTTGATCTGAACATCACGCAATCACGCAATAGGGGCGCACACATTGTGAGTGACCAATGTGCCACATCTTTGCATCTTTTCAGTGCAGATGGAGACAGCAACATAGGATAGAAATGAAACTGGTGATGGATGAATAACGTAACAGTGTGTGTATGTATGTATTATCCATATTCACTGGATGTGTGACAAGCTGCATATTTAATCTACAGATAGAAAGTGACTATGTGCATACTGCAATCCACAAGCTCAGTGGGTTGGAAAATGTCTTGGTTTTTGAGTCAGTTTATCAGAAAGAAAAGCTTGCCCCACCCTTTGTCAACTAGTATACTTCTTTCGTAGCCAGTTAGTGCACAAATTATAAAAGTACATTTTTCAAGTATTTTCGAAATAGATTGGAACCTGCATGAACGAACCTGTATGTCACAATGAGATGAAAACGTCTCGGCCCTGAGATGAAATGAAAAAAACATTGGGGAAAAAGCAAAAGACAGGTTGAAGTTCTGTATAATTTGAAATATGCATTGTATCGTCATTCACATTGACGTGCACTCTCACATAAAAAACAGATTAGTGTTGTCGTAGGTATAGTTAAGTCTGAAAAAAGGCTAAACGTTTTCTCTCCCTTCCTCCACAGATCATTGCATATCAACCATATGGACGCTCTGTAGACTGGTGGGCATATGGAGTTCTGCTCTACGAAATGCTGGCAGGACAGGTGAGTGGTGTACACACACACACACACAGACACACACAATCGTATTTCTTACGTAACTGCCTGCTACAGATTATGCCGACAACTTTACATGGACACGAGGTCGCTGACAGACTGCTCACACCCACATGATTCCCACATTCCAGTTCCTCACCATAGGCCTAAATGTACTCAGGTGGTGCTTCCTAAAGACCTTCCCACCAGCGCTAATAATAAACACTGACATAAACACGCAAACACTCCATCTGCCCTCTCCTCATATCGCAGCATATCCTATTTGGTGTAACCTTTTGCCCTGTTTCAGTGTAGTCAGCTGAGCGTGCAGGTCTGACTGAACATACCTACGATTCATTCACACTGCCTGGGCTGTGTGACTCTGATTATGATGTAATTCGACGTAGGCTGGACCTCTGTATCCCACCCCTCATCTGTGCTTAAACACACATTGTAGTGAAGGTTTTAGCGGGAATAGACCACGTCAGAGATAAAAAGCCTGATCACCTCTTTGTGAAAGGTGCAGCCATAGCTTAATATGTTGTCACAACTCTGTACACTAAGGATGGAAATTGCTGTAGATTTGTTAATGCCTCCATGCCAGCAGCAGCTGTGGCCAGAGGCATTATGTTTTGGGTTGTCCATCCATCTGTACACATTGTCTCATTCTAGTGAAGGTGATATCTCAAGAAAGCCTTGAGGGAATTTCCTTAACTTTGGCACAAATGTCCACTTGGACTCAAATGCTGCGTCTGAAACTGTATACTATGCACAGCAAATATGTACAATTATTCAAACATACTTTCATGTAAATATACAGTACACAGTAAAATGTCTTTTTTCAGATGCACTGAGCTGTAATAACAGTGCCAGTTGGAAACACGTAACCATGGTAACCCATGCCAACTTCAGCTCTCAGAATAATCTTAAAACTATATTACACCTTGCAAAGTGAAATCTTACACTTCTCACATACTCACACTTAGATTAAAGCTTTATTGATGTTACAGAGCAGTTGGTCGCTGTCTGTTACGAACATTGTTCTCTGCTGCATTGCGTTCCAGGATATGAATGCCAGCGTAGTGTCCACTGTTTGCATACTGTAATATTTCACAGAAGAAGTGTGCAGTTCACACACTATTGGTTTCATACTGAGGTTTCAGATGTACTAAAAAGCCTCACATACTGTATATGTGTATTTAATAGCAGTTTAGTATGGAATTTTGGGAATAGCCAGAAATGAACTGATGAGAATTCGGTGGTCAAAGGTCACTGTGACTTTTTTTTTTGGCCATAACTCAACAGTTCATTCACAAATCATGGCAAAATGTCACACAAATGTCTAAAAGGATAAAATGATGAAGTCATGACATTTTATATCCAAAAGGTCAAGGGTCAACTTCACTGTGACATCATTATGTTCCCTAAAAACACTTTTCTGGCCATTGCCTAACATTGTAACATTGTATAGAGCTGTCATGGCGACATATGAGTCTGGACAGACATGGATGTAAACTGTAACTTAACTGGTTTGCAGTGACATACAACCATGAGGTGGTAATTCTATTTTTAACATGTCCTCTTTATAGAGTGTTGAGAAAGTAAAAAATAATTACACCCATCAGAAGGTTTTTACAGGTTTTAATAAAACATGTTTGAGGAATCAGAATCAAGTTAAAACATTTATGACTTATTAACATATCTTTGGTTAACCCTCATTCCAAAAGGCCAAAAACAAAGTGCAAGCTCATGTGAAATCAAACCCCTCCACAGCAAAGCAAAACACGAACATGGGTGTGTTTTTCATTCCAGGGTGAACTCAGAGCAGGCGTCGGCTGTTAAACTATTAACAAAAGTTTTTACCTATTCAGATGTTCCCTTCCTCTGTCTCCCCCTGCCTTGTGTGAAATCAGGTAAAGAGGGCATGACGCAGACAGGCTATCTCTACCCGAAGGGGCCAGTGGAGTGGAAATGACGAATAATTCATTTTATGGACTGTCAAAACACCCACATTATGGTTACTGATGATAACCACCCAGTGAGCAGGGGGAAAAAGCTGGGTCATCCACTCCATTTGCCCTGCAAGGTCTTCCTGTGAAACTTATTCGCACAAACTCTGCCCTGCTACTTGTTGTTTTCTCTCCATTTCCATGTCTTTAGTGTTCTCCGTGTACTCTTTTTTTCTCCCTTATTCCTCCTCTTGGCACCCTCTTAAGTCAAATTGCTGTCCTGTTTTCCTGCCCTCTTCAGCTTTATTCATCAAGGAGAGCAGTTTTTACTGAATTTGGTCGTAGACAGGGCACACATTACAAAAAAGCAAATGTACCACTGCTGGATCCCTGTGGTGCTCCATGGTGACACTTTATTTTTAGCAGTACAAAGTCGTCAAGAGAACAGCAACAGCTTATTTGTCCACTATGTGAAAAACGATGAAACACCTACAACACTCTCAACATTATGTCCTTCAACCCCCAGCCTCCATTTGATGGCGAGGATGAAGATGAATTGTTCCAGTCTATTATGGAGCACAACGTGTCCTACCCCAAGTCCATGTCCAAAGAAGCTGTCTCCATCTGCAAAGGGGTGAGTGGATGTTCTTTGCCATCAATGAAAAATATTTTTGTGGTTCTAAACCAGTTTTTTTTTTGGTTAAACAAAATCTAAACATTATAATATGTGAGTATATTTGGAATTCATTAAAGGTTAACATTGTACCTGTCAGTGGGGCACGTTTGTTTCCATTTTGTTTTCTGTTTTACAAACACATACAGAAAAATGCACTTAAACTGTGTGATATGAAACCTGCCTCTTCAGTCTATTGTCCTGTTTAACTGGGACTCTTTCCCTCTGATGCTTTTTCCACCTGGCCGCAAAATCCTGTAAATCAGCATTTTAAGCTCTGTGTCTTTCACGCTCCTCGCTGAAGCCAAAATAATTCTTCTTGTAAGAGGGCTACAAGCTCCTCCTGCTCGTTCAACTTTAGGGAAAAAAAAAACTGACAGTCTGTGTCACAGACTGCTGGAAGGCTTTTCTTAGCCTTCTGGAGTCAGACACAACATATGGGAAGTCTGGCTCCATTTGCTGTAAGAATGAAGTGTAGGCTTTTTAAAATACTGGCTGGGAACTCATGTGCAAGTTCCCTCTCCTCTTCCTGCTCAGTTCTTGTGCCTGTGACATCTGCATTATTAAAGCACTGAAGGGAAACCTATCAGGTCATCCAACAAGTATGACTGTCTGTGAAGTTGCTCCATGAGCATGTTTTTGTTTGCAAAATCTTTTTGGTCAATTAACACATCTAAAACATTCCAGCTGCACAGTAGAAAATAAAAGCATGTGAATTTTCATTTATTACAGCACTCGACTACTATTACAGTAGTAGTACAGTTGTTTGTATATAAATATACCCAGTGCAGTCGTTATAAACTGGCTCTGTGGAAAAGGTGGACAGTTAGAAGGAAACCTGTCTTGAGAAAGTATAACTATCATGCAAATTACTTAACAAAACACATTCACTTTATTCCTTGTCAGCTCATCAGTTTTGCATTAGAGTGGACATGTTTCCTAATAGCAAACACTCAAAACTTGCAGCATGGGAGCAGGAAACACACTGCATTATACCATTAAAGTCTAGGACACTATCAGGACATATACAGCATTTAGAAGATTGCTGGATTGTGATAAAAAAAATATCCTAGAAGTAGTTTGTTTCTCCACAGGTTTTTACAACAGGTCACATGTGCAGACAACTGGTCACTAAGGCATGTTTTTTTGCTGGTGGTGAGAAGTGATGTTTTCCCTAAAATTTCCCAGACAGAGGTGCAATGCTATTTGTTAAGTACTGGAGCGCACCTATGACGCATGCGCAAGTGTTCACATGCTTGATTAAGCTGTGGTTAGGTTATGTAACCGGGTACGGGTGCTGCTCTGGCTTATAAAGCACAGCACGCTGTATTCACTTACTAATGTACTGTTCACAACTTTTTTACAGCTGTGACCCAGACCAATCGGTTCATCAGGGTAGTACTCAGGACCTGTAACACCTACACTATAGCAGCCCTGTTGCAGGCTCAAACTGTAGCTACTAGTGCACCCCTACTAGTTCCAGATACATTTATAGTTCTGAAGGTCTACATTATCGTCATAAACTTTTACCTTTTAGGTTGTTCCACAAAATAAAAGGATGTTTTACTAACTTTCCATATTAACTAGTTAAACATTCAAATAGCTATACAATAAATAATTTAATTTACTGTGCAGTTTAAAGGCCACCGTGATACAGGCAACTTTTAGGGGTATAGTGTGTAAAATTTAGTGGCATCTAGCGGTAAGGTTGCAGAAATGAAATGTCTCCCATGTGCAAAGCACGTAGGATAACTATGGCGGCCTCTGTGAAGATGCAAAAATAAATTGGCCCTACTTAGAGAAAGTTTTTGA
Organism: Chaetodon striatus; assembly: GCA_029783705.1. Classification (NCBI taxonomy): domain Eukaryota; kingdom Metazoa; phylum Chordata; class Actinopteri; order Chaetodontiformes; family Chaetodontidae; genus Chaetodon; species Chaetodon striatus. The sequence continues at coordinate 22,262,704 of JAPZEB010000020.1, read as the reverse complement.
TTAGTCTGTTCTAGGCTACTGTAGCAAAATGGCAGCCTCCTTAGAGGAGAACCTGCTTCATTCGTAGATAGAAATGGCTCAGTCTTAAGTAATGAAAGCAAAACAATTCATATTTTCAGGCGATTGTACACTAATAAAAACATAGTGTAGTTGTTAATAGTGGATACCATTTTTTGCCAGTAGACGGCACAAAATCCTACAAACTTGACCTTTATGGTGAAATGTCTTCTTGCATGCTTATCACTGCATGAGCTGACGTGTCGTTCCATTGCGCTCTGGCATAACTACATCAGTGGTCTCAGACCATGTACGGGCAGCAAGGACTAAGAAAACAGAGCATATGAAATTTTGTGACATTAACCAGCAAAATATGCCAGACATTATATATGTACCAGAAGTCTAGTGCAAAGGCTCCACAAACAGATGCTGGCAAACTTGTATTTGTATAAGAACTGTATAAGTACAGGATTTAATACATGAGATTGTTAAACAGCCACAGAGGAAGCTCAGAAGACTCACGTGTAAATGATTCACGTCTATATGGAATTTGTGTTCCAGAAGGAATCATAATTGATGCCTTTTCAATTCCAAGCCTTCAGTCTGCCTCAACTGTTGCGCTTTTTATTAGCTAAATCAGCCACAAACACTCAATAACAGAGTGAACTATCTTAAGTCAGACCAGTTTCTGGCCAAACACATCCACTGTTACATATAAGTTTAGTGTTCTGCCAGAATTAATTTAATTGCTAAAAAAGACTTTTCACTCTTTTGGATGAAGAACATTTCTCACAGATCACTCCTCCTCCTCCTCCTCCTCACTTCATCCCTCCATATCTGTTGTCTGCCCAGTTTGAATGTAGACTTAGTCGCAGTATTTATAGCTGTCTGATCCCAACGGCTTAATTCAAAATACAGCGTATGGTCTGGCATTTCTTGCTTCAGCCCAGCTCTGGCCTTGTTGGTGACAAGTTTTCATTACATTAAACTGATCTCCTTTGATGTGTTAATGAGATGCTCTTTCCGCTACCGTGGGTATATGGCTGCTGGATCTGCAGAGACAGAGGGGACTGAGCAGTACAGTGGGTCAGTGCAGGTCAAGCAGGCAGATACTGGGACATCGTAACGGTTTGTCTCATTTTATGGCAACAGCGTAATGTTTTTTAAAGCAAATGAAAGTAGAAGGGAACATAAGAAAAAGATAAAAAACTTTGCGTGCTTGGATTTATTTAGGACACTTACCTAACGGATTACGGAAACTCGGTGAAGTTTGCAATCTGCCCCAGTTCATTGCTTCACAGAATAAACAATAAGGAAGAAATTCGCTTTCAAGAAATGTGCATACACTCACCTGTTTGCTCTTTAACCTCTGTTTGTATGACCTGCTTTTGCCACTGTGTGTGTACATGGTCATCCTAAGGGGAGCTTGTGTATATCTAAGATGAATGTGTTTTGGCAGCAGTCATGGTTGAGATGAGGATGGTTTTAGCAATAAAAAATTTGAATTACTTTTAACAGATTCTTCATATGGCTCATGTTAGCAACAGAGAGAGCAAGGTTTGTAGTTTGTGAAGATACAATGAGAGTGCTGTTAACAGAGTCAATGACATAAAGATCATAAAACACATGTAAATAAACCACGCCTTTCTTTAAATGTCCAGAAATACTCACAGTGGTCAGAGAAAAGCTCATATTTGTGTACGTGTCTGCATACAAGGAATTTAATAGTGAGAGTGGCAGTTTTATTTCTGTCCAGAGGCACTGCAAACTCAATGAGCCGTGCAGTAACACGCTTTGTCTCCTTGTCCCTTCCTCAACTCCACTTGTTTCTCTTTGTCCCCCTCTTTCCTTTCACCATCCTTTTCTTCCTCCATCATTTTCTAAGCTGTGCGTGCACATGCATTGTGTGTGTGTGTGTGCCCTGGTCGTGGCCCAAGTCCCTTCTCAGCCCTTGTTTGGCATGGCTGCAGCACTTCCTCTTAATGGATACATAGTGCTTGCCAGTAGCCTGACACACAAAAGAGAGAGGAAGGGGGATATGGGAGGGAAGGAAAAAAAAAACAAGAGAAAGAGTGGTTAGAGGGAGATAAAGAGGGGGAGGAAGAGGAGGAGAACAAGAGAGCAAAAGGGGTAGGGAGCAGGAGAGGTGATGTTGGAGAGAAGAACAGATTTTGACAGAAAACTGATGCTAATTCAGCAATGGGTAACAGTCATCGAGGAGTAACTCAGTAAAAAGGACACAAACTACAGCCTACATTAAATCTGTTGTATGCATAGACTGGATGAAATAATGGATGTAGCAACTGTGACGCCATTCATTGGTTTGTGGACCATTTTTTAAGCCTTGGGTTTTAGCTGTCACCATCTTGGATTTTTGGAGCCAAAAAGTGACCTTATTTGGACATGAGGATGGATATAACCTCGACGCTAGCTGCTGGCTTGGTTAGCATGGTGCATTTACAGCTATGGCTAACTGTGATAATGCTAATGCACATTTTGCTGGTAAAAAAAAGAGGAAAAGAAAGGAACATATGAGTTTTTTGAGGATCCTTTAGTACAACTTAATGCTGAACAAGGTTTTTTTAGATGATGAAAGCAATACAGTTGATTTTTGTAAACTGTAAACACGCTGAAAAAGTGGCAACGTTGTCATTGTGGTAGCAACTTGTCAAGAGAAGGTGCCCAACTGTTACTCCAAGCAGCCACGCCCTAGATCATGCCTAACTTTAAGCCTTAATAAAATAGAAATGGCTGAGTTATGCAAAAACTCACTCCCTGTGCAGCTGTCATGAATGCTGAAAGTAGCTATAGAGACCAAAATATTTTTTGAACCAGGCTGTAAACATGTGTATTTCTGCTGTAAAGTTTGGCATTTTAACATGAGGGTCTATAGCGATTTACTCGCTTGTGGCGCCAGCCTCAAGTGGCCATTCAAAGAACTGCAGTTTTTAGCTCCTCCACATTGGCTTCATTTTTCAGCTGTGGATGTTGCGGCTTGTTTGTATGCAAACATAAGTATGCTAGTGGAGTTTTATTGTGCAACTGCTAATACAAATAGTCTCTATTTTTAGCAAGCCCATGTATACAGTGCCGTTCATTACATCTTAAATAGGTCACAGATGTAGCTACGCATTCATCTAATTAATGGGATGTTACCTAAAGGTTGTCCATTTCAATGCAGGTGTAGTTCATCATGATTACTGGAAGAGAATGAGGGTGAGACAGTTATACAATGTATATAAAATTTATAAAAACAAAAAAAGTAGTAACGGGTAAATATGAGTGAAGATTTTACCCTTGGTTTGAGAAATTTCACCTTTGACTAATTTACTCGGATGGGTCCCTGGAGCTCTGTGGCAAAAGCATCCAGTACGTTTTCTGTTGTGACATCAGCAGAGAAGGTAAAATCTAAGCTCATTTAGTATTTGTAAGTGTGTTTTATCTTTGATCAGATGTTTTGCCTTAGTAGATCCCTCTGTTCTCTGAGACTATAGCAAACTAATTGGGCTCTAAAGGATGATGGTGTGTGTGTTTCGAAAGCACACAGTTGTACCTGGCCAGACTCCCCGCTGACTCAGAGACCCCATCTGCTTTCTCTCATACTTCGTCACCCTTGTTCGCTTTTACTCTCTGTCTCCCCTCCCCTCTCTAACGATTTGATGTTCTTGGCAGAAACAGCAGGGTAACGCTGAAGTTATGCACACTTTGTGATCACATGCAGCTCAACCTTTTGCTGACAGTTTATGGCACGGTGAAGCCATCGAGATTTGACTGCTAACACTTTGCAGACAGAATGATCAAATGTTCTGCAGGAGACGTCAACACCATGTTTTCGTTTTTTTAGTAGACGGTTATCTATCACACTTGTGCAAAGTATTTCAAGTGCTCATGTATAAACAAAATAATAATAACTTGAGCGTTTGATTGGCATGTTAGCTGGCCAGCAGTCACTCATGCTCAAGGACATTTCAATGAGTAAGGTGTGTCATTTTAATGGTGACAGCCTTGTGTTTGTAGCAGGATGCTTTCGCACCATCAGTGACAGTCCTGTGAACAGACAGAAAGCTGCAAATGACTTTTTCCTCCCTGTCAACAGCTGTCTGATGTACTCTGCCAGCTGGATGCACTCTGCTAGTTCAGATGTGGCCCAGCCCACGGCCTGTGTGTCGACAGGGCTTGCTGCAGGAAAGCTGGCCTGAAAACTTCTGCCAGTAGAGATATTCAGCACTGATAAAAGTTTTCCATTTTAGCATGTCATTTAATATTGCCTTATCTCTTAAATTATATTTTTCTTCAGAAAGTTAATAGAAAATCTGGCAGTGCAGTGATGTTTTTTTTTTTAAAATTCGTTTGGACACTTTTCTGTTCCTGTGCACATCCTACATACCGACAAAAGTTCTTGCAACCTGGCATCTGAAGCAAGTCTGGGCTTTTTACACATCACTCAATAGTTGCAATCAATTCAGTTAAAAAGAGCAGTATTTATTAAGGTGTAGATAGTCCAATCAGACGGGAAAAAACACAACAAAAGTAACTGTCCAAAGTAACACAGTGCATTACCCAAATATATATAGATTTCTGTTCTGTTGTATCAACACAGCAGGATTGTACACTTAGGAAAAGGAGAGAATATGAGAACTAGGCAGCACTAATGATTGACAGCTTGAATTTTATATGAGGTTGTCTCCCACATTTATTTTTGTGTATTAGACAAGTTGCTAAAAAGTAAGGACATTTTGTGCTCCTCAGCTGCCGGCCAGCTCTTGAGAAAAGCCGAGCCTAAACTTGTGTAAAAAAAAAACAAAAAACAACTAGGAAAGTACATTCAGCAGAGTGCAGATCTTCACCAGCCGCAGCCACTCCAGACAATGTACATGGCGCAGCTGCACCATGGAGGAATTCCCCCTCTCGGCTCCCTTACTGTCAAGATGGCAGCAAAGATAACATAAGAGGCTTTTTTTCTCATCTTGTATCATGACTTACTTTATATTAGATATGGAATTAATCTGCAGATGCTCTGGTTTAAAATGAGGCCAAATTTTTTCCATAGATGTCAGTTTTTTGACATGACAAAGCCCAAAATGTGGCCGCAGCAAACAGTAAGGTTTCTTGTTTATAGCTGAGATGATTTCCAGCTATCCCTTTTGCTCTGCGCTTTACTAAGTGATTTTGTATAGGACTTGTGGCCCCTCCTGGCCAGTTAAGAGGAGTTAGGATTTGGCAGTCCATGATGGTATTAAACAGTCAGTAAAACAGGTTTTTAAGCAACTGTGAATCATCGAAACTATGTGAGTTTCTTAAGCATACAGTCAGAAATGTGCGCAAAAAGTATTAGGCTGATTGGTCCAGTAATATGTGAGATAAGCTGCTGGTAGACAGATACAGACACAACAACAACAACTATGCAGCCATGCTAAGAATGGGGGTATAGAGTGCTCACTGAAGTGTACATCACTTATCTTGTCAAACTCTCTGCAACAAAGTGAATAAGCATCTCCCAAAATCTTGAACTGTTCCTTTAAAATAACTTCGCAAAAAATGTCACGAAGCAAATATTAAATTTGGTGAAGATTAGTAATGAAACTAAGTGACAGACTACTATAAGACTGAAAGTGTTTGTGTCTACTTTTGGCCCGAGGCTGTAGTAAGATATTTAAACATTCCTACAGAGTCTTGCCTCGGTAAAACCCACACAGCATGCTTGCTAAACATGTCACATAATCCAGGAGAACTGCCAAGGTGACTGAGCTGCATGTGAAGGTGTGCATCACTGACTAGGGATTGAACTGCAGGTGCTGTAGTGTCGCGTGCTCATATGTCTATGTATGCATGTATGTATGTAGTCATTTAAAAAGCATACACTGCACACCATACCAGGGCACTGAAGTCAGCCCATTAAAGCATTTAACTAGCTCAGTCAAACATAGCACCATTTCCATTTTAGAGTCCAGTGCATGAATAAGTTATTTTATCCTTGGACTGTCAATACTGAAACCCACTTCTTTCTCTGTCTCAGAGGGCTTTTCTTCCTTCCTTAGCAATTCAATCAGGACAAATCACTGCACTGAGGTGGGAGTGGTAATGCAGAAATATTTATGTAAATAGTATAACTGGTGAAATTCCACATAAACACAGCAGACAGTCAGCGATTATGTTCCATTATGAGTAGGAATTGCTGTAATGTATTTAAAATACGCCTGTTTGTTTCCTCCTGCAGACAAACTTGTGTTCTGTTAATGCAATCAGAAAACAATATATAGCCTCTCGAACTGTAAGACTGAGAAACATTTAAATCACTTATGTTTTAGTAATATCAGTGGGATCCTACATTATTATTTTACAAGGACAGATATTGTTGTTGGTTATGTTTCCTGTTGGTGCTGTTTTATTATCTTGGTTTGCTTTTTCACAAAGTGCAAACTGTGTGCTTATGCGATCGGAAGTGGCAGCAGTTCTCTAAAGGCAGAACAAGCAGAGGGACGGGAAAAAAAAACAAAAAACAATTATGTCACTCTTTTTCAGGCCCATCTGTTTAGCTGTCACTTACTGACCTAGAAACGAGGTGGAATCACATTACAAAACACATCAGGGAAAGAACACAGAAGTGGGAGAAACAAAGTGAGGGTGTCCCTAATGCACTAACACAGACCACTTTTCAGAGAGTTGAATCCAAATGCTGAGGCAATTGTTTGTACGTGACCTGTGAAATTAAAATCTGCACACTGCATTCTGTATGACTGAAAGTAAAAGTGTTCCCCATTTACTTTAAAGGTTTTTTGCTGTTTCTTTGAAGTTGTGGAAACCAAAACCATGTTTTCCACTGCAATTCTGAATGACTGTACAATTTAAAGTCTCTTTGTCCTAACTTCATGCCCTCCTTTTTGTTACTTTCTGTGAGCAGCTGATGACCAAGCATCCATCCAAGCGTCTGGGTTGTGGCACTGAGGGAGAGAGGGACATCAGAGAACACGCCTTCTTCAGACGTATCGATTGGGAACGCCTCCAGAACAGGGAGATACAGCCGCCCTTCAAGCCCAAAGTGGTAAGTACTGTGCACATACTCTTTTACAGTTAGTTATGAACTTGCTTAGGGTTTAATTTACACTTCATAGTCTAATTAAGGTTGATCCCGCTCTGTGTAATTACCTCAACTAATGTCAAGATGATTGGTAGCCTCTCTCACATGAGTTAAGCCTTCATTAAAATAAGGCCACATTTCTCATCACACTTGTTTGTTCCGGTCATAAAGAGAATGTTGCTATTTTGAGCTCTGTTTTTATAAAGGTGCAAGGTGCAAAGTGCAGCATAGAGACAATGTCCTTACCTTTCCTTACAGTATTTTGCTAGTATTTTGAGGAAGAATCACTGTGATTCCCTTCTTCTGTTTTCATGCACATTTTCAATTAGCACATTAAAAAACTGTAGTAGAAAACAGGAGGTTTAAAAAAAAAGTTGATATATCACAAATATGTTTTTAGCTGAGATGGAAAAGTTGGTGTATCAACTTAGCGAATAAATCATGACATACATCATGCATGTGACTGAAAGAGCAACAAAACTTTCCATTCCACTGAAGACATGAAAAGTAGCCTTTGAAATCTGTGTAGACTGTAAATGTTTTATCCATTGTCCATCTACCATTGAGGTTTGACTCTTTATTATATCATCTTGTTCTGCAATCTTCTTCTGCACTGGTTTATTATAGTAGTTGGGGAATAGTGCAACCGAGTGTTAACCTCAATGAGGCCAAAGCATAAAGTAGTGGAATGAAAATAAAAAATGAATCAGCATTTTCTTTTGCTGATTTTCTGGAATTTCATTTAAAATGGGCACTACATATATGAAAACCTGACTACTTGCTATCCAGCAATGTCTACTGCCACATAAATACCTAAAAGACAAGGCCACTCAGCACACACTTTACTGTGCTTTGCACCATGCGCCAAATTAGTACACTTCAGGCGAATTCACAAAGACTGAATTGCAGTTGCTGATAGCTTCATGAATTGCACATCACCTGCAACCACTAAAAAGTCCAATTCACAAATGATATTGGATCAAAGACATTACAGCACAATGAAGCCCATAAACACTTTTTTACATCTGATTACTACATTGCAAAGTATAATTACTGAAAAGAAAACTGAAAATTTCAGACCTGAGCTACAAGTCCTAACCAGCGAAGTGCAGAGGCACATCTAGCATCACAATGTCTTTGCCCTGGCTACATCACTGCTGCCATGATCGCTGGAAAATCTGAGTGTCACATTCCTAATAAATGTGCTTCAGTTACCACCAGCTGTCTGAAGATGCTAATAATTACACCGTAACTGCTTGTGACTATTAGCACTGATCTTTGTTAATTGGACTGTTTTTGCAACAAGGCACATTTGCATAAAAAGGGGGCAATTTCGCGCCACTATATTACACTATTTCTTTTTGTCTGTTTTGTGCAGGTTTAATAGCAATAAAAGCAACACAATCCTTTTGTGAATTCGCCTATTTGTCTTTCCTTTGCCTAATTCCATTGGTTCTAATGCATTTGTTTCCTTGGGCTTTACCATCTTCATATTTTGTGCCATCCAGCATCCTTACTTACTGCCATAAAGTAATGAATAATCAAATCCAACACAATTTTAAATGCAATTCTTGTCAGTGGTTTTGTATGTCGACCTTCATTTTGTATTAATGTGGTGATGACTGACTGATTACCCCCTCTCAAACCATGCATGCAACACAACACAGATAAAAAAGACAAGTAAACAAAAATAACTTTCTGAACCTCACGCATCAAAACAAACAAGCACAGATGTCCTCATTGCTACAGGACAAATCTTTCATAGCAAAAGACTTAATGCCCCAGACTTCACTCCCTTGGGGAGTATGTGTTCTTGGCTGTTTGTTTACCAACTTGTGCAGTACCTCAGCCTTCAGTCAGATTTGTCAGGGAAGGATATTGGTCAAAACTTTTCTAGTTACTGTCCTCAAGTACGATTATGGTATGTTTTGTTGTGTTTGTTTGTCTTACTTTTTAGTGATTAAAAGCATTTTACTTGATTGTCTTTAAAAATTAAAGTTATATTCACAGATGGTGAAAGTTCAAACAACTTGCACATACAGCACAGTTTAAGGTATTCAGTGTGCCATGTGTTATGTAAAAGCGTTCAAATAAAATATAACAGGTGGTGCATAATGTAGCAGTCCAGGCAAAGTTAGTCGCAAGTTATATAACGTGTTACACATCAACTTTTCTGGAATATCTTTTTTTTTTTTTCTTTTTGTCTGCATTTATTCTCATCATATAACACCACAAAAGGGGTGTCAACTTTTTATAAGATTGATGCATATTTTAGTCTTGCAACAAAATGTATTGATACTCCTATAACTTTTCTGGAATATCAATGAGATGCTTAAAATGGGATTGTCCTGTCTTTACCTCATGCTAAAGCTCATACTTCAGTGTGAGCTGCGTAGATGTTTCCAAGGACCACCACCCCAAGCAACACACACACATACACAGAAAATTCTTATCTACACACACCACATGTTATGGTGCGATCACTCTCCTCGAGGCTTCCATTAACGTTTCATCCAGTATCATTTAGTGCACTTAAAATTCACTTTATCACACCAGGAAATCCCTCATGTTAATATTCTAAAACTTGCCATAAAAATGGTTATGTCTATTATATGTATGCATATTGTGGGATATTATGAAATTTGGAGGTTATTTCAGTGACAGCAAATTAACTATAACCATATGGGATATTCAGTCGCCACCAGTTTTTAGTGACAGTTGGAGGTGACAGCAAACGTGGTGGAAAAATTCAGGAGGGGACAAAGTTAAGGGAGCATATTTCAAGTCCTTGGCATGCACTTTTGAAACTCATTGAGCTACAACAAAATGCCCCCTGAACTTTTCAAAGATGTGTCAGCAGTATTAATTTTAGGAAGATCTACTCAAAATGTAATAACAGGTCAAACTTATTGTGAGAATGAAGACAAAAAAGCAAAAATGGTTTGTCTCCTTGTTATAGATTGTAATTCTGTATAGAATTACAGCTGCATAGGTCATCTGTGCAAGCAGCTTATTCTGACCCTTTTATTTTTTTGTTAGGCAGCCACCTCTACTTGCGGTATTAGTTATGAAAGTAATTAACGCAAAGGAGTAAGTCAGGTGACCTAGTGTAAAAAGCGACAAAGTCTGCATAGGTAGGAGGTTTGGGTGAACAGATGGGTCAAACAAACACAGGACTTTGACCCAGGAGACCGCTGTTTATGTCCTATGTGGAAGCAAAAGTCAATGTTGACTTATTCTCAGTATGTAGCTTACTAAACTGATGTCACGTATGTTACATAGTTAAGCTATGTCATGTACACCTAACCAAGTAATTTTGTGGCAAAACAAATAAACGTGTTTAACAATCTTAACCACATATTTAAAACTACGACAGTGTGTGCGACCCTTGCTGGTACTGTCCTACAGTCATATATGTCGTGTTGGGAGTCGATGGCAAACGACCCAGTCAGATAGATCGATAGATCGATAGATCGATCGATAGATAGATAGATAGATAGATAGATAGAGGTGGTATATAATGGTGGATATTAGGAAGTGACTATACTGTATTGTATTTCTTTCACTAAAACTTATCCTTGCTGTTGATGGTGCATCGTTACGTGTGATGTACAACAATCATCCTTCCATCCATCCATGCATCTGCTGTATCCGCTCATTCCGTGCGAAGTGATGGGCATCAAGAGGCAGTGCACCAAGAACAGGTTGCTGTAGTTTATCAGGGCTTCTGTGAGGCTACTGTATAAAGTAATTCTACTGCTACTGCAAAAGCATCACACATCTACCAGCACATACGTCAAAGACGTATTGTTGGCACTCCAATATGTTCTAGAGATTTATAGTAAATGTTATTTACCAGACTTATGTTATAACAGCAGGTCTCATTATATGAAGGTGACTGCATTATACAGGATATATTTATGTGTGTGGAGACAGCTGATGTAATCTGACTGCAGTCCTTTGTAACATTCCCATTAGGAGTCTCCGACAGCACTGGGGAATGTGAAGAATGTGAGACATAAGGAGGAAGTTATACCATTAGTGTAGTCCACTACCCACTCCGAGATGTCTGAATTTTAAGTGATTCCAGATTCTGTGTTATATACTTCAGTTTTGTAACATTATTATATGGTATGCAGTAAAAAAAAAAAAAGGAAAGTTAAACGGAGCTTTGCTCATTAAAGAGAATTGTTACATTAAACATAGTCTGAAGTCAGTCAGAATATAATATAGCCTTAACATGACACTCATGTATAGTCAAAATACAGCTGCAGGCACAGGCTACTTATGGCGTGTGTTATATGGGCCATAAATAATTTCAAAGCCTCTCATCTGAATGTATAATTGATGTAGCGTTCATTTATTATGGATGCATATCTCATATAGCTTACATTTTGCTGCACAGTGAGGAGTAGTTTTGAAATCCCTTGAGATACACATGATCATGTAGAGCAGACACACTTTCTCCCCATGCCCTCCTATCATTCTCCTTCATATATACACACAGACTTATACAGGCCTTATATAGACAGGAGGCAACAGGCAACAGAGATGAAGTAGGTCACTCAGTGTCTTGTGTGTATGTATAAGTTTGTGTGTGTGTGTGTGTGTATGTGTGTGTGTGTGTGTGTGTCTCCCTTAAACATTCAGTTTAAATATTGTAGTTCTCTTCTGTTTCAACCCTCAAGGGCTCCAGTTCCTCTAATAAGGTGAATCCTGACCTCTTTGTCCATGTAGTCTCCCGTTGAGTGTACATGCTGGGTGTCCTGGAAATGCTGTGTGTGCTTTGTGTGTGTATGTGTGAGTAAATGTACGCGTGTGGGAAGGCTAAAGAAAGTGAAGGTCAACAGAGATTGAGAAAAGGAGGGGAAGGAGGAAGATTTCCTTGCATGTACGCCTCGCCTGTGTCGACTTGCTGCATATGTGTGTGTAGACGGGCTAATCGATAATCGGAGGGAGAGAGGAAAGCTTCTGTGCTTGTATACTTGTACACGCTGAAGTTGCAGGGACGTGGATGCATGCAAACGGGCATGTCCTTTTGCACAGTGCATGCTTGCATGCGTCTGGTTTCCGATGCAGATAAGGGTGAAAGATGACAGAGGTGAAAAGAGAGTAAGAACCTATCGTTGACTGCTCTCTGTCACCACCATAACCTGCTCTACAATGATCCATCATGTCCATCTCACTGTGCCATGTAATACAGCGCTGTTCCTCAGTCCATTACCACCAAATGGCTATCATTATAAACCTCCCTCTCACCCCTCACAAGGTCTAACCCTGCCTCTCTAATCCACTCCTCCTCTTCTTTCCTTGTGGTTCTATCCCTGCTCAATCTCACTTCATCCGCCTGTGACAGCTGTGGAATTGCAATCAATACACCGGCTGCACCCAGCTGAGACATTTAAACCATCTGTATTTATAGCACCAGGGCTTCAGACAGCACAGAGGACAAAGCGTGTGTGGTAGAACGAGTGTCAGTGGAGGCTCAGTTATTGTTGATCCATATTTACAGTGCAGGATGCTGTCACCGTGCAGACGTGTAATGCAGGTAACAAATCAAGCACATGATTAAATGCCAGCCGCATTTAGCGAGCAGTTAGTGTGAAATCAGGCAAATTTTGTGAGTACAACACACGCGTTGCACGACCACTTGTGGATGGCCGAACATCTTTATGGCTGAAGGGAGCAGAGAGGGATGGAGAAAGTAGGTCAAATAGGAAGCTGCTGATTGATAGTGATGGGAGCAGTGAATGAAGGGAGAGAGTCAGGGCAAGAAAGAGTGGGAGGACTTAGTCACTGCACAGAAGTCTTGGAACAGTGTCCAAGGAAGGGATGCGCCTGCCTGATGGGATACATGAACACACACACACACACACAGACACACACACACACATACACATACACATACACATACACACACAAAGAGAAAATGAAGGCAATACGGATGAGTTGTGACTCACTGTAGCTGTAAGAAAATGAGAGCCACAGACTGTTGCAACTTGACTGAGCATATCTGCCTTTCCTCTTTTAGCTTACGGGACATAAGAGGGAGCATTTCAGTTTGTTTATGTAGTTATTTTTTCTATTTAATTATTTATTTCTGAAGTTGGGGTAGGGCTGTGTGTTGGCAAGAATCTGGCGATCCAATACGTGTCATAATACAGGGGTCACAATTTAGTATATTGCAATATACTGCGATTTTATTTTATATCTAATTTTAGGAGCTCAAGGGGCGTGTTTTTTGACTCTTCCTATTTCATAGGCCTGTGTTCTTTGTATTTACGGGAATGACTTATTGTTCTGTTGGAGCGGAAGAGTCAAATGGCTTAAGATAGATTACAACACTGCTATCATGCAGTTGGGAGTTAAAAATAATGGATGTAGCTACCATAACATCACCTATGGCTTGATGGACTCCTGTTTTGAAGCCTCGAGTTCAGCACTTCGGCTGTCGCCATCTTGGTTTTTTGGAGCCAGAGGCAACCATATTTGGGCAAGAGGCTGGCGCGGTGGTGGAGCGAGGGGTGAATCTGACTGAGAAGCCAAGGGCACTATTGGTAGGCAGCTTGTCACTCAAAGCAGCCCGCCCTTAATTATGCCTAACTTTTGTTATTCTAGCTAGTCTGTGTATCATCCCTGTTGTCACTCCCTGTGTCTGTAACGTTTGGTCAACTATCAGGGGGCAGCCCTACTTAAAACAAGATGACTTGGTAGTCAGATTCTTTGGCTCATGTGTATAGTCAAAGAACGAGTGGTCCATGTTCATGAAAGGCTCTAGTTAAAAGTCTAGTTTTCTGCACCAATAACCCTGTGGATTCAACTGTTGATTAAGTAGATAAAGTCAATGAGATATTGTTTTCTGTTCAGTGTTCAATAATATTTTAAGTTGAAATGACTGATGCCCTGCTGTAAGCTGTTCACTGCTGATGACAAGCACACAATTCATCAAAACAAAGCAAGATGTTCAGGAGATTATGACAAGAACAGAAAGCTTCTCATGCCAGTGACTTCAGGGAGAGGGAGGTAGAGACAGAGAGAGAGAGAGTCATGGCATAACTCTTATTGGAGGCAGGCGCTCATTTACCATCCTAAGTAGCTGAGTGTTCTTTTAATATGCTGGAGTGCAGAGGCGTGCGCGTCTGTATGTGTGTGGAGAGGGAGAAGGGGGGGGGGGATTAAAGATGAGAGAAAGTAGGTCAAAAACCCATGTAGGACACTGTGTCACCGTGTATGGGAGGATGTATCAACAGCATAATAGCTTTGGTCTCACCCCATAAGGGTTTGCTGAATCTCACAGTGAGAAAATAGGAGATGTAAGACCAACATTTAGTTTATATGTTTCTGGAAATATCACAAAGGCAGTGGGGCAGATTTTCATGACCATGGTTCATAATCTCATTTTCTGTTTTTGTTCTTGCTGGGATAATCTTTTGAGCTTCATTTATCTTATAAGAACAGCTCTTTTAAGACAGTTTCTAGTGTATTCAAGGTCCGTGACACTTTTTTTTTTAAACTTTCAGCACCCAGTACTGTGAGAATCAAATACAGCATGCTAAGTCCCACAACCTTTCTGCTAGGGCCCTGACACACCAAGCCACATATTGGCTGTTGGTCAATGCTGGGCCGTCTGTGAGTGTCTGTCGCCTTAGTTTTTGTGGTGTGTCCCGCACTGTTGGCACTAGTTGGCCCCTGTTGGCAGCTTTTTGGCCGATTCAGCATGTTGCAGCAGTTCAGCTCAGTGGACAAGAGGAGAACAGAAATTAGGTAATCAAACAAATGGCTAAAGTCAAGAGGGTGTGAGATTTAAACAAGCTTGTTATAGTAGGTAGAATCATTTTTGTAGCCATTGAGCTCTTTAGCAGAACCGGTTCGTAATTGTTTTTGTTAAATATAATTTGTCAACATTAGGGTGTGTTGTTGATGTGCTAACTGGCTAAC
>JAPZEB010000020.1:22216689-22240136 GCA_029783705.1 Chaetodon striatus | reverse complement strand
GTCTTACATCATTTTAAGTCCACACTGATGTATAGCTATGCCAACATACCTGTTTTGCCGGAGTTTTAAAAGCGGAGTGAAATAAAACGAACTACGATATTGGGTGATATTGAGAAGACAGTCAATTTAGAGTAGCCTTGATGGCAGCATCTATCTTGTCTATAGCCCTCGTAATTGTAGTTACTTCCTCTCATTGGTTCTGGCCCACCACTTGCTTAACAACAGCTTGATGGTGGTGTTAGTCCCGCCCATAGCGAGCGCAATTGGCTAATCTCATTGGTCTTCTTCTGTAACCAAGAAACCGCTGTTTCATGTCATGATACCAGACGAATCAGTCAACTTAAACTAGGTGGAGTGGGCAGCTTCAAAGGTGTGGACCCAGACAGATTTCACAAAATATTTACACAATGAGAATTTTGATAAATAATTATCAGTAATGTGTATATAATGACTAAGTGGATAAAAGCAAATAATAGTTCAGAAAATGACATCATTTTTCTATAACGCAGCCTGTAAGACCAGGAAAAGACAACACTTACAATATTAGAGTATCCAAAATCTGACGATATCTAGTCTCATATCATGATATCGATATCATGATATTGCCCAGCCCTAACTGCTTTTAACAGTAACAATTCACACACCGATTTTCTGGCCCTTACTGAAGCTGCAGATTGTATACTTCTCTTGTCAATAATTTTGTGGACACTATGTGGACACACAGTAATCAGTTTAGTATGTGGGCAGTGGTAGGACATTCTTATATCTACCTTCAGGAAAAAAAGACAAAAAAAAAAAAAAAAAAATCAAACCTAAAACGTTTACAGTCTGTCATGTTTTAACATTAGTCAGTGTAAACCACTGTCTCTGTCCCATGCTACACCCAGAACTACAAATCCCTTCATTAGTCATTAATGTCTAAACAAAAACACATTTTGATAAACTGTTTGTTTTTGGAATGTAACATGATGTCATTGTGTATTAACCATCCAATGTTATGTTGCATACAATATCATGCCCTTAGTTTTCTTAGATGGAGAAGTTGCAAACCAGTAGAAGCACTTCTTCTGCCAATGCTTTGTTGTCCTAAAAACAAACACATCCCTCATTAGGAGTCTGTCACCACGATAATTATGAGTTAAATCACTTATTTTTTCATCCCTTTTAATTTCTTTAATGTCTTTAAAAATAGATTAGTTTTTACTCTCCTCTTCTTTTGTGATCTCATACATATTTTTCCATTAGATCAGATTAATATTTTAATGCATCTTCTATCAGTGCATAACTCCTTTGTAAATAATCATGAGTTATTTAAAAAGAGTATAGCAAGTTACAGTTTTTATACCAACACCTGAATGTGCTTTTATTACATTAATTATATAAAACCAATATTTGTATGTGTAAAAAAAATAAATAAATAAAAAAAATTAAACAACTAAGAAAGTAACCCAGTGCAGATCAACTTTGTAACAGCTGGATGTCTTTAATAGAGTCCAGAATGAGCAAGTTGTGAATAATATCTGTTCTACTTGTTTTGGCAGATTTATCAAAGCTTTTATTTTCTTTATTCATATTTAATGACTGCAAATTGTGTGTTGATTGGATGCGTGTCTGGCTGTTGACTGTCCCTCTGTATCTGCATGCTGTTGGTAGGCATCATTCATGCACGTGATCCGCTAAAGGCTGCATGCTAATAGGTATAGAATGAGTACGACCTCAAAGTGATACTCCACTTAAAATCTAACTTATTTATATGAAAATATCCATCTCAGTCCTCCTCTAGACAAACAAACCCACCTTCAGCTTGCAGGCCTGGACTTTCAGAAAACAGATTTAAGGTGGACTATCACTATAAGCATAGCTCTAGATCGGCCAAATTTAACATGGCTAGTACACACCACAGTCCGGTACCTTAAAGGATAAGTTTAGTATTTTTTAACCTGGACCCTAATTGTTCATGTTTCAGTTTCTATCTGACTGATGGTAACAACAGTATTTAAATTTTGTCCAGCATTAAGAGCGTGGGCTGCAGTTGTGAGCTGTACAATGCCCACAATGTAACCAGGTGGGGCAATTATGCAACGTCACTGTATGTCCATTAAAAGTGGTCATTTTTGCCACACACAGGCTCAGATTGTTATTGTAAGTGTCTGATGTGTCTCTTTACCTTTGCCTTGATCCTGTCTTTTTGTTATTGTGTCATTAGTCTTGCTCAAGAAGCAGTATTGCTCTGAAATCTCACAAGACATGACTTGTTGCACAAAGACAATAGTGGAAAAGCGAATGAGAGGGATAGTGCATTGTGTTGGAGTACAAAAAGCCGAGGTTGGTGTTTTATTCAGAAGATTTTCAATGTTGTGTTTCCAGTGTTTTGTTCCTGCAACGAGTCACATCTTGTGAGATTTCAGAACGAGACTTTTCCTTGACACAATCACAAATAGACTGGATCAAGCCAAAGGTAAAGAGACACTTAAGACACTTAATAAAACAATTTGAGTCTGTCTGTGGTAAAAAAAAAATAACCACTTTTCTTGGATGTACAGTGATGGTGCACAGTTGCCCCATCAGGTAATGTTGTGTGCGTTGCACGGCTGCCAGCTGCAGAACTCTCTATCAATACTGGACCAGTTTCAAAAATGTATGTTTACACCAGTCACTTAGGCACAAAGACATTGGAAAAATAGGGTCCAGGTTGAAAAATGCTGAAATCACCCTTTAAGAGTGCTGATCTTAGACCAGCTAGGCTCTTTAAGAGGTGATTGCAGGATTTTGTAATTATGCTGCACACCAATCACAAGTCAAGTTTCAATGACACAGTCTTGCTACAGTAATGACACACCGATGTCCTAATGCTCAGACAGATTTGTGAACTATTTGTGAAAGCAAGAGCGAGGAACAAGTGATTTTTGCCAAAAGAATGCAGATCACAGGGGCTAAAGAACATAGAGTAGACTTTAGTTATTAATCTAAATAGATACTAAAACAATTTGTAGAAGACTTTCCTGAGACATAGTCCCTGGTTCTAGATCAGTGCTCTTTCCTGTAGAAGCTTGACATATATATATCTATTTATACATTATGGCCCCTGGTTCCTTTTGCCTTTACCTTGTTAGGGCGATGTGGAACACTGAATCCAGATCTGTAGTGAGTTGTGACTGACACGCACCGCTCGTCGCTAGACCAGTGGGACCACTCGCTCTTTAGTGTCTAATGAATGGGGTTTATGTTATAATCTTAATGTTGTGTTTTTGTCACTTTGTAAAATTTTTGTTTCTTATGCTTTTGCTGTTGTAAGTTGCTGTCAGTGTTGTCAGTTCTGTTTCTCTAGCTTCTGCTCAGAAATTCAGGAATGTTTCAAAGGATATATCACATTAGAAAACTCATATCTGACTGATATAGGAACTATTGAAACGTTTGTAAGATTTTCTCCATGTTTTTCTAAGAATTGTGCTCTCTCCTGCCGTGTTTCCTATAGTATATAACCTTTTGCATGTGCCAAACCTGGAAAATGCCAGAACCCGACAATAGCAGCGTTGCACTAGCTGTAGTCACATGGATGACTTCTTCTTTGTGGCAGCTTCTCCCAGCACGGGCAGAGACCTGCCTGAAGCCACACCTGCTGTACACTCTGTTGGCCACATAACATATAGCATGCTGCCATGAGTATACCAGTGCACATTGTGTCAGTACGCTTTACGATGCCAGTCAGTTTGATAAACGACTCATCATATATGGCACTAGATTTTCCTGCCTGTGTAGCCTTGGGCAGAGTTGTGTCCGGGGAAAAAAAACAAAAACATTTCAACTTGTGGAGCAGTTTAATTTAACACCCACGGTGAATTTCACAGAAGTGAGAGAAAATATTCCTTGTACATACTCAGAGTTTACTCAGCAACACTCTTGCCCTTGTCCGAGCCTCACTTGCACCTCTGTACTGTATGTGCTGACTTAATAGATCCATCCCTTTAATAGAGTCTCTGATTACTTGCTTCCCAAACTTCTTTCTTTCTAATGATGTTTTCAAAAAGTCACAGTCAGTGTGGGCATGAAAAAAAGATTACTTACTCTCCCCTTGTGTGCCTTTCCCAACTTGAACAGATATACTGTACATTGTATTCTTCATCTTCATCATCCTCGCTATGATCTAAACTTTCGACTCCGTGTTTACACCATACCTTTTACTCCACTTACTGTATCTTTTAATCCATTATCAAAGTGAATTCACTGTTTGTACTTCATTTTACACCATGTTAGTGTTTCAGCACATCTTGCAAATGAATGAGTGTGAATAAAAGCTAAAAAAGAGACGAAAAAAAAAAAAGCTCTGCACGCTTTGTTCACAGAAATGCACCATCATCTGGTCAGTACATCACAAATTAAGAACTTTTTTTTTTTTGGTCTGACGCCAGTAACCTTTACAGTCACAACTTGTCCTCCTGTGTCTGCTTGCTTCACCTTTACCTCCCTGTGCCTATTAATGACTGAATGATGTAGTGAGCTAATTAATATCTGTATCGACAATATCAAAAGATGATCTTTGGGGAGTGAAGGAACAATGAGCGAGTGATTGATGGGGTTTATAGTTAAATGAACGAAGAGATAGATGATGATGGCTTGTTTGAAGGACGACCCCTGTGCCTCGTCACATTGAACCGCCCCTCCCTTGTCGTCTCTTGTACGCCCCTCTTTCGCTCCGCCTGTTCCTCCTTCCTCAGTGCCTGGGCCAAATCAATCCATCATCTTATCGACAGCACGCTCGTCCTTTTCACCCTTTAAATCCCGTCAGGTCAGGAAAGCAGTTGATCCTTCTCGTGCGATTTACACAGTTGGCATCAATTCCACCGCTGAGTCCCCCTAATGCCCCGTGGGAAAAGAGTTTAACTTTGTTTACATTCTGTTTGATGTCCTTACCTTTTTGTTGTTAACTGATTAGGATTTCCAGAAGATGATGAAGTAACTTTCTGATTGTTTTTATCTTAAATGGAAGGTTTTAAGTAAGAAGTCTGGCATGACTTTTTTTTTTTTGATTGGCATTTCTTACAGTACTCCTTTCAGGTTTGCTTTAGATAAATCTTGTGTAACGTCAATCTCCTGTGTTAGTCGGTCATCACTCTCCGCTGTGTCCTGTCCACTGTGTAATGAGAGAGTTGAGGTGAGCTGCCATCTTTTTGGCCGTACCAGAGCACAGGATCAACGATGTGCAGGAATGCCTTATCCCTTAACCCATACAGTAACATGGTCTCTAACTCGCCTCTCTTTGTTCATTAATTCTCCCAGCACCCCTGTCCTTGTACATAAATGACTTACAGTAGATATCAACATAGACTGTAAAAGAAAGAATATATTGTATTTTGCAAAATGGTGTATGTTTGTTTTCTTCCCCTGTCAGCCTGAAACCTTTAAAATGAGTCTGAGCTACTTACCTTGTAATTGATTGTGTCATTTGTACCTAATGTATGATAATGCAAATAAAAAAAAAGGAAAATGACATCCATACTTCTGCAAGTGACTTTTTTTTGTGTGATTTGTGACCTTAAATTTAACCAGGAAATTATAACATATATTGTGACACTCCTATGCAACAGATTCGGTGCAGACTTTGGGTTTCTCCCATGGGAAAGGTGCATGTTGGTCTATTTTGAGAGTTGTGTCAGTGACACACCTGTCAGGTTTTCTAATTCAAAAACAAAACAAAACAAGGTCACCAAAAAAATAATACACACTTACAATGTTACTCGGTGGAGACACTGGCAGGATTTCATTTTTATCTTGTACAGTGAATGCATAAGCAAAAATATTGCCATTAATAAAACAGTTTTTTTTTTGTTGTGACACAAAAAACTTGAACAAAGAAAGCTGAGCCTTCCCAGGCTTCTTCATTTCAGCACATCTGCATATATTCTCTGTGTTCATGTGTGCCTTTTACAGGAGTAGTATGTTGCACTATGCTCCGTAGTAGACATATCTCCCCCTACCTGTCCTTCTAGTTCAGTTTTCATAGGTGTGGGTGTTTATGCATTATTATCATCATATATAATGATGTATATATGCATATGGGGGTGTATGAAAGAGTGTTTTTCTTTGACTATATATCCGCAGAGGTGTGTGTGCGGGGGTGTTTGTTGATTCTGTGTATGTTCCAGGCTTCTTTATTAGTTGGATGGCTGAGCCTGAGTCCTGGTGAAGGCAGAGGGATGTTAGCGATGGAAGACAATAGTGTAGCACTCACTGCTGTCAGAAGAAGGAGCATCACAGCCTGGTTGTTTGACTGACATGGCAAGATCTCTGCCACATTTCAGGCTATGTGAGCACAGCTGGGGCTTTCCTTTGAAGCAAGACGAGGGTTTATGTGGAGGCCATTTAAAGGGATAGTTTAGATTTACAATGGAATGTTGTATGGGGTGCTTATCCAGTTGGTGCCTCTAGTTTGGAGAAGCGGCAAGAGTGTCAACATGAAAGCTTGGACGGAGGCATCAGCAGAACATATTCATCTGTTTCAGTTCGAATGTTTGCCATATAAATAATATTTTCACCAGTTCACCTTTCCATCACACACGCTTCAGTTCCCCACTTTGCCCTTTTCAAAGCCACCAGATTCTATTAGTAGAAGCAGTAATTTTGACTCGCTTAACTTATGAGCTGCTCGTCTACCTTTGCCTTAATCAGTTAGTTATTTTGTGTTATTGTGTGACTTAAGTTAATCTGAACAAACTCTTTAAAACACCGAAGTCACAGTGTCACAGTATCACTGTGTCTCAACGGAGGCTGGCTATAAAAAGAGGATATAACGACTTAAGTTCCCCACTGGAAAATTCTTGTCTGATGCTAAGGTAAAGCTGTGAAAATATTCTAAATATAGCATACAGTTAAACTGGTATTAACTTCTTAAGGTGGGACATTTTTGAGGCGGCTAAAATGTTGTTGCTGAGCCCTCCACAGCACAACATTGCTTAGCTTCTGTAAGACTTTAGCCTGCTTCTCCAAACTGGGGTTGTGCAGACTGACATTTACATTACGTAATATGCTAATTATGTGTAAGTACCACATACAATCCCAATACAAAAGATTTGAACTATCCCCTCAAGGACTAAACTGAGTAATTACATATCTGTCACAACACAGGCAAAAAAGTGTTTCGACTACATTGGGAGTAGTAGATTTAGGGGCGGAGCCTAATGCTATAAACTTTCAGGCTCTGCCCAAACCTGGGGGATCTAGGGGCATGCTCCGCCAGGGAGAATTTTTTCCCTAGTTGTATGCACTATTTTTCAAGCCATTTGAGATAATATAATGCCTAAAAATCCGTACATCATTTGGGAAAACATGACAGTTGCCTAGGGGGAAACAACTAATTTTGTTGAGCCTACATCCTGTTTTGTAATTGTTCTCCAACTGTCTTCATCATTCTGAAAGCGTAACACAGCAAATGTTGTGACTAATTTTCCCTCCTGCCACCTAGGAAGAGGCAGAACTTGTCAGATGTTACTATTTCTTAAGTTACATAACACTGGAGTAAACAGCATTACTAATCTTAAAATCTATTTTTGTTATTCTACTCTGTTCACAGAATGTGTGTTAGCTGACAAATCTGATACATTTGAATCATGCCACAACAATCTGAGTTGCTCTCATTACAAATCAAGGATCCCCAACAAGTGAATGTGGTCTGCAACACTCAACAGAACCACATTTATGCAATTATACCAGATTTCTTTTGAGAAAACATTCGGCGCTGGAGCCCCAGAAGCCACCCCCTGCTTTGCTACTGAATAGATTATAATGTAACATCATTTAGTTTTTCTCATAAATAGCATCCGTCTACTTCTTCTCCACAGCACAAGATTAACATAACAGACATATAAAGGCGCATATGCTAACTTTAGGAGGAAATAAACTAAGAAAAGACAGGTAAATACAGTCTGCAGCTCTCACTGCTGTTCCCCATTATTGTATTGATCACTGAAAAGTTTTCCATTCATTTCTTCCAACCTTGACCTCTCCTCCAGTTCGGACTCTCCTCAATCTTGTTAGTCACGAAACTGCAGCCACTATACATATCCCCAGACTCTTACCAACTCCCTTGATAGCTTTCATCTATCTTACTGATGTTTTCTTAAACAGGGGCCTTTAATTACTATAGTTCCTCGTTGGCAGGCGGCCAGTGTCCTAAATGGTGCCTTAGAGTGATAGAGAGAGGTTTTACAACACACTGTGGTGTATCACTGTGGCTGTTTTACAAACTTATCAACCCTTGCTACACTGTTCTTGAATGTCAAACAAGCCTGTAAGCCCATACTTAACTCAAATATGACATTATGCATTAGGAAAAGACTCATTCCAACTGTATCTAATGAATTAATTACATTTAAAACTGGGCCTCTTCTCCCCTGGGATGTAATATTGCTGTAATGTGAACACAAACTGTACAACATTATTAAATTTGTCTTCATTCCTTCACATGTTTTCATACAATGCATAGTTGCCATGTGATTAGAGAAAGCCCTGCAGTGTGTTGACTGTGGAACCAGCTGGCGTGCGAGCTTTTGTTTAACACCTTATATGTTTCAGTCCACTGGTTTCTCTCATTCTCCCTCTATTACACAAACAGACAAATGCACGCACATGCACGTACGCGCATCTTCATCTGTTGTGAAACTGTTTGAGCTAAATCGTATATAAACATATTGTGCTGTTATGAGAGCAGCTCTGGCCTTAAGTAAAACAGATGCATTATCGTTACAGTCTGATTCACATTAGCATCTTTGTGAATAATGACTAAGCTGTGGTGTTTTACAGAAGCTGACTGAATGATTTATGTTTTCCAAATTGAGTCCACGTTCTTGTAGACAAGAAACCCTAATTTACAATAGGTTTTTGGCTCTTAGATCACACAATAAACCTACAAATTCCTTGCCTCTGCCTCTTTTAGAAGATATGGAAGTTCAGTGACAGCAAATTAGGAGGCATGGTTTGTCCTGTATATACTTCAATACCATGGGCAGATTATCATATTTAATTTTTAAAGCCTTCTGCTCACTCTACCTTGCTCTGGTCGGTGAGGTCTCAGTATTTCCCAAATACCTGAAGGTTGCTTTTGGCTTTGACTATTAGAAGCAGGAAGCTAGTGGCGCCGGTTTTATCTTGTGAAACTAGACAACACAAGGCATCCATTGGCACCAACCAAGTCGGCATAGTTTGTTGGGCTAAACTCCAAAGTCAGGCTGTATATTTTGGTAAGGGGCCCCTTCAGCTCTCACGTCAAGATATCTGAATGAAAACCAGTTCTGTGGGTACCCGAGTGTTCCCTGAACTTGAGAGGGCTTGTTCCCTGTAAGTATTTTGTTCCTTACAGTCAATGTGCTCCTTCAAATTAAAGCTGTATATTTGTCTTTTAAAGGAGAAGAACCAGCCTATTTAAAGAATACAGATTGCCTACACAATATTAAATACATTAAAAGTGGAGGAAGCAGAAGGGAGAATATATCCGACAGTATATGATGAAATGTGTGAGACATAAGCTTCTAAGAGAAGACAAAGGTGATGCAAAATGGGATGAGATCGGTCCTGACTGCCTTCCTGTTAGGTCAGTCAGAGGTTACGTGAGAGTCCAAATCAGAGCCAAGCTGACTATATGATCAGTCTGGAACAGAACGTGGCAGCTAGTCATACACGCACAGGATTCACCAGATGCTCCTAAATGACTAAAAGTCGATACGGTCAGAGAGGGTTTGTGCTGAATTTAGTCTGACAGCTCAGACTCTCTGTAAATCTGTGCCGTCTTGAACATGTGACCAGATGCTATCATGAACCTGTCACATTAAACATAAATTTCAGCTGGGTTTATTAAATATGTAGGCTACATCCTTCATCTGTCCAGTCACTGTTTTCTGGTATTACACAAGGTCCCTGACCTCATGCAGAAACATGTGACAGACTATTACACATCTGTTTCCACATGAAGTATGAACCAGATGTTACACTGATGTAATTTATTGAGGAGTGGCAATACAAAAAAAGAACCGAAGCCACTGAATGATTCTGCTGAAGGCTCTTTTTCTTTGGCAGAATATTCCCTTTGGTTTTTTGGAGGCATGGCGTGTAAAATCAAAACAAAACCACAGTTTGTGTCTCAGCTGGGGAAGCCAATTTAAAGGGGCAGAAACATAAGGGAAGAATGTGAGGAAATAAAATAAAATAAAAAAAGCAGGGACTGCCAAAAAGGCTTCTCATCAGAGTAAGTGTGAATGCTCATTATGTTGTGTCTTCCTACTGCAGCCCATTTTTGTTTTTTAGAAGAAAATACACAGTGTTTTTGTGTTTTGTGTTGCTTTTATTTATTTATTTTTTGCTGAGTTACTATAGCAGTTGAGGGCTGGTGATATAAAAAATGAATTTTGTACAGAAAAGTGATTGTGACTTTTGGGGAGCTGGCAGCTTTGCCTGGCTAGAAACCAAATCTAGTTCCAGCACACATTATGAGCATGGGTGGATTAGGAGACGATGGGGCCCTAGGCAAATGCATGCCAAAGGCCCCACCACCTCCTCTACACTGGAGCAAGACACTCAGATTTAATAGTTGTTTATCCTCTTTGTAGTGTTGTTTTGCATCTCTTTGTAGTTATTATACATCACTGTGGATTTGTGTGCCTTTGTGGTATTTTTGTATCTCTTTTTTAGAGATGCACGATAATACTGGCATGTCATCAGTATCGACCGATATTGGCTTTAAAATAAACTATCAAAATTGGCCAACATGTTAAGGATAATGATATGTCATTGGTATTGACCAATATTGGCTTTAAATTGAGTTATCAGAATCAGCCAACATGCTTTTTCTTGTTTTGTACATTGAATGAATGTTACATATGTTGAAAAGCATTCTATTTCATGTCTCCATCTAGTGGTGGGCCATCACTTTAAGAGTATGCATGCATAACATGATGTTAGAGCATGGTCTCACTCCAAAGTTGTCGAAAAATGGTGCTTGGGCAGTGACATGTGGCATCAGAAACCAATGAAAACGGCATCCTTTAACATCTGCACGATACATCCTCAGTTGTCATTATAGTTAAATGGCACCTGGCAGCATCAGGGGGAAATGTGGCAGGACAAGGACGAAAGTTAAGGCGGTGAAAGTCCGCGTGGGGCAGGCAGGAGGGGTGGTGGATGGGTCTAGCAAACATTGACTTTCACCTGTGAGAGTAGTGTTTGTGTCCCGTAAGATTCCAAAGCAAAACCCTATTCTTTTTTCCTAAACCCAACCACTTCCTTTTGTTGCCTAAACCTAACCATGTGTGTTTGTTGTTGAAGGAAAAAAAAACATCATTTATTTGAAAGAGACTGTATGTAAATGTTACATTTCCTGTGAAAGCGGAAGTGTATCTTGAAAGAAGAGAACTTGACACGGTGTCCCAGAACATCAACAACCAACACACCCAGGGTACCTTGCACGTTGTGCGTGAACGTGGAAAGTCCACAACCAAGCACGTCAATATGTGACGAAGTCGGAGTGAGAATGTGTTGGATGTTAATTCCACTACAGAAGAGACTTGATGACTTAGCTTATGAAAAAAAGTGGTGATATTGAAATTGAAATTGGTATCAGTTATCGGCCAAATAAAATGCTATATACTGGCATAGCTGCATAGCTATTGCCAAGAAATCCAATATCATGTATCCCTAATTTCGTTGTTGTTGTTTTGCAACTCTTTGTAGTCGTTTTGTATCTCTTTGTAGTGATTAAATGTTTCTTTGTGTTTCTTTTTGAGTCTCTTCCTGGTTGGTACCTGTTAATTTAAATGACATTTTGCCGCTGGGCACGAATCCATCCATTAGTATGAGGGCTGTCCAGTGACATTTTTTTGGTCACAGTCAGACTGCATTATAATGACAGTACCTCTACTGTATCAGTTTCTAAGACCTGGAAAAAGCACCTGGCTTTTTCTGTGCAGTACTAACACTTAAAATATATCCTCCTGAGACCCTGTGTGCTCATATTAGGACATCTCATTTTGGGTTTACTTGACCTTACACTTCATTCTACTTAACTTGGACCTGTTTTCCTCATTCGTGGATACTCTCTTGTCCCATAGCAGCACTGCTGAAGTGCAAAGAATCATTCAAATTTGACTATCTAGGGGAAATAAAAGTTGTAACAAGGTTTCCCTCAGTGAACATGAAGAAGGATAATTTGCACAATACACTAATCCAGGTAAAAAAAAGATGGCAGCCATCTCTGCCAAGTCAGCCTGTAGCCGATTCCGATACAAAAGTGGACATGGTCCAAAACCTGATCATATCTTATGGTTAAAACCTGTTTATTTATGATTATTAATGTTTGTAGTTTGATATGGAGTACAAATGAAACTAATTTCAGTGACAGTAACGAACTAAGACACTGTTAATTAGGAAGTCCTAGTACACTGGGACTTAATTATCATTGACAATGTTTAGTTTTTGTACTTTTTGGACCCTACTGATCCTTAGGAGAAATTAAAAATGCATACCAAACAAAAGTTCGGGTCCTAGGAGGCTATGCTGTGCATTTCAGGAACCATATGAATTAGGGCATGAAGTCAGATCCTAAAGGTTCATACAGCTCCATCCCACCTTTAACAGGTCAGTGTTTGATGTGCAGCACACAAGTTCACCTGTTCCAACATCTGCAGAAAACTCCTCGCCTTCAGGGTTGTGTTTGGTTTGATGCATAAACTCGTTCAAACCACATCACATGCAGGCAGCATCTCCCCCCTGTCCTCCGCACACCTGAGGAGAGGTGGAGTGCGGAGAGTTGGGGCGCCACGTGCCACGCGCCACTAGTGCTGGCTTGGATAGTAGTGGTGCGCGAGCTACGCAGCCACGGGTCCCGAACGCCACACAGGCTTATCGCGCGCCAAACCCGAGACAACACGGACCGACTGGACGGAGAGAAACAAAGAGGAGAAAGACTAAAAAGAAGAGGGAGGAGAGTGCTTTTTTCGACGAGTCTTCTTCGTGAAGGTAGTAAACAAATTTATTTGTGTTTTTCTGAGCTGCGTTTTCTAAAGAGACACATCACAGTCGGCATTTTGTATAGAGAAACGCGCTGCTGATAGTTGACCACGGTGTGCTTTGTTTGTTGTTTGCTGTTTTTAACGGACTTATTTATTCCAGTTATACTCACACTTGTTTTAATCCTTAAAGAGTGAAATAGACACTTGCACTCATTATCAGAGTCGAAGCTTCTGCTAACTTATATTCACTCACTTTAACACATTGCCATGCGAAGAGCGGAGTTGACTCGTAGTAAACACATGCGCTAATAGAGGCATAATTGACTGTAGGTAGTTTGAGGAAAGAAAAGTGGTGTGACACACCACTCTATTTTAGGATGAGATAAAATGAAAAGAGAGAAGGAGAAAATAGAGCTGAGAATTAAATAACTTAATGTTAACAGATGAAAAACCTACAGTCGTAATAAGTAAAATAACACCCAAATGACAGGAACTTGACCAGACTACGTTTACTTTGATATCCCTGCGCTGATAGAGACGTGTGCAAAGGGAGTTTAGATAAATGACCACTACATTCCTGTGTAACAACACGCTGCGTACACTAAGTTCATTATTGACTGACTGTTGAGCCTGGGAACGTTTATGAGAGCTTCAGCACCGCGGACAGCGATTTGAGCCTGAGCCAAAGATTAAACGGCACAGGCGTAACAAACAGCTGGCTCTGATTACCTCACACAGGATGTGGCCAACAAATAGACTCCAGCTAAACACACTGACATTACTGACCAATAATTACAATGATATATTAGTTTTAAATTAACTGAAAACCACTGACAAATAAGGTAAATACATAGATGTGGATGGACAGTAGTCACTTACATTTATTGGATTATCCATGATCAGTATGTATGAAGTGATGCTTTCTGAGATTTTGTTAATTTTCAGGCTGCATACCTTGTAGTCTGGTCAGTAACTGAAAGTCCTAACACATTATCTTTTTATTTAGCACTGCAGCACTACAAAAGTTATCTGAAAG
The DNA here is from genome assembly GCA_029783705.1 of Chaetodon striatus. Taxonomy (NCBI): domain Eukaryota; kingdom Metazoa; phylum Chordata; class Actinopteri; order Chaetodontiformes; family Chaetodontidae; genus Chaetodon; species Chaetodon striatus. The sequence continues at coordinate 22,226,108 of JAPZEB010000020.1, read as the reverse complement.
TAAGCAGTGGTAAACAAATAGATAGCCCACAGGCCTACTTGGCTGACATCCACTCCTCAGTGTTCCAGCCAGACAAATACTGTTACAGCACAAATTTAGACAGGGATGGTGTGGGCTGCAGCAGGGGATTATTTTTCTGCAATTGCAGGAGGAAAAATGGTTTCTAGCCACTGTTCAATACAGGCTAGCAACCCACACCCTCTCTGGATGAGAGTTGTTGTGTACTTGTTGCAGTGAGGCAGACATTGATATAATAGGCTGTCCGTGTTATCTGGACTTGATATTGTGGTAGTTCAGACTCTGACTCTAACATAGAGAAATGGCACTTGCATAGCATTTTGGGGTTTGTTCTATTTCAATTTAATCTTTCTTAAGCTACATTTTTACTTTTGGAAATTGACCTTTTATAAACAAATTTATTAAAAAAAAAAAAAAAAAAAAGTATTCTTAAAGCTTTAAAGGCGTTCATGTTTAACTGAAGGTCAGTCGACCTACTTGTAAACCGCTGCTGTTTTTGTTAGAAATTGTCTTTACTAATGTCATAACTGAATTGTTACAGGCATTGCTTTAATCTTATCCTTGTTGTCTACCATCTTGAGCCCCAATATTTAACCCCTAGCTGGCAGTCAGGGAATCTTCGTATTTCTCATCTCTGGTATGCAAGTCTTCATGCAGCCTGTCATAATGGGCAGATTTTCAAAAGTTCAGGGATGCACAGAATGTGTCACAAAGCCATTTACAGCCCCGTTTATTCGTCCTCTCATTAAAGCTGTGCAGTCTTCCTCTATTTCTCCATCCACCTTCGTGCCTTGTTAACCCAGCAACACCACTGTTGACAGTTTACTAACCTGTCACTTATGCCCACAAGAAAACACAGCTGTAGGTCATCATTAAATGCCTGGTACAGGTTCCACATGGAGAAAAATGAACATACTCAGTGTCTTCAGTGTTTATTGGACTGTTGCAATATCATACTCAGTGCACATACCGAAATATTGTACTAGCTATGGGTCAGTTGGTGCTATGACAAAAAGCTTGTTTAATATTACTGTATGGCAATATTAGTAAATGTAAGATTAAAATTCTGTAGTTTTCTTGATTAAACTGTTAATTCTAGTCATTTCTGTTTAGGTTTATGTCATGAACATATGAGGAGAATATTAATTCATTACAGTTGTAAAAATGAGGATGACATAGCAATATTAGTAATGGGCTCGGTATTGTTTTTCTTTCGTAGCAGCTTTGCTCATTATTCTGACGGTGTGTATGAAACATGCTACACAGTAAAACAAATTTGTTAAGCACAGTAAATAAGAATTCCCTGTAGCGTCAGCCCACTCTCTTGGCTGTACCTTGCCGGTTTCAGTGATCACTCAAGCTCAAAGGAACATCCTCATGGGAGTATCCTTAAAAAGTAAACACGACGCTGTCACGGCAGGGAGGTGCTCAGTTTTCAAACACCTTCAAGTGTGACAGTGATATATTTTAAAGTTTTAATTTAGATGGGTAGTGTGTAGGGCTGTACGCTGACTGTGGTAGTCATTGTTAAGATCTTGTAATAGCGTGGATCTTACTATTAAAATATATACACGTATAGTATATTAAAGTGATATCTTTCAGCCGCATATTCAAAAGACTGTCATTCCTTGTCTTTATTCTCTGTGTGTTTGAGTGCCTAAAAGACCGAGTGTAATATGTCCTGTGTATATTTCTGTTCTATAATCCTCTGTGATGTTTTTCTGCCTCTGTGTCTTTCTCCTGTTTTCCTCTGTTTCCCCTCTCCAGCATGTAAAATTCACTACCAAATAGGAAGCCTTTATTTGGGGCTCGCTCATCAGTTCATTCATGCTTGACTAATTCGGAGGCCTTTCTGTATAGTGTTGCCTGGCGACAGAACCAAGTCAAGCACTTATAAATGGGAGACTTGTTCTCACAACAAATACAGGAAAATGGATGTTAGTGCTGTGGGTCACTGTTTTTTTGTGCCAGACTGTATGGAGTGTCAACCCTTTTAGAAATCACTACTGTGCCACTCACTTATGTGTTATTAGATTAAATAGGCCCGTCTGTCATCTTTGTTAATAATATGTCTACATGGAATGAAAGCAGGTCAGGGATGATTGTCCCTGGTGTACACAAAAAAGTAAAGTAAAGTAAACAGAGTCTTTTGCAGTGAAGAATGTAAGTTACCTAAAGTCTTTGTTCAGCCCTCCTCATTTGATCTTATTATTACCTTTTTATGATCATTGGAAGATATTAAAATGTAGAGAACAAGCTGACTGACAAGCTATCTGTACACTTGTGATCATGATACTGTATGAAGGAAGACACGGGGGATGACAGCTCAGAGCCAAAACCATTTGCTAAAAGACATAAGGGAACTGCCTTTGGAACAGCATGAAATGCTTGGGCTATATCCAGAGCTGCCCCATCAAATTAAGATGATCTGACATTACAGATGTACTGCGTTTTGATGCAGTCTGCTCTAGAGTCTTGAGGGTGAGTTAAGAGAACACGTTTCTACATGAGGTCAGCTGGTTCAACTGTTTGTATGCAAATGTGGTGCAACATTTAACAGCCAGTTGACTGATTTTGTGCCCCGAATCTCGTGATTTCACTGTGGAGAAGAGGTGAGAATGTGACACGAAATTTCCACTTCATTCTCTGTCTTGACAGCTCACACCACCACCACCACCTCTCTATGCTGTTCGCCGGATGATGTGCTGTAAGTTGTCTGGCCCACAGCAGAGATTTGTATTTTCTCATTTTTGGTAGGCATGCCTTCAAGGGAGGGCTGAGGCATCTCCAAAATTAGACCACTGAGAAATCATTCTGGCTTGTTAGCTCCCTACTGGAGGCCAGCACAGCTCAAACATAATGGCTGATAGATGAGAGCATATGGAAAAGAACTGTCTTCTTTGATATAACGTTAACTGTTAGAAACCCGTAGCTGGGGAACCAGACAAAACAACAATGGCTGCTGTATTCAGGTTGGAAAACAAGGCACATACCATCAGTAGCTTTTGATTCAAATCTTTGACATATTCTCCCCAACTGCACAAGAGTTGTGCAGTTGTGCGTTCCTCCCCCCAAAAACGACACCATAGGTCTTGTGTACAAGCAGCTAATGATGACTCAAATCGATGTTTGGTAAAGGCAACGACCTCTAGTGGCTATAATTATTATGACGTGCATGGATGTATTATTAGATTTGGACACCAGACACCAAGAAGGCGCCTACTCAGTCCAATGAGAATTGTTTACCTGGCACGTACTCCCAAAAACTTTCTAGCTTTTGGATCTACTTCTGGGGATATGTGTCCCACTGATTATGCGCAATCGTATTTCTCTTACTCGCCCTGCCCTCAAGTTCCCACTCAGTCCATAGACTGATGACATCACAGATTTTTCAATACTTTTTGTCAGCTTGAGGAAAGTTACGAATATAAAACCTCCATAGTTCAAGTTGTCAGCAGTTGTACAGGTTGTCTGTTTTTATGATGTTGGTCTATGGGGAAAATGTTATTTTGGCCGCAGGGGAATTTTCTGCTGCAATACCATAAGTGGCCACTGGAAAAAATTACAAGGATGAGCTGTGGTGCCGTGCCCAGTTCTCTAATACATCCATGGTCCTGTGTAAAACCAAAAGTCAACAATGAAGCACTCTAAGTTATGCATGTATGTAATGTAGGGTCACGTAGTGTTACGGCATCACATTACCTTAACTATGTAACGTTAGGTTAAGTATGTAACATGACAACACCCAATCATGATTCTTTTCCTAAACCTTACCTAACCAGTAGGGGCGCTAATTTAGGAAATGCTCCTGTGGGTTGTAATAGACAGTAGGACCACAACAGGTGTGGTGATATGGATAGAAGACTTGTTGGATATTGTGTTTGTGTATTTAGTAAGTCAAACACTTGCTCTAATCGATACATAATCCGTTAAGATATTTACCATGCAGGGACTAGGTTAATATACTAGAAAGGGGCGTGTAGACTCTCTTAAAACTGGGTATTGTAGGAACACTTTATATAAAGTCTGAACATGACTGTATGCTTAAAAATGCCATTTTCTAGGCCAGTATTGGGTTAGAGCCTAAGCCCTTGTTAAGTATGAAATGATTTTCCTTCTTCACAAACATAACATTCAAGATTGACATAGTGGTAACAATATAATGGTGCAAGTGCTCCTCAAGAGTGAGGCTTGTGTGTCATCTTATTTACAATCAATAAACAAAAGTATTTACTATTTATGACTTGAAGAATAACACTCGTAGAAAAGACTCCTGCACACTGTATAACTTGCAACATTTATTATTTTAATGCAGCTGCAACATTTCAGAAACTTCGGTGACTTCATCAGGCAAATTAAGGTATAGTCACCGAAACGTTGCAGCAGCATTAAAATCATTAATTTTGCGTGTTAAACAGTGTGCGGGAGTCTTTCAACAAGTGTTATTCTTCTGGTCCCTCTCCTACACACCTGTTTGAAAATAGATGTGCGAAGTATGTCTTTATTTTGCACTATTTAGGACTTGGAAAGAAATATTGTTCTTGTCGTTATTGTTTTCCTCAGAGTAAGTAACTGACAGGTGGTACTTTTGTGATCTCTCTGAACAGATATCTGCATATTTGTGTAAAATCTGTAGGCAATGGGAAAAGATTTCGATATCATAAGTGTTCTGGTTTCTGTTTGTAGTTTGAGTCTGTTTGAGTGGTAAATAAACAGTCATTGTGGAAACATGAAATGCACTGGCCACAATGCAATCTCAGAACCCATCGTTTGATGACCATTTAGCTTTTTCTAAAAAAAAAATGTATCTGTATTCATATGCAAATATCAGATTATAAAGATTAGCCAAAATTAGCTCTATCATCATCATCAGACTGAAAGCTGATGGGTTCTGAGACTGATACTTCTGTAACTATGACTGTTGTACAAAATAATGTTAAAAAGTCACATTTGGATTTATAATGCCACTGCTGCTTGGATATAATGGTTGCAAAATAATCTGTCTGTGCCGTTTACTTCATACTAGCTTTGCTTTTAATGCTGAGAGACATTTTGGACAGTCAAGATACAGAAAAATATAGCATTCTTTGTAATACAGTTATGACCCGTGACACACTCCCTCTGTGATACTCACAATGCATTAAGTGAGGACAACAAAGAGTGGCTGCAGACAGTTTGGGGGTCAGTGTTTTGCGCTTTAATGTATGGTGATGTTTTCATGTACAAGGGTGCATGTAGAGAGTCTAAGAGAATATGTATGATGTGTGTATGTACACTGCAGGCATGTGTTGTGTTTTCCCTTTAGCTCGTCCGCTTTAACTGTTCAAGCAGATCTCAGCAGGCCGACGATGTGGGGCTGCCAGCTTCATCCAGCTGCGTCTGTGGCTTGATGACATATCTCCTCTCTCGTGCATTGAACTGCTATTGTCCTCAGGCTCCTCCAGCCAGCCCTAGCAACATCAACCAACAGCAACTAACTCCCACATTGTTAGTCGGCTGTCTACATCAGAAGCAACAGAGGGACTGCACTCATAGCCACAGTAGCTGGGTCAATAGGCATGCTGAAAGAGATCCATGCTGTGACGCTGAAAAACCCTCGACAGAGAGAACAAACACACAAATTGCCCAGTCAGTTTGTAATACATTGTTTATCTTTGCAATTGTTTAACCAAAGATGATCACTATAGCTCTGGTGTGTTATACAGTCTTAGACTACTGTTGTGTTTCATATCAGAAGCCACATTTTTTTTAAAAGTTGTCCTTTTAAAGAGACATAACAAATTATATCTACAACATAATGTGACATTATGGGTCAGCCATGTTTGTGCCTTGGAGGTCCGTCTGTGTTTCAACATAGCACACTACAACAGTTGAAAAGGGTGGAGACATCTGTGTTACTCTGCCTCGCTATTGGATTTCCAATTGTTCTCGGAAAATGTGGTATTTTTGGCGGTGAGCTGTTTAAATTAAGGTTGACAGGAGGTTAGGTGCATGTTAACAAAGTAGACAGAAGAAGAATGCCCTACTTTTGGTGATGACGTGCCCTTTACTCCAGCAGTGGTGTGCCTCTGCCTTACTTAATGGCCTCTGGACCCCTAGTGGCTTTGTTCAGCATCACATTTAGGTTGCTTTCACTTAAATCCTTTTAAAAATGTTTTTATGTCACGGTAAATTTTCAGTAATAACCTGTGAGAATATGTTTGGAATTTAAACTTGATTAACATAGTTTCTGTTTTTGCACAGGAGAAATATTTTTTAGGGTGACAGTTATAAAACTTGTGCTTAGGGAGGAGCAGACTGCAGTCTTGTTACAGGTTCAGACAGGTTCAAAGGAAATGTTGATGTTTATGCAGGAGAGAGGGTGTTTTGTGTATCCCTTTGCAGGCAGGGAGGGACCACAAGGCTTTTGTGTTAGTCGCAGTGGCTTTGAACATCTAATGAGAAACGTTTCTCAATAATAATAAAAATAAAACCTTTTATAAAGCCATTTATAATCCCTTAGAGACCGGAAGAATGAGCAGCATTATTAGTATTCATAAGGGACTGAATATGATAACACTGGATGTGTGTGTGTGTGTGTGTTGTGTGTGTCTGTGTGTGTGTGTGTGCACGCATGTCTGTGTGTGTGTATTCTGAAGGGTGGAGGACTCACCCTGAAACTGCAGTACACGCATGCCTGTTCTGTTTAATTTTGTGGAATGTGAGAATTATTTTTACCCTTCATTTTTACAGTCATTGATCTAATTTTCCATTTCCTGCCATGTTACCACGCAAAGCCAGATGAGACAAGTCTAGTTTAGAGAGGTTCAAACCTGTGGGTAGCAAAAATGAACAAACATGTAGTCAAAACTGAAAACCCTGGACCCACAACCTTCTGTCCATTAATTGGTTGCACCCTCATTTCCTTTTCTTTTCCTCTGAAGTTAAGGGCAAGGGTTAATCAGGTCATTTTTAGGCAAGTCAGCAATCAAATTCAGAAAGCACTTCAACATAAACCCCAAGTTTGGTAACAAATAGACTTTTTCCCAACGGACATTTTGACCTCTCATAGCAAGAGAAGAACAGGAGTATCCAATAACATTAATGGTGTCAACAGTAGCAGCAATAGCAGGCCACTGGATAAGCGACCCCTGAATGGAATGCAGCAATTGTTAATGTAATTATTTACACATTCCTGCATCCAGAGCACGAGGACATGCTTGAAAACATTTTGTGAGATACTCTTCACAGAAACTGCAAGACACTTTGTTTGGTCAGTCCTCTCTGTAATTTAAGAATTAAATGGCAAAATTAATTGGTATAAACTGAAAATCAGATGTTGTTCAATAGGGCTGCCCCCGACTAAGAATTATCTTAGTCCACCAATAATCGTCATTTAGGGCCATGAGTCGACTAGTTGCCCACATGTTTACGATGTTAATGTTATTATTGAATTAACTAACTACTATAATTAGTTAGAAAGAATAGTATCAGTAACATTGTTAACACTGTGCTACATTACAGAGAAACACAAAACCGTACTAATGAACCTTCATTAATATAGGCCTATATTTTATCTACAGGTTCACGTCACACACTGAGCGAGCCGCCTGTTAATGACGCTGTCGGCAAAGCAATAATGATTGTGCTAAGTGGCTAATGGACATGTCGCTACCTACATGTTTCAGATGATACGTCATGTAGTCGATGAATGATAGGTAAATGTTTGCCTGCAGGGTTTACATATCACCTGGGGTTTGTCCTTCACCTTCTCAAAATGATCCCACACTTTGGATTTCCTGCCCGACATGTTATTAATTAGCCTGTATAATAACTGCAGGTAGCAGCCCTGGAAATTAACTTGACTCCTGTCTGACTGCTTCCTCTGCCTGTCCTTTCAAATTAAATTCCCACATGGTCCAGTCATACAGGTTTTTGATTTATTTTGATGAAGTGCAGCTCCTTATAGAGTTTCACTTTTCTTTGTTGTTTGTTTGTTTGTTTTTCTGCAACTGAGCAACCGGTTAAAGTCTTGCCACTAATGACCTTTCTGGTCAACTAACATTTGGTCGACCAGTAGGGGGAGCTTTGTTGTTTAGTCATATGCCTAATAGTTGGTGCCAGCCATTGTCCTGTCCTTTACCAAAGCCATGGCTAAATCAACACAGTGCTACTGTCTACAAGGTGTTCTAGCTTTGCACTTACACATATTGAGTTGGACCATGCAATGGTCTCAGTAATGTTGCTCTTAATGCAGCCTAATGCAAGTTCGTGAAGGGGTTGTTGGCTGGCACACGAAAACATGCTGCCAGTCTTGATTGTCTTTGAGTTTCACTAAACTGCAAGGGGTGCCTCTAGCTTTTTCTAAGCAGTTTTCTGGTATTCCTGGGGAAAATGCAACAACAACTATGTCCAAATGTTCATTTCTGGCCTTAGTTGTCTCCTACTTTAGCTGAGCTGAGCTACCCTAGTAAAAGTCATTACCTTATTATCACTGGAAAAGTATTATTGTGAAATGGCTACAATGTCATTCAGCAGCTTCTCATTATAGTGGTAAATTGTTCTTAAAATAGAGTTCTCAGCGTGGGCTGATATACTGTAGAATTACAGGGAAAATCAGATTTATGTGAACAGTATCTGTGTCGAAAACCTTTTGGCAACTGTTTCAACAACAATCAGTATTTGATCTTTAATAAGTCACATAAAAGCAGCTGTATGTCACAGAAAAATATTTCTAATCATGACTGCATTTCTGACAAATATAACAAAAATATCATCATTAACTTTTAAATTCAGATTCAAACACATGCTGTAGTGTCACAGCGTGTTACCATATGAGGATCAGTGTGGCTATTTTGAGCATCGTTACTATTGTTACAGTATCCATGTCTATTTTTGTAGGTGCTTGAAAAGGTACCACCAGCTTAAAAAGCTCCTCTCTTCGCTCTTTCAGTAATAATACCCCATTTGTAGAAACCTATATTTACATGCAATCAGCCCCTCAATGTGTGTTTAAAACTAAAAACAGCCCTCGGTCGTGCACAGTGACACAAAAAGGTCTATGAGTAAAAAGCATGCATCTTGTCCTCAAAATGTAGCTTGGTGCTAAATGACTGAAAATAGAGCCATGGCCATTGTAACTGAATGGTCACTGATTGCACCGTGGTCAAGAATAGCTGAGGTTTAATGATATCATTTCTCATTAATGCTGGTCCTTTGTGCTTTAGTGAACTCTGATTGCTTAGACATGCTTCCTAACTGCATCCAATCACCATCAGTCCGGTCTCAAGAGCAAAGAAAAAGATACTCATTTATAGTTAAAAATAGAAAAGATAAGAGTCTGTGTTCTTTTTTTTTTTTTTTAAACAGTACTATTACCTTTGAAATTTAAACAGTCAAATTAGGTTAAAAAGATATAATAA
>JAPZEB010000020.1:22184828-22195295 GCA_029783705.1 Chaetodon striatus | reverse complement strand
CTGCGCTCCACCCCCACCTCGTCTGCTGTAAAGGACAGTGGTAGCTGGCTGTGGCTAGTAGATGTTGAAACTGTAGCTGCAGTAGTGGGGGAGGGGCAACTTCCAGGTGACAGTGGAGCAGGAGCAGCGGCAGCAGGTGACACTTTGGAAGGGGTGGTGGATGCAGGGGTAGGGTGAACACTGCCCCCCTCCATCAAACCTGTTAAAGAACAGTTTAAAGTTGTTGGCTTTGTCCACATCACCATCCATAACCTGGCTGTTCTTCTTTGAATACCCTGTGATGTTCTTCATTCCCTTCCACACCTCTCTGATGTTGTTCTGCTGCAGCTTACTTTCACTCCATAGGCCAGACTGTGGCAGCTACTCAAACTGGTTGGAAAACAAGCACACACAAAAAAACATTTAAGAAACACCAGCAACACTTAGCCTGCCATAATTGTATGGCAAGTTCAGCGAGGTCATAGAGGAGGCGCTCTTCTTGGCACTGGTCAAAACCTGCATGGAGGAAGAAAACACCATGAGAGAAGAGGAAGCTGGCAGAGGAGACATCAATTACCAGAGTGAAATGACAAGCTGTGCCAAAGCACTCTCTCAAGTTAAACAGGGACAATGGAGAAGCTGGGAAGTGAAAAGAGGAAGCAGTGAAGTTGAAAAGAACTCAGGGACATGGTGATGAGAATTAAACTCATTATCAGTGGCCCCTGTGTACTCCTATTACCACAGACACTTTACAACAGGCTAGCTGAGAAGCCAACTTGTCATTCTTTAGTATAAAAAATAGCAGCACTCAGGCATGTCTTGTCAGGATGCAAAAATAGTCCAAGGACAATACAGTTGAAAGCAAAACTACATGGGATGACAGGAACAATCAGAGACACTCTGACTAAGATGAAGTGGGACAGTGTGGCTGGGAAATCTGGGTGCATCATGCTGTGCGTCATCTAATATATATGGATTTAGAGTTAGAGTTTTTGAATCTTTGGTTCAGATGCCATTAGGGGTCCCTTGTAGGCCTACGGCCTGATAGAGCGGACTTTAAGCATTGTGAAGACAGGCTTTGGTTTCATCAAAGGACTTGTTCTAGAGGACTGACAGTATTTCACTTTCATTGAACCCTTTTCTTTGGCTTATTTTGGATTTATAACACTGTGGTTTTGGACTTTTTATAATATTACTGCTGATTATTGCATCTTATATTTCTATGAAATGGTACTTATTTTTATATCTTTTGTGAATTGCCTTTTCGTCCTCTTAAAGGAGCAGTGTGTAGGATTTGGCATCTAGCAGTGAGGTTACAAACTGAAACTAACTAAATACCCCTATACCCACCTTCTCTTTTCCAAGTGTGTAGGAAAACCAGTGGTGGCCTTTGCTTCAGTGGAAAAATTGAAAGGCCCTCTCTAACCAGAGTTTGGTTTGTCCCCTCTTGGCTATGGTAGAAACATGGCGATGCAACATGTTGGACTCTATGCATGACGACCCGCTTTTTATGTAGATATGAAGGGCTCATTCTGAGCTAATTAGAATGCAGCGATTCTATTTTACTAATGAAAACATGATTATGAATATTATATTCAGTTTCTGCCAATAGATCCTGTTTAATCTGACACACTGCTCCTTTAAAGGACAATGCACTTGCCCAGAGTTTGAGCTGTAGCTGCTGGGGACCTCTAAAGCCTGTTGTGACAATGTATATGATATTGGGTTATACAAAACTCCACTTGACTACTTAGATGATCCAAGCAGATTTCTAAGTCCTTATGCTGATGATGCTTTGTTTTTTATATTGTTAATTTAGCAAATTATTAATTTATCTTTTTAAGCAAAAGCAGCAAAAAGTTGCTGGTTCCTGTGTCTTTGATCTAACTGTTGTGTGGTTCTCTTGGTCATTTACGGTAACACATTTTGGGGCTTCGGAGCATTGGTCCAGCCTGCCTTCATCCCTCCAAAAAACAGCCATATAGGCTGTCTGTACAAGCAGCTTATTACGACCCATATTTACCTTTATTGTTTGGACCTCTAATAGAAGTGGGAATGATGATGGAGTAAAGGGGGAAGTCATGTGATGTAAAGAATGACAAAGTCCGCATAGAGAGGAAATCTGTGTGGATGGCTGGGTCACACAAACACAGGGGTTTGACCCAAGAGACTGCTGTTTGTGTCCTCTGTTAAACGAAAGGTCAATATAACAAACATTTTAATTATATTAAATTATATGATCTTTTTTTCTAAACCTAAGCATGTATTTTTGGTGCATAACTGCCACTGTTTCACAATGTTAACCATGTGTTTAAAACTGTGGTAATTAGTACGTTCACCTGTTGCTGGTACTCTTGAATGTATGTCGTTTTAGGAGTCACTGGCAAACGACCTATTCTGTCATTAAGTTATGAAAATATAATGGTTGGTCACATGAAATGACATTTAGTGACGTCACCTTGGGCTCTGGGAACTTCTGGGGAAAATGTTCACTATTGCTTATATTTACAGATCAAACAAATAATAATTAATAGATTAATCAACAACAGTGGGCTTTGAATGTATATAGTTACTGACTATGCCTGTTATTTAAGTTGATGATGTAGACTCAGTTGGAACAGGTATATTATAATGTCTGGGTGCATGTTTGTCAGCTAGTTATTAATATGTCTATCCGTACATGTTGTAGTTAACTGATATGTAGAGAAGCAATATTACTGCGCCATTTCTTGGTGTTTTGTTTTCAGATGCTGCCATTACTACATGTATCTTTAATGGGCAGCAAACAAACACCTGGAATCACGTTAATGTTCTTTTCTACTGAGTGAAGGAGTTCATTTGGTGACTGCTCTCTCTCGTGGGAGCTCTGTTGCGATCATTACAAATTATCTAGCTTATCTCATAGCACAGGACACACAACCTGCTTGTTAACTGCATCATTACTTAAAGATTTGTCATTAAGTCCTGCACCAAGCTGAGAAACAGCAGCATTTGAAACTGAAACAAAAAATAGCTTAGACTTTAACTGGAAAGACAGACAGTTGGTGGCTTCATAAAAGCTTTCTGAGCAGTTGTGTAAAATCTTCCACAAATTTTCTGTTTGCTGATGCAATCTAAAGCATCACGTCTCTCGGCCTCTGCTCACCTGCTGTGACTCCCCCGCTCTCACCCCTTTGTTAAGATAATTGAAGTCCGGTGGACATATTCCAGCTCAATCCACAGACTGAAAGCTAAGCCCACTCTGCTGCCTCGCAGCCAAAAAATGTGGCACAAATTCATTATTGTCACTTGCTTTCCAGCCTTAATATGTAAAATGTAAAACTAGTGAGCTCTTCTCCATATCCTCCTCCCCCATTTCTCCTGAATGCTCTTCTTTAGCATATTCTCACTTTACCAGTCTTTCCCATCCCTTCCTCCACTTCTCTCTCCTTCCTCTCTGCCTCACTTTGTCTCCTAATCCACACTGTCCTGTCCTTTTTCCACACACACACACACACATTCAGACCCTAAACCACCTCTATCTGCTCTCCTTGTAGGGACCAGGAAGTGATGTGGCACCCAGTCCAAGAGATGGGACAGTGTAAACAGCAGCAACCCCGGCCAAACCCTGCAGCCCCTCTCTGGTCACCCCTCTCAGTGTGTGTCTGTGTGAAAAGAAAAGCCCCCCAAACTGCAGCCAGCCCAGAGCTTAAAGTGACAGCCCTGGCCCTATAACGTAGACTTTAAACATTCATTTAGGAACACGAGTTTCTGGTTGCTGCGCAGATTTATGTCTTACTCTTCTACTTTTATGAGCCGGGTGATCTTGCAAGCAGACTGCTCCAACTTCAAAGTGGGTTTGATGGATGTTTTAAGAAATATTTCATCAGTGGCGATGCTTTCAACTTCTTTTAAGTTACTGCTAAAGTAGTTCAGCCACAAATCAAGCCTCTCTAATCTCCACTCTGCTGTCAGTGGCTGTGTTTTTATCCTTTGCTTGATTTCTGTAGATGTTTTGGAAAACATTTGAAAACCTATTTTATGTGTGTATGATCTGTACTTGTTTTTTTACGTGGGTGAGTAGAAGTGTTTGATTTCTTTTTTATTGTGTGTGAAAGACGAACTGCAAACCCTGAAAGCTTGTTTTCTCCTCACAGGCAGTTGCTTAATTCTCCTGCTGTTTAACATGACTGTATATGTTAGTGTAGGTCTGATGTTTTCCTCTCCCAGCAGCTGTTCTCCCATTGGCCTGGCTACAGCCGTGGAAGGTGTGGTCTGGATGAGCGATGCTGCATCCTTTGTTAAACCGTGCACTTTAATATTGAATAGTAAACAGTTAAGAAGCAGCAGCCGGGTGTGCTCGATATAAATGTCATGAATTGCCTTCATATTTATCATAAAAGTCTACTTATTCAAAGGATTTCCATTTTTTCCCTCATTCCCACCTGTGGCAGGGATTGAGGATGTGTCCAGCCAACTCAAAGGAATTCAACAAAAGCTGCGAGCGTATCAAACTCGGAAACTTGGATTGAACTCCGACTGAAGTTCAGGAAGAAAAAGGAGCATTGATCGAACAGTTATAAGGATCGACACTTGGCTTGATGAGAGGAAAAACCGCGAGACGCGTGCGCTTTCCTCTGACCACGATCATGGGCACCATGCGCTCCTCGCCGTGTGCGTAAGCTGCTGTGGAGGATCCACACATTATGAGACGCCATGGCATGGTGTGACCGAGGGGTTCAGACTTTGCTGGCCATCGTGGGGGCCTTTGCCGCCTTCAGTCTCATGACTATCGCCATCGGCACCGACTACTGGCTTTACTCCCGGGCTTACATCTGTAACGCCACTAACGCCACCACGGACGAGTCCCAGATGCAAACCAAGAAAGTCAAAGGCGACCTGACGCACTCCGGGCTGTGGAGGATCTGCTGTATCGAAGGTAGGATAATAAGTTAGTGACCCGTTATTCCGCAAACTTTTTTGATACTTTTGTGTTGTGCTCATTGGCACAGACGAGCAATGTGTCCAAAGACGAGCCCCCTGATGTCCTCCTGATCGTTTTACAGTGGGTAGATAACAATATATATGTGACTGATCAAATGGTCATTACATGTTCTGTCTGTGATCTAGGCGAATGCTCCAACTGGGAACTCCGAATAAAAATATCTGTAGCGCTGTTAATTTTGTGCAAAAAAAAAAAAAAAAGTACACGGGCATTCCCAACAATTGATTTCTTGTTTATTTAGTGTGACGACGCACCTAAACTGGAGATCTGCCAAGGGGTGCATCATCACCAACAGTCATTTCTATTGTTTAATACATTGAATGGGTACAAAAGAGAATGTTGGCATGATTTTAAATAGAAAAACTGGAGGGAAACTGCTGCTTGTTGCGCGCCAAGGCGGTGGTGCGCGTGCGTAACGCTACATTTGCGTCAGTTTCCTTCGTAAATGATTTAGTTTGTCACTGAAAAAGAGCACTCAGCAGACAGATGATGGCATAGAGCCAGAACTAATGTTTTTTTTATGTTTTACATTTTGTTACAAGCAAGAAATGTCTCATAATCGCCCAGTAATAATTTAGGGATTCGTCCTAATTTCCTCATTAACTCGGTTGCTTGGCAACTACTTCCACAAAATTACTTAGACTGATGAAATGATTTTCAGCTACAGAAGTCAGCAAGAAGCTGACTTCATAAAATCCTGTCAACATTTTCTCAGCTGTTGCTCTGCGTATCCATGATCCCCCAACACACACACACACACACGCACACACACACACACACACACACACGCACGCGAGGAGTTTTGGGCTGGGCTTCCTGTGCTGGTGCTTCAGTGAGGAGAATGAGATCAATGAGATCAGTCAGTCGGTCCGTGAAAGTAGTCACCACCAGTGACGTCTTCCATCAGCCTTCCCTGTTTTGGCGCTGTCCACTGCTGCTGGTGCTGAAACCTCAACTCTGAATGACTGTGTTCCTTTTTACTAACAGCTCAACTCAGTATCGAGGCTTAATAAATTAAATAACTCGACATGTGCGAGAAAACCGCAGATGCATGGGGCCAGTCATGACACACTAAAGACAAAAATCACAAGTTGCTGACTTTCAAAGTCTTCTCTTTGTAAACACCATGACTAAAGGCAGAATTTAGCTCATCAGCTTTTCCATACTTGCCTACAGGTGGTTCTTTTATGGCCTCTCATTCATGTTTTGTAGCCAAGCAGATGTTTCAGCAATGTGCTGAGCACTGTGATTGCATTATGGATTACAGTCACGTCATAACACTGACAATAAGCATATCACAGACTGTATCACTGTGATTACAATCATTATAGTTTTTATGACGTTTGACACATATTCACCATTCCTTAACTGATCACAAGAAAACAGGTGGTAGGGATGTTTGAAGTAAGTGGTTCTCAACCTTTTTATGTCAAGGCCCCATTAATTAATACACATTAAGACACTGAGCCTCATCTGATAAGATTTTGCTTCAGGCACTCCCATCTGAAAATATTTTTGCTGTTAGATATGATTAAGACCAGTTAGTTGTCAACTACAGCTGAGGGAGTGAAACCTGTGATTAAAATAGTCACTCTTTTGGCTCTTACTCACATCGGACTCACTTCTATAATGAATTAAATAGTGAAAATAAACTATTCCTCATTTTTCTGGAGACCCCCTGGAACTCCCTAAAGGGAGAGAAAACCACTGGTTTAGATGAATTCATGGCAAGGAAGCTTGCATCTCCTATGTTTTTCCATGTGACCCGAAGGCAGCATCTCTCAGACGTGCAGAGAGATCTGACATTGCTGTGGGTGGGGGGTCCAAGTGAAGAGGCAATACTTGCCCAGAGGTTTGTCTCATATGCAGATGAATGCAGCCATTGTAGAAGTCCCACTCCATGCACTTTGGCTCTGCACTGTTGCTACTGTTACTGGAGTTTGATACATATAAAAATGCATTACTATTTATGGATTTCCTGTAAAGTTAATCAAAAGACACGTTCCCTTCCAACCCTTGAGAGTACCATCAGCAGAAGTGAAGCAGAGTTCTTGCTGTTCTTAAACATCTGTCGTCTTTTCCACCATCTTCTCTTTCCCTGCATATATTGCTGGATGTGTGTTACACACAGTGTAAAGTAAAAGTAACACTTCTTCTCTTGCTGTTTCTCTGTCACACATCACATCAGCACTATTGCTACACAGCTGTGAAATTCAATTTAGCTGGCTCCTGGCAGCACACCTGTAATCTACAACTTATGCTAGCTGAACCCAAAAGAATTAATAAGATTTTTGCAAAATTTAAATGATAATGGCATCCAATCTGAGACTCATACTTTAAAGATCTTGGTGACCTCCCAGCACATAGGCAATTAGGACACACCCTGTGATGCTGAGTTTCTCTTTGACTAAATGCATTATTCAAACGTCAACCTATTCTGTGTTTCTTTGTTTTCATCATATTTATACCTTTACGATGTCAGGTATTTATCTTAAATGTGGCCCCTGTGAGCAAAACCCCTTTTTAATTTTGGCTACAACATGACATCAGATGGACATGTAGCTACATGCTAACGCCAGGAAACATGTAGACTTGGTTGCAGATTTTGGATCATATTCCTGCTGGAATACATCCTGTTGTCCATAGAAAACTTTTCACAGTAGAAAATGCTATACTCATTACAATCATTCCCTCAGCTGCAACATGGATGTATAAAGAGAACTGGATACAGCGCTGCAGACAGGGCCCTCTTCATTCCCAAGAAAGTTGCTCAGTGGCACGTGAAGCCAAAAAAAGGTGATTTCAGATATGAAATTACTGAGATCTTGCACATTGTAAGGCCGATAGAGCAACCACACTAGAAATGTACGACAGCTGAGCGGCTAACATCTGGCTTAGCCTTCTGCTAACTTGAATGGGGATAAAATGATTTATTGGTACAGCTTTTCTAGACTTAAAAATGTTATCGGACCAAATGGATTAAATCCAATGGTGAAAAGAGTCATTTCATGGTGGTTGTGACACACAGATGTCTCTTTTGGAATGTAAGTCTATAGGAAAGTGTTTCTTCTGGCCCCATGGCATGTTGTAATTCCACGTTTGGCCACCATATAAACTTGGCTTCAAAGCACAGCATTGTTCCATAGGGCTTGGGCTGCAATGACGATGCAGAGACTCTGAAATTCAGAGGACCAAAATGCTGACCAATCTAGGCTTTTTTATGAGGCGTTCTTAAAGAGACAGGCTCCAGAAGGAGATTGAATGCAGGTATTCCAGCATAGACAGTATGAGTAACATTAAAGCATGTAAACATGTTCTAGTACAAACCCAACCACAAGTATGAACCTGAAAATGAGCATCATAGGTCAATTTTAAGAGAAAAGACTAAATAGGGGTGATAGCTTTAATTGTCCGCTCATTTATCTGTCCACTTGAGATACAATCTCTTCCAGGAACAAAGAACAAGGAGTCCAACCACTTACATCAGGTCAAATGAGCAGCATAAATAATGGGTAAGCCCAGGGACACGCTGGCTAACCTTGTAGAAGAAATTACGCTTGTCGCTCTTATGTGCCAAACAGGCGCCTGTATGAGTGTTGTGTCTTGTAGAACAAGGAGGAGGTTCAGTGGAGGTGAGCAATGATGGCAAATGAGCTTTAAAAGGAAACAAAGTGAAGTCTTGTTCTGCAGCCATTCATGCTGAAATACAACAAGAGCTCTCACTTAAGCCCATCACCCCTGATCGCGGAACATTGCCAGAGTGGCACTAAAACATATGACGTGTTTCAAACAGACATTTGGTCCGACTTCAAATGGGTAAATCCTGCTGATTTGCTGTGAGCCAACACCTCACCAAGTTTTTTTTTTTTTTTCCCTCATGTGATTGCTGTTTGAGATTCTCGGTATCATAAAGGCTGCTTTCTGGTTTCGTGGCTTTGTTAGTGTGTGTGCGTTTCTGTGGAGCACCGGAGTATGTGTGTGTTAGTCTGGTGAATGCATTAGTAAGATGTCAAAGGCGTCCTCTGAGAAGCGGAGCTAGAAATGTGATTCTGGGTTGCCGGGGGGAGGTTGCCATGGTGAAGCTATGCTGAGTAATAAAAGATGGGCTCGGGTCTCTCAGACAGATGGGCTCTGGGGAGATACCTCCCCTACTGAGCTCACTCTCTTTCTCTCCTCTCTTTCTCTCTCAGCGTCATTCTTCTGATTATTAACTCCCTGGACTTCTCCATGTTTTATTCATTAATACAATTATTTTACTTTGACATCTTCACTTCTGGTTTGATCGTACAAAATAAAACTCTTCTTTAAAATGTCCTCATCCTGTGTTGTCTTTCATCGTACACCTGTGCCTGCTTTTTTCTCAGACCTTTAGGATGACACAACCAGGAGAAAACATCCAATTACAGTCAAACACTGATCTAATAGATATAAAATACATGCGAGATACATTCACACACCCAGTATGATAATTATATTACACAGTGATTGTGCTTCTGCATCGATCCAAAAAATGTGCTTGGTACATAAAAGATCAAAAGGAAGCAGAGAGGGAGTCGAAGAGGAAAACATTTTAGAACACAGGAGGGAGAGAAGTGGGTAATTGAGACATGATAGTGGTGAGAGTGTTGTAAAAAGAGAAGAGATGAGGGTTTAAAGAGACTGAAAGAGAGAGGTTGAGAGAGTGGAGTTGGTGAAGATAGACTCTTTGAGTCTGGGCTGTTGAGGATGTTTCATCACTTTATCTCTTGCTTTTCTTTCTCTCTCTTTCCCAGCAGTCTCAGACATTAACCATGGAAATGTAGCAGGCAAATGTGACATTGAAATTTTTATGCTGATGGCTGGGATGAAATCATGTCGCAATGTTAAGTAAGAAACACACTAAAGGTGCCTCGTGTAAACAACTACAGTTTTGTTTACATTTAGCGTTTCTCATCAGATCACATCATGTGTTTCCTCACAGCCTAACAAACATGGTGAATGCAATCGTAGCTCGTGAATTATTTCTAACACAAAATCTGGATGAACTGTCTACCGCAAAGTACCATGTAGCCCAAGGCCATGCTAACTAAACGCGTAAAGCCACTCAGGCATACAAAGAATCAGCCAGTGATTGCAGCTAATGACCTAACATTTACATGGATTTTGATTTTATAGCCACAGCGCAGCTCGCCAGAAGCCAAACAGTGCACGCCCCCTCAAAAATCCCATCACTGTAAAGCTACTGACTGGTATTTACAACCGCTCATCTAAGTGAGGTTGAATGTTAATGTTACATACAGTACAGTGGCTTTATAGGCACTCTGGGGAGTAGTCTCACACAAGCCCTGCTTCCACCAAGCAGTATGGTACAGTACAGTTCGGCACTCTTTTTTTTCCTCTGTTTCCACCGTGAAAATTTGTGGATGGTACCAGTGGGACCGTTCCGTACCGTCCCCACTTTTGGTCCCCCCTCTGTTGGGGTACCTAGCACACAGATCTGGTACTAAAAGGTGGAGCTGTGAACA
>JAPZEB010000020.1:22162828-22184728 GCA_029783705.1 Chaetodon striatus | reverse complement strand
ATAAGGACAAAAATGAATGCTGTACCACTGAGAATACATTTCAGAGGAACTACTGCCATGAATCACAATTTCCTTTATGTACATACTGTCAGCACGCTAACATACAGGTGTTTATCAGATATAAGGCTTACCACGTCACTATCTTAGCTCAGCATTTAGGATGATAACCATAGGTGGATTGTGGTGGCTCAGGAAGTAGTGCGGTTTGTCCACTAACAGGAAGATCAGCAGTTTGATCCCCGGCTCCTCAAGTCTGCATGCCCTTGAGCAAGATACTGAACCCCACATTGCTCCTGATGGCTGTTCCATCTGTGTGTGAGTGTGTTAAAAACTGAGTAGCAGGTGGCACCTTGGGTGGTGGCTCTGGCGACCAGTGAATGTGTGTGTGAAGGGGTGAATGTGACTCATAGGTGAAAAAAAAAGCACTTTGAGTGGTCGGATGACTAGAAAGGCGCTTTATAAGTGCAGCCCGTTTACCATTTACCATTATGAGACAGTGGCCCTCTGGGCACAGATATCCAAAAGGCCCCACTACCTCTCCTCTATAGAAAATACTGAATAGAAAATAATAATAACAAAAAAAAGAAATACAGACTTTGTAGTGGTTTTGCCTCTTGTCATTATATGCCAATTTGTGGTAATTTATAGATTTGTATAGATATTTTGTGTCTCTTTCTATTTCTTTTGCATCTTTTTGGGGTCATTTAGAGTCTCTTCCTGGTCGGTTTGTGTTCATTTGAGTGACATTTTGCTGGTGAAGGTTGGGGGGCTGACACTTTTGCCCTGTACGCCTGTATAGTAATCCATCCATAACAATAAGTTTCTAATTAGCGCTAAATACACATGGCTATAAAAACACACTCTGAACACAAAGGTATCTTCTGGCCTCTTGTTAAACTTGGCACAGTTTATTTTTGAGGAAAGTTTCTGACCTCCTGTTGTCACACATGTCGGCACTTTCCCCTCAGTGCTGGTGTCAGCAACATAATCCAGTGAAAAATAACAGGCCATGCTGAAACCAACAGTAATTTACTGTAGCTTCAGTTGGCAACGATGGGCAACTGCAGCGCAAATACTGCCAGTCAGCTCTGCCCGTTGGTTCCCAGCAGTTCAGTCCTCATCAACTTGGCTAAAGGTGATGATGTTGCTGCTGGCCCGGCAGGCTGCTCACCAGCCAGGCTAGCTGCTTTCCAACCGTGGGCTGCAGCACCATCAGCTGCTTCCTTCTTTCTCTGCCTCCTCTGTGGTGCTTTTCTTTAGCAGAGGACTCTGGCCCACAGAAAGCTTTCCCTACTCAGGCAACATAAAATTTGAAGTGCTCTCCAGTAGGCTATGGGGGGAACAGAGAGAACCCTGCAAGAACACTGTCAGAATACTGTATGTCACTGAAAAACTGAAGTAAACTTAGATGTGCCTCTGGGGGTCTATATAGAGAGTTTAACTTGATACCCATTCCATTGCACAGCACACCTGAACATACAAGGTGTAACTCTGTATGTATAATTTTGCTTTGTATGGTCATGAAAAGCCAGCTACATTAAAAACTAAATGAAAAACGATACAAAGTCCATTAGTAATTTGATCTTTTAAAACTCCCAGAGCAGCGTAGGAGATAGTTAAGCTCAGATAAGTTTTTCTTTGGTTTTTTGGAGTAAAAAAAGACATTTTGCAGCTGCAATATGCAAAATGTGCAGATACTTTATCAGCTATATTTAAAAACTAGAAAAGAAAAATGATGAACGACAGCAGTCAACACATATTCAGCAGTTACTAAAAAACATTAACATTCGTTTGGGTTTGTGTTTATGTCACCTGGCAAACATCAGTCTCCACCATTGACTGTTTATAGAGATGTATGACATGTCTCCACTGCCTCTTCTGTACAAAATCAAGCCAAAATATCTTGGATATGGCATTGCCATCTTGCCCTGGTGATGCCATTTCGAGCCAGAGTCCGTGCAGTAGTGATTTGGAAGAGAAGCATGGTATTGAGTTTCCCACCCATACACCCTTCCAGACACACAGAGCCGTCAATCATGACATCAGTCCCCCTTTTTAGAGCATGAAATAACTAATTTAAAGCAAACCTATTACAAGAAATTAACACTTGAGCATTTATCAGTGTGACAAGAGCTACCTACATTTACAGAAATCCATCTTTGGCAAAGAATTATTTGGCATTTACCCTAAAAATAAAAATAAAATTGCTGTTTGTTTTACGTCTGTTGCTTGTTTCTTGTATGTATTTTTATGCTGTTGTGTTTTTAGTCTGTTTGTTCTTTTGTGTCAAACTCTTTATGCTACTGTCTTGGCCATGACCCCCCCTTGCAAAAGACATGTTAAATCTCAATGGAAATATTCCTGGTAAAACAAAAAAAAACAAAGTAAAATAAAACATGAATAAAAAATAAAAGCCCATGAAAGGGTGACTGCAATATCTTTGCTGCATTTGTGGGAGCTGTCATGCTGTCCATCTTTACATATCTGGCTTCTTGCTTGCTAAATGCTCCAATATGTTCAACAGCTAGTTGCTAACTTGTCCGTCTGTTGTTTGGTGCTGGGACGTCTGTGAATGAAATTATGAAAGCAGTGAGAGTGAGCCAAAGCAGCAAAGTTGCCTGCCAGAAAACCAAAACAATACGCTGAAAAATGCTATAAATCTCATAATGATTATTCCCTGTTAGTTTGTCACCACCAGCAACTTGTTTCTCATACAAATAGTCACACCACCCATTGCTAATATGAAATATTGATTATAGCTGCTTTAAATCATAATGAGAAGAGGAACCCAAGAGACCTGAAATTTGTAGGTGCAACAAGACAAAAACAAGATTGTTAAAGTCTTAGAATAAATCACAAAGAGGAATAACACTGAAAAATTGTTGAAGAATGTGGCTGGCAAAATAGTGGAAAAACATTATTTCTTTTTCATGCTTTGTGTGGACTCATGGTTGCTGTGGCACCACTGGGAAGTGCTTAGTTCAGTTATGCCTCAGGCCAGCTGTGACTGTGGTCTTTATCATCATGTCACCAGTCTGACTAATACATGGAAACAAGGTGGAGAAGATTAAAGGTTCAAGTTTTTCGTTAAACATCCCACTGAATCACAATAACAGCTCTAATGAATGCCCAATGGCCTGAAAGATGTAATGTTTTCCACCAAGTGTAATTGAAAGTATAATCACAGATAAATCAATCTGTTAATCATATTCACATTTTTCTTCCTCGATGCTCTAACTTCTTCATGCATCACATTTTTAATAGGCACTATGAATGGTTGATGTCACGTCTTACAGTCCACTGTGGATGTCTTTTCAATACGCATCATTAATGCATGCCACATTAGTGATGCACTTGCTTTCTTGCCTCACCTCGGATGTGAGTGCACAAAAATCAACACAGCACAAGTATAATGCTCAGGTCTGTCAATTCCTTTTAGGGCCGGATTTCTAGGTACAAAGTTGTTTTTCCATCAGGCGTGATTACACTTTCTGTCTTCCGAACATGCAGAGGTGCTACATATAGTATGTGTGTGACTGGCAGCGGCTGAATTCTTGTTGTCCTAATTGAAGTGTTTTCAGACATAACAACAAACTCGTGAACTGCAGCTCAGTTTTTGTGTTGGGGGTTGGATGTTTGTTAGAAGAACTCCCAGGCTTCCTAAACTGAGGTAAGGAGGGTGAAACAAGTGCTTCAGCTTACAACTAATCACATTTTGGGGCAACTTGCACTTCCCATTGAATTACATGAGAGAAGTTATATTACAGACATGCTACAAAGAAGAGTGGCAAACAAATCAACAAGTCCTCCAACCAAGACAACCACACACGTCAATTGTTCCTACCTTCTACGACAACCCACAGAGGCATGTTAGTACCACTAGCGTGAGATTTAGGTTTAGGAAAAGAATCATGGGCGGGTGTTGTCAAATTATGGACTTAACAAATTAATGTATACAAAGATGGATAATGTGTCTTCACTCCTCCCATTTTACAAAAATAAAGCGAAAATATCCCAGATACAGCTGCTGCCATCTGGCTCTGTTGATGTCAATTGGAGCCAGAATCTGTGCAGTAGCATCTCCACATTATTGAGTTCCCGCCCATACACTCATCCGACCAAACGTGAGCAGTGCCATTGATCGTGAGCACACCGATTGACACACACAGCTGCCCATCATGTCATAAAACCCCCTTTTTATAGCATCAAATAACTAGTTATAATCAACCCTTTAGAAAAGTGAACACTCATACAGACCCACAGACCCATCTTTATAAAATGACACAAACCATCTTTGGGGAAAAAAAATTGAAAAGAATTTTGAGGTTTTAGTTTAGCCCAAGTTCCAACTGCTAACATGGAGGGGGTAGGATTTTTTGAACTACACTGCAGCCAACTACCAGGGGGCAATTGAGATGTTTTGACTTCACTTTTTGGGAGCTGCAGTGTCATCCATCTACTGTCTAAGGTCCTGTTTATACGACAACAATTTCAACCGAAAACGGTAAACTTTAGTTGCGTTTTGTGCTGATCGTTTACACGACAGTGGCAATTTGGGTGCTTGAAAATGCAATGTTTTGAAAACTGGTTCCAGACTGCAATATTTTGGAAACAGCACCATCTCTGCTGTCATGTAAACTTACAATATGCAGTTCGTCTGAAAATGGAGACTTTTCACACATGCGCATTACGGTTCCAGTCACTAGGCATGCATGAGAAAGTTGACCATCACAACAACAATGGCGGACTCCCGAGCTCTGTTTGCGCTGCTCACTGTATTGAATTTATCAATGCTTCTCCAGCAAAGTGTAGATTTACTGTAGCAACTCCATAGTTCGTGCAGTTGCCATTTTGTTTGTTTATACATCACCGCTCTATAGAGGGAAGCGCATGTGTTCAGGCGCGTGTTGTTTCATTACAAAGTCACAACGCCAACTACTGGCCTGACATGTATACTACAGGATTTTTGGTCATTTTTGCAGATCGGTGTGCATGGCGATTGTTATCAAAATGAAAATGAGAAACGATTCTGTTTTCCGCAGATTGTTTTCATGTAAGCATGACCTAAGTACATAACATAATGCCACATACTTAACATTACATGACATAACATCTCGTTACGTACCTTTCTAACTTAAAATAACTCAGTGTTGACTTTTGTTTAACACAGGTCATAAATCTCAATCTTCTGAGTCAAAATCCTGTTTTTTTTTTTTTACCAAAGATGTATTATATGATCTGGATAATGGACCCCAAGGTGGCACCTATTCAGTCGAATGAGATTGCTCGCCTGGCGCATGCGGCAAAAAAGTTTCGAGCTTCAAGTTTAGTATGTGGCCCACTGAATATGCACAGTAGTGTTACTCTTGTAGGTATCGCCCACCAATTCCTGCTCCCAATTTTTCAAAACACTTTTCTTGGCTTGAGGAAAGTTTTACAAATATAAAACCTCCATGGATCAAAAATTCATCATATAAAGAGTCATCATTGGCCTTGTTTGCAGTTCCAGATTTCCTGTCAACAGTTTTACAGACGTCTCGCAGGGGATTTCTTCTTACTGCAATACCATGAGAGGCAACTGGGAAAAATTGGAATCAAGGCTGAGTGACATTTCTGGGGCCTATTTTTGGACCATCCAACCACCACAACTGCGTCCATATGGGGACTTTGTCGTTCTTTAACACCTGACTTTCTCCTTTGCTCCTGTTATAATGACTGTTGCCACTAAATGTAAATATGGGTTGTAATAAGTAAGAGAATGGTCTCAAATATATATGGTTTTAAATCATGTTTGTATACTTCAATAGCAAAAAAACAGTCAACTTTGTCCATGCAGTACACGTTTTTTTTTTTTTTCTTGTTATGGACTTCCTTTCTCTGAGGAAAGAGCCTGTCTAGCAGTATATGACCAGCTCTCTCTCACTAGCTGAATAGGCCTCATGGGTAGAGGTCTTTACGATATCTACTGCTGTCTTAAAGTATGTTTAACACGGGAAAGTAATGTTAACATTATTCAAAAGATAACAAAATTATCCCCCAGTGAGCATTATGGGAATATCGTGAGGCTACTGTTGTTTATCACAGACGTGACTGCAGGGAGTTTCAGCAAGTTTGGCAGGCTGTTAGTTCCCTCAAGAGAGTTGGGCCGGACTAGAAAACGTCTGCCTGTTTTGCTAAATAAGTGAAACAAGTTATTGATCAGATTTTAAGAGGCTACAAGGGAAATAGAAATATCGCTGCCAACTATTTATCTTTTGCCAGGCTGTTAATCCAGCTTAAACTGCCTCTCAAACGACATCAAATCTACTGAATATCTTGTACACTGAACAGCACATGAGGAAACTATGAGTGAGCATCGCAAATGATGCATGCATTCTATGAAGCTGTCATCTGTTGGTAAGCTTTTGTTTGAGCGGGGAGATGAACTGAGGTCAGGACAATTCACATTCAAAATGCACTTTGTGGACGCTTTGCCTCAGGCAAGCCAAACCCTCTGTATCCTCCTCCCCCCCACATTAAGAATGCACAACACTGGCCCCCATCCGTTTTTCCCCTCTATTCCCTCACATTAAAAATGCCATCCTGCTCAGTCTGGCGGCACATGCTGGCTGTGAGGTTTAACAGCAGATACTCCTCTGTCTGTCTATAAACTCAGAGGGTATTTGCAATGGTTCAACGCCTAGTTAGGAAATCTAAGACAGGAGCTGGTGCAGATTACTAATTTATTTTGGAAAGAGGTTAGCCTTCTGTACAGTACTGCAAATTCTCACTAATATGTCACACTGTATCTGTGATTTTGTAAATGTACATGTTGGACCCACATGATCCTGTGATGCTTTGGCTTACTGGCTTTTCTACTGAGCGCAGCAGGCAGACATTAAGTCTGGTTAGTCCTAGGAGATTGACCTTTGAAGTGCACACTGAACTGTAAAGCAAAGCAGATGATTAAATCAGAAAGCTGTCTTAGCTCATCATTATAACAGTGAACATCGGGGAAAATAAAAGTCCAGATTAAAGCCGCACTGCACAAAGGGAGAAATGACTATTGACATTATCGATTATGAAACCACCAAGAACAGTCTTTTAGGCGCAATCTCTTTCATTATGTAGAATGTTTGGCTTGGCTGTCCACGTCATCTCTTACAGAGTTACGTCCAGTTGACGGACTGCAGCCTTTGAAGGGTTTTAATTTCTCTGAGCATCCTGTGTTTGATCAGAAAACTTGGCATTTTGGATGCACAGCATTTGAATGCTCAAACTGTCTGTCCTAGCTGCCAAGTTATACAAGGGCTGCAAACATGCTCTGATCGGAAGGTGTAAAACAGAAGAACAGAAACCAAAGGACATGTAGCCCCACAGGAGAAGGCAGTGACTTTGTCTGATTGTTTTTTGTCTGTGTTTACTCACAAACACAACTTATGCTTATTTAACTGTAGACTGAATTGCATTTTTAGTCAACTGAATATGTCTTGAAAGCAAGTCTGATGAGCCTTTCCTCATACATTTCATAACAGTTTAACTTGTTTAGAAGGTCCAGTGTGTAAGATTTAGGGGAATTTAGTGGCATTTAGCAGCGAGGACTGCAAATTGCAACCAGCTGAAACTTATCTCAGTTAGAATCAGGAGGTTTTCATCAGAAGCTGAATTACCCACAGAGGTTTCTTCCTCTCCAAAACAAACAGACCAAGTGATTTAAACCACTAAAAAAAACTGGATAAGGCATTTTCACATTCCAATCAGTGTCTCTGCGACACTGTTTGGCTTGTCGCAGACAGGCTGCTTGCCCAACACCTGTAAGTGTTTGCTCACCCTTTTTCTCTGATACCTTAAGATGCAGACATTTAGCGGGTTTTTACTGGGAGCCAAATTATCCACTGAGGTCTCTTCCTCTCCAAAACAAACGGACCCCGTGATAGAAACTGGTAACACTGAATAAAGCAGTTTCTGCAGCTGCCAGTTAGCAGCTGCCACTTAGCAGCTCCTCCACAGCGACCTGCTAACTGGCAGATGGAGAAAAAAAAAACGTGAATGACCCTATCTACCAAGCAGAATGATACGCTACAGTTCAGTTCAGTACACTTTTTTTCCACTGTGAAAAGTTGTGGATGGTACCAATGGAACAGTCCCATACCGTCCCCATTTTTGGTCCCCCCTCTGATGGGGTACCTAGCACACATATCCGATACTAAAAGGTGGAGCTGTGAACACTGCAGTCTGTTGACTGGTCAATAGCAGACGGTCACTCTGCTCAGGGCTGAGTTGTGGCTGGTTTTGAGGCTCATGTAACCACTGTTCATACTGAGGAGAGTTTTACATATATTAGTCAAATGTAACTAAAATGAAAGGATGTTTTGCTGCCTCGCAGCAGCAGCAGCTGTCGTCTGAGAAAAAATAACTTAATTCACTGGGCCGACTGCTGGCGACTTATAAGGTGGAACGTTTACTTGTTACAGTATGTTATTCAATGTATGTATGATTACTCTAGTTTTTATTGTCTCTCTTAGATGACGCACACTCTTAGTAATGAGTGGATCCTGAAGCGTTTAAAAATATATATTAATTTCAACCAGATTGTGTGAACTGCATAAATTCCAATCCTCACTTGAAGGAAAAAAAAGCATCGCAGAATGATGTTCCTGTGGGCTCTGGCAACAGTAAACCCCTGAGCTTGCCTGAGAAGGACTAAATGTGCAAGCCCACTATTTTTGAATATCCCATTTAGAGAGACTCTCACTGCAGCCTGTTCTATTGTGTTCTGAAAATGTCGGCATGCAGGCCCGTCCTGTGGACAGTAAACCAGGTGCAGACTGATAAAGGAGGATATACATAGAGTGCTGGATGGAGCAGTGAGTGACCTAGGGTCCAGGTACAATGTCTGAAGGGTTATTTTTGGCTCCAAAGGTACCATATCAAAAGTGCTTGATGGAAACAGGGCTACAGCCAGACTTATCTCGTAATGTGCCACCACTGGAGAAAGGTCTAGCTGAACCCATCGTTATTCTGCACTGAGGGGGAAAAAATGCTTTGGGTTGTTTATATTCCTTTAAACCAGTCATAATCGTCTTGGTTGGTGCTAAGCCCAGGATGCAGCAATGGTGCTCTTGTAAAATCAGGAGGGAACTTGGTTTGGTGGCCCGGGCATTGGAATGGCTAAACCTTCACAAAAGACAATTTGACATAAAACACTAAAAGACGTTTAAACATGTCGGTTACTACGGTAGCTTTAGGTTTAGGGTGTTGTTGTTGTTTCAAGCATAGTGCTAAAATGAAGTGTGGAGCTACGTCTAGCTATGCAAGACTCGTTTCATGTAGTGACAGGGATTATGAAAATGGTAATATACAGGAAACATGTTAACGTCTGAGAGAGGCAGCCACTGACAGGCTTATACACACAGTCTACATCCTGTAACCTAGATTTCATGTGGAATAGTTAAGTCTATATTCAGTGTTAACACATTGAGTGTTTCTTTTAAAGCTGACATACCTGTTGAATTACTGCAGCCTATTTTCAAACAGATGTGTAGTGTGAAGTCTTTGGCAGGTGTGTGTATCACATCACCCACATGCTTGTGTGTGTGTACAAGATCCAAACAAAAAGCTGACCTGCTTATATCAAACTTGCTCCATATTGTACTAGTGGTCAAAACATAGGGTACCTTTAAATCAGGCAGATCTGCTGAGCAGATGTATTGTTAATGTGTAGGTTGATCCAGATTGTGAAAACTTGATGGATGACTTTAATCTTAACTTCTTAATTTTGAAATTGCAACATGAAGGACTGAGAATTTTCTTGTTATAAGAATAACACATATTTCAAACTGCTATATCAGGTTTTATTGGGTGTATGGGAGAATTCAAGCTGCGTTCAGTGTAGTTTTTAAATATGTTATCAATTTCACACAGATGATGCATATCCATTGATACATCCGCAGGTGTGTTACAGCTGTCAGGTGTAGCTCCAGAACAACTAACACAGTAGCGAAGGCAGAAATGACAGGATGCAGCGGCAGAATCAGACATCGGACTTTTAATTCAAAGTCTAACCTTTCAATATTCATAATGCTCCAATGTTTTATTCTCTTAAAAGTGGAGGGAAGATTTTCTCGGTGAAGAGACTGGGTCTTTGAATAGAAGGTGCCTGAGGGCTCGAGAACTTCAGAACCTCAGATCCACAGCAGCCCGTCCTGAAATGCTTTCTGACGTGGTTGGAGGTGAAAACAAGACAGTTCAGGACTAGCTTAAATATTCTTTACCAAAACGAGACTCTATAACATGTTTGTCTCACAGACAATATGTTCCCTCTTCTGCCTTAACCGGAGAATCTGGTGTCCTGTGTTATAAAGACACAGTATTGTTGCTGTAACTGTTGTCATTGTGTCCCTACACAGGCTGTTGACACCATCAGTCACATTAACACTCTGTGCGCTTTTGGCTTCTCTGCAGGTATCAACAAAGGAAGCTGTTTTCGGATCAATCATTTTCCAGAGGATAACGACTACGATACAGACAGCTCAGAGTACATCTTACGTAAGTCGCTGCAACCTCTTCATCTTCAAACACTTAAACCCTTAATCCTCTGTCTCTTTTCTTGGAGTGGTGATGGAGTTATCACAAGGGTACTTAATGTGTCATGACATCTCTATCCCTCCCCCATAAAAGCCTGATGTCATGACAGTAATTGGAGCGATGGAGATGATGGAGTGTGTTGTGCGCTGATGAGTAATTGGTCTAAAACATGACTTTACTCACGTAAGATCTCACATCTGACCAAAGTAGTTTGATGAAGACACACACTGAAAACTTCAATCCATCTATCCATACTGCTTGAGGTTTCAGATCAGCTTCACTCTGCATATTACACTCTAGTTTGCCCTATGCCCCAAAGCAGCTGTTTCCGTCTTACAACATCTTACAACACCCTGTTGTCTAAAATGATGAATTTCATTACGCTCATGGACTCACTTGGTTAGTGTCACAGAGAGGCAGGGACGTCTGCTAATCAGGCTTTAGTGTCTGTGGAAGTATTCATCTGACAAACCTGAGGCAGTTTTTCCACGTCTTTCACTCCTTTTATTTCTACACTTGGCAGAGGTACTGCCAAAAATACACATGCTTCCTCTTTGCTGTAGTGCTATTTATCAATCTAGATTGTTTTGGTATGATTGGCCTGTTGCTGGAGATTTCGGCCATACAGACGTCTGTCTTCTCTGGAATATAATGGAACTAGATGGCACCCAGCTTCTGGTGTTCAAAGCTGAAAATAAATAAATAATTAAAAGGATAATCTACAGACCTTGTTGTGAGTAGTTTTATATAGGAACTATTTTCTTTTTACCAAACTACACTTGCACAGAAAAAAAGCATGCATCTACTCATGGACGAGAGGCTCATGCTCGTGGCAATGAGAGATTTAAATATCACTTCCGTTCTCCCCGGCTGAGCTGTAATGTAAGCTAACGTAGTGGTGCTAGGTGAGCTAGCAGTAGATGCATGCTTCCCTCTGCACATTTCGGGGGTAGTTTTGTAGAAAGAAAATAGTTCCTACATAAAACTGCTCACAGCAAAGCCTGTGGATTATCTCGAGATTAACTTTAAACACCACAAGCTGACTTCCATCTAGTTCCTTTATATTTGAGAGGAGGCACACATCTCTACGGCTGATATCTCCAAAACTGGCCACTCGATGGAAAACTAAAAGGGAAAATGTGTATTTTTGATTTTAGGATGAACTGTCCCTTTAAACTAGACAGACTTGGAAACACTGGCACAAGATTACTACTATGAATGTATAATACAAGTTTTTGTATTTGACACAATTTGCCTACACAAGTTTTAAGAGATCAGTCAACCCAAATTAACTACATTCTCACAGCAAAGGTCAGAATGTACATTCCACTAGCAAAGGTCAAAACCTCAACAGGGAACCTTTAATATGATTAAACTGCTCTAATCAATGATTTTGTATTACCAATGGATGAAATGTGTAATGTACTGTAAAAGGTGTTTCTCATAGTGTTGAACCCACAGAGAATTATAACCAGACTCTACCAAGCATTTTAGTGTCTTTCAACTCATTGTTTTGGTTTTTACAATTTGCAGCTGCACTCTTTTGGTTCACTTTCAATGGTCTCATCAACCTATTTTTCAGCAGCTATTACAGCGAAAAAAAGCTCTGATGAAGCCACTGTACACTACCTGCTCACTATGAGTGCTGGGCCGAGCTTATTTGGTGCCCTAGACAAGCTCCCCCTGCCCCCACTCAACTCCCAGACATGTATCCCAGAGTTGGTGGAGACCAAAACATAGCTTAAAGACTAGTGAGTGTTAGTTTTGCCAGGTGGCCAGAAACATGACTCCAGATGAATACTAATGTCGGTATTTGCTGTATCAACTTTATAAAGTATTAATATGTAAATGTTGTTTTTACAATTTCTTGTGCTGCCCCCAAGTGGCCAAAAAGTGTTACTGCAGATTTAAAAACCACATCAAGAATGATAATAACGCGTGGTGAATAAATGAATCTCATCTGTTATTACTACTACAGTCAGAACTATTCCTACTACAGTACTACTGTTGTAAAGTTAACAATGACATTTATTCTACTGCTACAACTAATTCTACTTTTAACATGACTTCATTGACACATATAAATGGATCACATGGTGCTCAGCCTTTGTTACATATATTTAGAGTGATGTGTTTCTTCATTCCTATTTACAAGAAGGCTTCACTGTCTCCTATAAACAGGTATAGTGCGTGCATCAAGCCTATTTCCCATCCTCAGTAACGTTCTGCTGATGCTGGGTGGCCTGTGTGTAGGGGTTGGACGCATCTACAACAACAAGAACAACATCCTGCTAAGCGCTGGCATTCTGTTTGTGGCTGCAGGTAGGATGAGACTGACAGCACGCTACAGATAAACACACAGACTGGTGCAACAGATAAACAGATTCTGTGCAGTGCCAGAGACAGAAAGAAGGAGAAGACAGACACAACACAAGAGGGTCTCCCTTCGCTGGCTGTGTTTCATGTCTTTCTTTTCAAGTTACCCTAACTTTTCTTTTATTTGTTTTTTTTTTTTACACAACACAACAACTGAAGCGTCGATATCTAAGACAGTTGTAGCGCACCTTTCCTTTCCCCAGGAATCTGTTGTGTCTCTCTAATTGGTGGTGATAAGTAATTCTTTGTGAATATGCACAGAAGCATGACAGAGGGTGAAAATCTGCAGGAAAGGTGTGAATGTTCAACTTCTGTTTTATTAGTAATAACGCCTCATTGTTTCATTAGGGGATTCTATCACTCCTTAAGGAGTAGACCTAACTTGTGAAGATTATTTTCTCAGGTGCTCTTGTGCTAAAGATATACTGTAGATGAAGGGAGGTGTAAAGTGCATGAGCCTCTGGATAAACACTTTGCTGTAGTGTAATCTGTAGGATTATCATCCATTTATATGCTTAAACTTTAACATCCGTATGCTTTTTGTTCTCTCCTTCTCCTTCAGGCCTGAGTAACATCATCGGCATCATTGTCTACATCTCCAGCAACGCCGGAGATCCCAGTGATAAGAAAGACGAGGACAAGAAGAACCACTACAACTACGGCTGGTCATTTTACTTCGGCGCACTCTCATTCATTGAGGCCGAGGCAGTGGGCGTCCTCGCTGTCAACATATATATCGAGAAAAACAAAGAGACACGCTTCCGAGCCCGACGTGACTTCATTAAGACCACCTCCTCTTCTTCGCCGTACTCTCGCATCCCAAGTTACCGTTACCGACGAAGGCGTTCACGCTCCAGTTCGAGGTCGAGTGACCCGTCCCGCGACCCCTCTCCAGTGGGGATGAAGATTGGTGGAGGAAGTGGTGGAGGTGGAGGAGGAGGAGGAGGAGGAGGAGGGTTGGGGATGGGTTTGCCAATGGGGGATATATCTCTGTACGCCCTCAGTAGGGACCCTCTGAAGGGCGGAAGTGCGACAGCAGGGCCCTACAGTCCAGAGAGGGACTCTGGGTTTTTACAAGTCCACAACTGCTTCCAGAAGGATCTGAAAGATGGAGTGAACAGGAGGACCACGCCGGTATGAGGTCAGGAGTGTACGGCTGTGTTAAACAATAGGCTTGATGGAGCACATTAGATATTGTACAGCTGATGAGAAAGGACAAATCCTCCCCGGGGCTGTTCAGGCAGCAGCGATGTTGAAAGGTCAGGCCTCAAAATTGTTTTTCCATTGCGTCCCTCTGTGACAGAAAAGTGCCAATCTGTGTTTCATTCGGAGGAAGAGGAAAGGTGATATCAGAACAACTTTTTACAATATCTAAAATGTGAATGCAGACCGTTTGTAGCAACATTTGAAGAGTTTAATTCTAAAATGTGATACCCACCATTTGTGATTGACTTCTCCTCCTCCTCCTGAAAAATATCCTACGTGTTCGGGTATTCTTTAAAAGATAATTGCTCGATTAAAGAATCAAGCTTTTATAGACTTGATGCTCAATATCGTACAGATTCTGAATATTGAACTTCAGGTAATGATTTTTTGCATAGTGTTTTGAAAAAGAACGTTTTTCTTTTATTCTAAGACAAAAGATGTTTGTCTCCAAAATTGTTTGCTCAAATGAAGTGATTCATGTGATTGTTTGAGTATTATTGTATTGTATTTGTTTGTAACTTAACACAAATGGTGCTAACTTAATCTGTACACCTTTGATAGTCTTAAGCCTTCTCAACTGCCATTTAAATACTCCTACTGTATCTCAATAACCTCTCTCAAGCTTGTGTGAGTCAGGTGATAAATACGTGTGTTGCAGTATGTGAAATGTGTGTTATTGCTCTGAGACACTGCCACGCTATGACACATATGGATTTCTGTAGATATATAGCAACAAAAATGACAAGGCACACAGTAATGTCAGTACATTCCAGTATGCTGTGTGATATATCGGTGTAAACATTGTTTGTAAAGACTGTGCCGTTTGCTCTCCATTCGCTCAGGGACGATGTATGGACACAAATGAATCTTACTTTTAGAGATGTAGAGCTTATCACGAGAGAGAACAAATATGTTTTAGTTGTTTTCCTTATGTAAGCCAGACAGACTGTTACTGTGTGTAAAAACAGAGGTGAGATCACGCTGTGTGTGTTGCTGTTAATTAACATGTGTCTGTACTGCCTTTGTGTTAAGAGGGTTTTTGATATATTTGTAGTCAATGCAGAACTCCTATTTAAAGTATTTCTGTAGACTTACTGCCCCTTATCAATTTGTTGTCGTTATAATAATTTTCAAGGAATTGTGACGTCCTGAATTTGACAGCTATCTCTGCATGACATTGAAAAATGGCACCATTATAGCAATGGATGGCTACACCAGTATGCATATCCTGTTATTCTCTCGATCTCTTCGGGGGTTAAAGGGTGAGTTTGGTATTTTTCAACTTGGTCCCTATTTTTACATGTTGTTGTGTCTAAGTGACTAATGGGAACATTTTTTGAAATTGGTCTAGTATTGAGTGAGAGCACTGAAGCCAGCAGCCATGAAACAGAATGCAATGCAACCACCTGGGGCAATTATGCAGTGTGAATTGACATCCAATAAAAGTGCTTGTTTTTGCCTCTGATAGGCTCAGGTTATTATTCTAAGTGTCTGACAACATTGTGGAAAGGATTCCTTGCAGAGACAGACCTTTTTGTTAAAGAATAAGATCCTTTTTGTTTAATCAGAAACAGCCCCTGTTATGCTATCCCTAAAACCACCAGACTACATTTAAATATATAGGAATTTTAGCGAGTACAGAGCCCGCATATTTTTCACATCTAACTGAGTGAATTAAGAGTGTACTTTAACCGAACCAGAGTTGGCGATTGTTGAAACGGTGGAAAGACAAACCAAGATGGCTTTTGTGATTTTTGTTTTGTTTCTGTCTACTTCCAATAAAGTGTGTCTGTAAAATGAGCGTTTATTTAAATGGAGTCTGGCGGGTTTGGTGATGGTGATTTTGGGGCTGCTTCTCATTAAATATACAGGATCTTATTGTTGATACTGACGTCTGTCTCTGTAATGTCATTTTCATAATGTTGTCAGACACTTATAATAAAAAATTTGAGACTGTCAGTGACAAAAACAAGCACTGTTAGTAGACATAAATTGACCCTGTGAACATGTGCTAAATGTTGAGACTTAGGATAGGATCTAGGTAAGTCCAAACTTAGCCTTTATTGCAAAAAAAAGTTTTTTCTTTTTTGTATGTAAACAAGAAAACAATAACAACACAGTATACTGAACAACAGCAACATGATTCAGAAAGTACATTTTGTCACATTACAACTAAAAAGGAGACACTGGGGTGAACAGGACAGATGACAGTCATTTTACATGCAGTAAGCAAATTGTGTTATATGGTTTAATTTTGTTGTGAAAGGTTTCTGTGAATTTGTCTAGTGAAGTGTTCTGATGACAAATTTAGCCAGTGTTATATGATCTTTTAGCCGCAGGTGATGCTATTAGTGTTGTGTGACATTAAGTGCAGAGAGGTTACCCAGGGGTGACATGGTTGGACTCATGGGGATGCTGAGGCAGAATATCTGGGATAGCTTGCCCTTGACCTCCGACTAGTAAGATCAAAGCGTTGTGCAGAGCGTGATGGCATCTGTCGTATGTGGACAATTGGGGCATTTTCTAGCACCAGGGAGTCCCATGTGGCGAGTTGTTGTTTGAGCTCTGTGAAGGACATTTATTGTTTGAATCGGGCTTTAGAACTGCAAGTCTTGGAAAATGTGTTGTTGCAATTTACTTTGTCAATTTTGGGATTTGTGTGGTAAGTTCTGATATCAGTGTCGGTACTGATGCAGTGTTTTTGTGATGAGAAAAAATATACATATATAAACATTTTGGGGGGCCTTCAGTGACTTTAATTAAGCATAGGTATATCATTATGGAAATTACTGATGTTTAGTTTCTCCCTCTTTCAGCTGGTCAAAGTTCATGAACAAGCCACCACTGAACAGGTGCCCCACCCAGGCTGACACCTACCCTCTGCTTCCATGCTGTGAAGACCCAAAATAACCCTAACCCTAACCCTAACCCTAACCCTCGGTCAGGACTCTTTCCATTCAGCCACATGCTCTGACTTTTATTGCATCACATTAAATAACAGTCATCCTAAATAGTGACTGCTGAGGCTCAACTAATTACACTTAACTTCAGTTTCAGACTTGCTTGTGGTTCAATGCAAAATATGAACGGAGAATTGGTCCACTGCATTTGTTTTTCTCTATAGAGGAAGTATTTAGCTAATGACGCGGGGCTGATGGGCCTGCTAGGCTCTGCTATGAAACTGCGTGGCAGACAGTCGGGCAACCACAGGGTGTTAAAGGAAATCGGCATCAGCCAACTTAATGCTTGACTGAACTAACAGGCTCCCAAATGTTCATCCAGACTTCAAAAAGCTTGTCTCCTTGTCTCCAAACAAGAGCCGGAGCAAAGCAAGCGTTGTGTGAGTGTGTGGAGGGTTAGTAAAAGTTCAAATTACTCATTCTTGGTATAGTACACGCTCGACTGGGTCCCATGTCAGCTTCATGGTTTGTTTCCCAGTTGAATATTTTTAGCAGCAGTTGGAATTGGCTTAATTTGGTTGTTGGTTAGTGAATCAGTGTCACGGTGGTTTCCACGCGTATTGAAATGACAGTGCCATGAGAGGGCATGTAGTTTCTGCGAAATCTCCCCCCCAGCTATAGTTGTCATTCAAATCACTGACGTGGACAAGGGGAAGCCTCGAATTAGAATTGACTTATTTTCATTCTGCGTGTGTCTGACGTATCTTTGTCATGCCAAACCAGTCTGATGACCTTGTTTTCCATTCCAGCCCTGAATTTGAGCAATTTTTCTTCACCCCTCTCCTCTGTCCATCACCCAGGCTGTTAAGCCTCATGCATTTGAATGCCATGGACCCTCACTGGTATTTTCATCCACAATAAAGCCGCGCCTCCACTCCCTCCTGTCGTGCGCCAGTGAAATGTCTCCTCCAGTAATTGAGAGGAAAATGGCAGGGTCACCTCTCCATGCAGTCACAGAAGTAGCCAACGTGCTTGTTAGCATCGGTACCTCGCTGTGCAGGACGGATAAAATAACGCTTTGGGATCCCAACTCAGGTTCTGCCTTTGTAACTTGATTTGCTGGCATGACAAATGGTTCAGCACCCTTCATGGTTCACACTTCAGCTATCTTTATACTGAACCTGATATACCCGATGCCATAACAAAGCATTTACAGCCAGCAATGATTTCTTTAAAAAGCACTTTAACAACTGTAATTTTAGTCATTTAAAGCTACTCAAAGATATTTTGAATTTAGTTTTCGATCGTATGTATATTGTAATTATATTGCTTAACAATATAATTATAAATATAATTTTCAGGTGTAAATGTTACAAAAATTAGTTACAGATCTGGAACACAGTTTGTTTAAAATGGAGCCATCAACCTGACATTAGATTTTCTTCTATCAAATAATGACTTGTTGGCTTAATTTTAAGTCCTTTTGAAGTTAATTTGTGCACACAGAGATAAGCTCATTATCAAAACAAACAACAAAACAACATATTTTCCTTTTCTAAAACCATAATGTCTGATCAGAATAATGTCATAAACTGTCATCAGCGGTGAGAGCAACACTGTACACCATGTTGCTGCTTGGAGAGCCATTTTATTCATTTATATGAGGGAATAACTGTTAACATGTTAATTTAACATTCTGAGATCTTCGCAGTGTTTATTTGCACACCATGTATTTAGAGGTGACAGGATGGATGTTAAAGCCCGATGTGATTTCCTCCTGAGTGATCCAATCTCCACAGGCAGCGCCCTCTCCTCCCTTTGAAAATTTAAAGTGGCTGAGATTTCTGCCAGCAGGTGGGCTTGATTCCTTGCTCCCTGTTGATATATCGGTGCCATACTGTCGATCCAGGAACCACAGGTGTCCATTACCATTACCATGACATCTGTCACTGTGCTAAGACTGGATTTAGCCGGCAACAGTTGGAGCTTAACCTTTTTTTATCCGCTGTGGCACATGAAAAAAAGAGCACACCATCATGGTTGTAATTTTTGCAGTGTCTGCAGAAATGTAGCACATCTGAGAACAAGCAGAAATCACTTGATGTGAGCCTGTGAGTATAACCTAATCAACCCTTTCAACACTTCAGACAGGAGGTGAGAATCACTCCTCAGATGACATATGGAAGATATTTTCTCCCCATTAAAGATAAACAAGGTTAAAAATAAAAGGGCAATTAAATAAATCAATGATGTGCTTTAAAGTTTTTGTGAGATTCGTCTTTTTTAAAATGGGTCGGGAAGTGAAAGCGAAGTCAAATGTTCCATGTAATATTATCCAACAAAGAGACATCTTCTCCCCT
The DNA here is from genome assembly GCA_029783705.1 of Chaetodon striatus. Classification (NCBI taxonomy): domain Eukaryota; kingdom Metazoa; phylum Chordata; class Actinopteri; order Chaetodontiformes; family Chaetodontidae; genus Chaetodon; species Chaetodon striatus. The sequence goes on along the minus strand of JAPZEB010000020.1, from coordinate 22,165,320 downwards.
CATCCTAAAATGGTCCTGAATCGATACTACAGCACTTCCTTGTTTTAAAGTGATACAGTGAAGCAGCAGTGTTGTGCAGTCATTCCTGCAAACCTCACCCCAAAAGTTCCTGCACTTTCAGAAATTACTACCCTCTGATGAGAGACTTTTTTGGGGGTAAAAAATGGTCCTTTAAATCCTGGTCCCAGCAGTCGAAATGCAATGAGGTCCCTAAAAAGTTCCCAGAACATGGGGAAAGTTCCTGCTATGAAAAAGGGGCTCATGATATCAGGACAATGAGATGGATAAAATAAAGAATTTCGAAATGGTAATACTGGTGATAAAAAATCTGAATTTTAAAGTCATAGCTGTGAGATTGGTACAGAGAGATTTCTGGTGCATTCATTTAGTCGTTTTATCTTTAATTGTGCTTCATACACTTTCAACCCTCTATGGTCTGTGTGTCTGTTTCAGTTGAGGACTTGTATTTTGGGTGAAATGATAACATATATGATTAATGTAAAATATATGATACTACAGAGCCTGTAAATACAAAGTGTCTAATTATTTCCATGAAAGGTTTGTAATGTATCATTTTGCTGATAAATTACTCTGAAATAAAAAAGAGTGACTGGAAATTGAACATCTGTTTGATTTTTTAAGGCATAACGTTTGCTCATTATGATTTATGAAGTTAATGAGGTAAGGCATTCGTATATATTTTCAGCACATTCGTTAAGATTTACATTTACCGTGATTATGGATATGTTTGTCCTGTCGTCATGGTAACTGGTCAAGCAAACCAAGGGTATTTTTATTTCCTAATATCACACACAGGAGCCTTTATTTACCCTAACCCTACAACAGCACAGGTCTCTAAAAAGAAAAGGAAAAACTCCCACAAGCTCTGAGAACATGGGATAAAAGATTGGGAAAAATTGATGGGCCGTCAAACTGGTTGGTGTTTGGAATGGTTGCCATTCCACTTTGCTCCATTATGTTCACATTGAGATAACACATGAGAGCAAAATGTATGCTTTCCACTCAGCGCAATAAGGATTAACTCAAGACAACAGCAGACAACAGCAACAGTAGTTAATCCAGGTCCCTTGTTTATCAAGACGTCATTGGAAAGACAGCAAATAAAAATCGTACTTTTTCAAACCCTGTCATGTTCGTGCACACCCAATCAGAAACTTCAAAGTGAACATTTCCACTCCTCCGCTGCTGCAGAAAGTGAACTTCTGGTAAATGAGGTTGTCACATAGTGTCGAGGATTAGAAAATACGCAAGAGAAAAACACACAGCCCAGCAGCAGGCGGAGGCTGCTGTATACAATGTTACGTCTTCATAAACAGCCAGAAAAACAAAATCTTCTGAGTAGCCACCTGTTGCTCTTATTTATAAAGTTGTATAATGGAAAAATCCTGCATCAAAGAAGGTTAATCATTTTAGAGCCACAGTCAATGACTCATTGCTTTCTTTAGTTATTGCAAGTAAACGTCAACAGCTCACTTCAGTGTAAATTGTCAGTTTAAGTCAGTTAGTGTGTTTGAAGATGAACTCGACAACAAGCAGTGTCCAAATTGTCTTGCAGAGAAAGCCTTCATGGATTAATTATGCAAAACTTGATTCATTTGCTTTTTTTCTTTGCTGTCTTGGTGGATGCAATTACTTCAGCTGGACAGCGACTGCACCACCAAATTACAAATCCATTCAGCTCCACATACTTGGCACACAGATTGGGTTTGTATGCAGTGTGCAGAAATAAGACAGTGTCAGTGGACCTGCATCACCACATTAACTTTCCCAGAAAGTGATCAATGACTCCTCTGACCGTTACATTAGGGTGTTACCGCTGCAACTAAGACACAGTCACAGTAAGCCGTAATCAATGTAGCTTGTGTCCTCTGTGATTACAATCAATAGAGTTTAGTGGCTCAGGTTCTGTCCCCACCATTAGCCCGCAGGATGAGGTTTCCATGGAAGAAGATTGAGAGCCAGAAGCTTCCCTGAGGACTCAGACCTACACTTACAGCTCCAGTGCAGCGATCTCAATGTAACAAAGGTCAGAGGTGGGAGCAGCCAATGCCTGTGAGGTCAGGGGTCGTTGCCCCTTTGGAAGCCATTATGTCGGTGTCATCATTTAAAGTGATGGTGAAAGTGTGAAGAATTGGATTGATTAGGGGTTCAGTTTAGATTGTTTATCTGGTAAGTCATCCGGGCCAGTGATGATGTGTGACTCCCATACGTATGTCACAGACTCTCAGTAATGTCTGTTATCCAACAGCTAGTGATGTACGGTCTGACTGACTGCAAACAACAACTGGTGCAGCCCTTAAAATGAGTAAACAGTGTTGCAGAAAACAGATCATATTCCTGCACTGTATTTCATATAACATTAAATGTTTGTTTTTTTTCACAGACACTTATCAACATGAATTATATGTAGGTATGTAGCAATCACAGTTTACATTTGCTGAACTTGCAACTACTAATTTGTCTTATTATTG
>JAPZEB010000020.1:22150032-22161653 GCA_029783705.1 Chaetodon striatus | reverse complement strand
AAATAGGGCGCAATGAATGAGATTCACCAATTGGTTGAATAGAAAGGAATCATGTGACCTATCAGCTGACTCCCTTCCATCAGTCAGCTGCTCCATCAGTTGATTGGCTGTTTGAGATCAGCTGAGGAGTTGGGATGAGAGCTAGGCTTGACAGTGTGTCCTGTCTGAACTAACGCTATGCTCAGTTTTTAAATTCCAGATCTGTCACATGATGACTAAGAGTGAGAAAGAACTGTATGTCCATAAATCAGTTGATGCATTTTTTAAGCGTCACAACCCCTGCAAAATAACCTGTTTTACTATCAGGCTTTGATCCATTTGGCCTGATAATACTTTGAAAGAGCTTTTAGGGCGACTTATCCTTTCGTATTTCCTGGTATCAGGAAGGCAACCTGGCAACCTGAGGCTCCAGAGCTACATGCAACATTTAGCCCCTCTCTTGTGGCTCTGTGTGGCTTTGACAAAAAAAATCAGATGGAAAAAAATAAATTTTTTTGTGCATCATACGTCTGCGGCCTGGCAACTTTTCCTCTAAATTTTGCCGAGCCTCAATAGCGGTGGCTCATCTTTAGGCTCTTCGTTAGCAATGGATTTCAAATCCAAAAAAGTAAAAAGTCTCATAGGAAAACAGTGAATTTAATAGTCTGTGGACAGATTTCTTTGCTGTCATTGCCAATACTGCAAAGATTAGGTACCAAATAATTAAAGCCCATTGCTGAGTAGCCACCTTGTAGTAAAAAATATTAATGAGTGCTTATTTAGATGGATTACTAATATTGATAGGCAAATTCATAGGCCTAATGGGCTGTGTTACCTTCATATAAGGCTCAAACGTGTTTGTGGCTCCATACAGATTTTCAAAACGGCTCTATTCACAGTAAAGGTTGCTGACCCCCATCCTAAGGACAAGATTAGCAGTCAGGAGATGAATGTCTGTACTGATTGCACCTTTTAAAACCACTTCTGAGAAGTTCACACGAGTGAGAAGAAACATAACGAAAAAAAAAAAGATTTTACCTTGACACTGTACAGATGACACATTGTGCATCTCAATAAAGAAACAGTCGGCCTCTGGACAGTAAGACATAGTGTTTAGTGGGCATTCTGACAAGAGTTACTGAAAGCACTATTGTTCCATCAGGGAAACTCTACTGTTGTCTGACAGCTGGAGCCTTGCTGCTGCTCTTTATAAACACTTCCACTTTCTCCCTGTAAATAGTTTACAGAGACAAATCCACACACTGAGGCGGTGCTGTAGTGAGGCAGGGAGTGAAAACACAGCTACTGTGGATGGATGGAAACTAGATGTGGAGAAAACTATTCTCACAATGCTGAAGCGTCTATTTGGAAAGCTGCGTGTACATATGGTTAAGAGAAACTGTTTACGTGAGTCCACATATCATGGCACGTTACACATCTCCACCCACTGACACTGTAACCGGATAAGCAGACAGCCTGACAACTTGACTCACCAGTCACATTTATAGCATCCCCCCCCCCTCAGGAAAACACCTACCAACACATACCCACGCCCACTGCCCACCATGGCAGACAGTTGGTTTGGTCATCAACTTTCTTGATCTGCCTCAACAGCTGTAAGTCTAAACTTGCAGCCCCCCAGTTGTGCAGCAACTCATAGTGAGTAGGGAAAAGGGGACTTGAAACTAGGACAGAGCAGTCTGGCCCCTTTCCCTTCGAACCAGAGGCATAGATTTGCGACAAGGGGAGAGAAGACACTAGTCTTAGACGGAGAGAGAAAAGGAGAGGAGACTTGGTGGGAAGCTTGCTGCAGTCACTGAGGAAAGAAGCCCCTGGGACACAGACCACTGTGTTCACATTGAAGAACATCCAATTTTATAGATTTTTTTTTTTTTTTTTTCTATCATATCAGGGGGAGAATATTCACTGAACAGAAACCTCATCACCTGGAAACATGCACAAGCGCACAAAGATTAAGATTGCCATCTTCGTGCTGCTGGTGGGCATGGCTTGCATGTTCACGGCTGTGGTAACGGACCACTGGGCAGTGCTCAGTCCACGGGTGGAGAAACTCAATGATACCTGCGAGGCGGCCCACTTCGGCCTATGGAGGCTGTGCAAGAAGCAAATCTACATCAGCTCGGAAACCTACAAGGAGGGGCATGGCTGCGGACCTCTCAGCCTGCCTGGAGGTAAGAGATGATCGGAGCAAAACTCTTCTGTAACTGCCAGATAAAATTATAATAAAGCTGAAATGCACATTTTGCTTTCTGTCTCTGTTGCTGTACTATTTAGACTAGGGGCATGGATCTATTGTGTATAAATATTGTGCGTCTGTGACTGTAAGTTGCTTCTGTGCAATCCACACCGCAGCTCTGAGGTATGAAGCTTCTAAGAATAGATGCAGGCTCACCAGACATGTCATATGACATTTTAAAGTTTCATAAACTTCCTAATAATACTGAGGACAGATCATATTCTGAATGACATGCACGAAGCCTTCCATAGTGTAGTGATAAACTTTTTTTCACTGTGAAAGCATGGTTGATTTTTCATCTAAAACATTCTGGGAAAAAAAATGTCCATTGTCGTTCATCAGTGGTGTTGAAATGTCTTGGCCGAACACATTAGTCTCTGAGTCCAGGCCCCGTTCAGATATCTGATGGTGCGTTTCTGCTGCTGAGCCGCAGTCAGCTGGGTGGTGGTCCCCACTGCCCCTCAATTGAATAAGCCAGAGGGTGAAGGTGGAAACAACATCCAGCCAGCTCAGGCCCCCTGCAAAGGCCTTGAAAGGATGCTTTAGCTATCAGTTAGCTGTAAAGACTTAACTAGACCTCAGCAGATATTGGACATCAACCAGAGATGGCTGAGCATGAGCCACGGAGTCCCAAGAGGCTTTCGCTGAGCAAACACCAAACACCACAACAGCTGATTTTACCAGCTTGTGTCTCCTTTCTATTCTAAGGTGTAATTATTAGTAATAACCGGCCGGCATATCCTGTAGATAATTGATGCTCCATACATCATGGGTGCACCTGGCATATACAGACACTCTCTGGAACATCTTCAGGAAATTAAAAAAGCCCACAGTCAGTGATGGAAAGCAACTGAGACACACTGTAGTTAAATTATACAATTCTAGGTCCTTTTACTTTATTCCAGTATTCCAGTTGGTAACATTTTATTTCATAGGTCCCATAATTTCTTTATAATCATATTTGTATTGCAGGTTGGCTGAAAAATATGTAAACATTGTCTGTCTGTGTGGCTGTTAATTCAATACAGTCCAATATTTGGGAAGATCCAAGTACAGTAATCCCCAGAATACTGTCAGAATAATTCTTTAAAATGAAATAAAATAAAATGAAATAAAGAAGTGTTACCTTCCTATTTTATACCTCTACTTCATTGCACTTCAGAGGAAACCATAGTGGAGTGTATTCTTCTTTTCCCCCAGTATACATTCAAAGTATTTGATAGCTACATCTACTTGTTTCTTGCATTTTATATACTCATGAAATGCATTTCAAGTCCAATCATTTCATTTAACATACACTATAGTGCAACACTGTAAATGGGGCAGTTTTACTGCTGTCAATAGTATTTTGGGATGAAATAATTTTATGAAGTATGTTTATGTGGTGTTGATACTTGAATTTATTTGAAGGATCTCCCACCACAGTTATTAACCATAAGCAGCCTTGAGATTACTATGGCTAAACCCACCACACTCCATTTAAATAAGCAGTCATTATATCAAGGGAAAACACACTTAATAAAAGTAGACAGAGACAAAATAAAAGTGACAAAGCCCACTTGTTTTCCCTTTCCACTGTTCCAACAATCCCCAACTCTGGTTTGAAATAAACCCTGAATTCAGATGTGAAAATATGCTGGCTCTGTATGCACTAAAATTACTGTTTATTTGATGATGCTGTGGTCAACTAATAGGTGCTTTGTATTCCAACAACAGCTCACCTTGCTATGAATGTCTTGAATTAAACTTTCTCTGATATCAGACGCTGTTATAGCTGCTTGAATAAAAAGCAGACTGTAACTGAATAAAATGGATGTAAACAGTGCTGAGCAGTCACTGTCTAGCAGTGACTCATGTCTCGATGACTTGTGGTGAGAGTCACTCAGCCGTAGAACTGCGCTGGCATCTGAGAAACCATTATGTGACTGTGGATGGTTATCTGACCCTGACATGCCACTTTAATTAAATTAGCCTGGAACTTCCCAACAAATTAGTCAAACTGACAAAGCTGAGAGAAACTCCCAAAATATGTCCCTGTAAGACTTTTGGGAATCCCGGGCACTGTCCGGGCCATTCCAGGAGCAGGTGGAATGTCTGAGGGTGCTTCGCTGGTGCAGACATGCCAGGCATGTGCTGAATATATGAAATCAGCTCGGCCCACCCAGGCATGAAGGGAATTCTTCAGATTGTAACGACAAGTGGCTTCTAGAGCCTTTACACACACACACACACACATTAAGTGGTGATCTATAAATATTAGGAATTATTCTATATTATATAATATGTATTGCAAAAAGCCAAAACGTCTTCACAAGCAGCATGATCCTATCTTTCATGTGTCAAAAAATACATGTGATTTGTGCAGCCTTTATTGAAGGAGTAAGCACTGTAAATCAGATGGATGTTTCATCAGTGTCCAGGGGTTTCTCCTAACTCAATAGCTGTATTTGGACAGGAATGCTATTGTTTATCATAGTCAGCCACACGTCTTCAGAGAGTTGTCAACCTCTGATCCAAAGCAGGACTTAAACAGTGTGTGAGGACGTCCCTCTCACTGTGAGACACTCATCTGGAAAATATGGGCTGAGTTATTGTTGAGGTATACTGCTGACAAAGCGCAGATGGTGAGATGATCTCAGGATAACTTTTGATGCAGACTTATGTCAATTCAGCTTGAAGAAAAAGAGCCGAAATTTACCTGAGGGCCATAGGTGCAGAGTTTGGGAGGTGGTTCTGTGGTGGGGGCAGAAACATGTCCCTCTTTAATATTTAGAACATGTTCATTTGTGCCCCTAAATAAAAACATGAAAGCAGCAGAGGGCTTCTATTTGAATGATATTAAAGTTATTTCCACTATAAAAGGCACAAATTGTTGCAAAACAGTTCACCAGAATGCATTAAATTAAGTGTGAGGACCCCCACCCCCCTCCTTTGTTGTGATATGTGTTGCCCGTTCCCCCAGTGTTGATATAAAACCTACACCCTTGCTGAAGGCTATTTTAGTTTTAGGTGCTAAACTCCAGTCTGTGTCGTCCTGTTTTCTTTTCATACCGTGATTTTTTTTTTTTTATACTGGCTGTCTGAGCTGCTGCGAGCTGTAAATAAGCAACATCAGATGTGTTACAAAGCTCTCCCTTGCCACAAAGACAGGCGATTAATTAACTGCAATGTACTCACCATGGTGACGGGAACAGAAAGGGTGTGATTTTTTTTAAATCATATTGTGCAAACTGCATGGCAAGCAGTCGTTGTGCTTATAAATATAGGCCACGTAAATACTCAGCTGTCTTGGGTGGAAGCTGCAAGGGTTGGGTATGCACGCCAAGTGCAGCGCTCCTCTGAGTGACGGGGCCGCCTGGAAGAGTCAGGCATAGCTCTGAGGCTTGCTGTCCCACCAAAGTGTTCCCACGAGACCCTCCTGCAGCCTCACTTCTCCGCGCAGCCCCACACAGTCACTCAAATTACTTGACACTCCCGGGGGCTGGGGTGCATAGTCCAAAAAGAAAGTGGTGCCACTGGTATTTTGCCTTTATAGGCACTCATGTGAGCTACCAACCCAGAGATAGGCATTGTGCGTGGGGATGGATAATGTCTTCAACACATGTAGACATATGTGCAGGGGAGAAGCTAGATACATGTTAGGGAATAGTTAGGGTTAGGGAATAAATCACACAATAAATTTAATTGTACTCTGTTACAGTTACTGGGGAAAAAAAAGGATTTGCATTAAAATTACCAGTCAAAATGTTGGTGATTAAAAAGGGTTTACATCCAAAAATATTCCTCATACAAAGAGTATAATATTCATTCTGTTGATTTGCATCTTTTCCCAATGGGTGCAACACCAAAATCTGTGACCCAGTGCCAGACTCCATTAAAAAATGCTAAGTTTTGTGTGTTTGTGATTGGTTAGTGTTAGGATAGAGGGGCTGGGTCACTGATTCTGACAGGTCACAGAATTTGATGCAACACCTTCGTTTGAGAAAGGCTATTTCTGGACATTTGTAAGCTTTACTGCCCAGTTTAACACATTTGTTAGAAAAGTAATTCAAAAAAAGTAACTGTCTGTAATGAGTTGCATTGTTTTGACAAATTAATTAAAATAGTTACATTACTTATTATATTTTTAACGGGGTAGCGAGCAATCTGTAACCTTCACTGCATGTATTCTATTCTGTGGAGTGTGCTCAGACTCACAGAGCTCAACAGGTATCAGTCAAATGTAGAGTAAATGTGATTTCCTTGAATTAATACAATTTGCGTGCAAGTTATAAAAAAAAGTTTAGCATTAAAACCTGCAGTGCTGCAGAGCAAAATACACTAATTTGTACACTTGTGTTGACTCTGTAAAAACACAACTGAAGTTGTATTCACTTGATTCTGCTGATGGATCTAAGAATGAGGAAGGTCATGACACCCAAATAGAGTCCTCAAAACAAAAACCCAGGCTCAGGAGTCTGTCAATCTTAGCTCCCGCCATGGACAAAATGAATAGACAGTGCATAGCAACGCTATATAAAGTGTAAACTATGATGTGCAGATATGCTGCTAATCTCCTGTCCTCTCTTGATCTCTGGAAAGATGACAGATTGCCCTATTAGGAGCAAGAGAGACTTTACAGAGCTTGTCAACAGAGCCTAGCAGGACTAAGACCGGCAACAAGTGGTGCAGCGACGCGTGCGAGTGTGTTCGCCTGTGTCTGCATGCTTCTACAGATGAATACAGATGAATTTATGACCACCAGCATGTCCTCATGATTTCATGAATGCTCAGGCTCTAAAGATAGTACAAAAAGGTGTAATTAGGCAACACGCATAGTCACATGCGGGAATAAAGCCGCTTGATGCAGATAATGAGCTCAAAGCATCCACTATAAGGCTAAATAAATGCCGAGTGGCTCCACTTAAACACACATAACAAACCAGGTCTGCATTTAGTGAATGAGGAGCCACTTGGCCTGAAATCTTATCTCATCCAGAGATCATGCTGTTGAAAGAGTTGTCTCGTGTTAAAGCTCAGGGATAAAGTAGACTGTCGGGTGGATTTGCATTTCCTTAAAAAACATGAATATTCGCAGTTTTTGGGGACTGAGTGAAGTTCAGAGATATTTTTCAGCTTCCCTTTTTGAATGCAATGTTTGGCTCTGAAGTATAACAAGTTGACGAGCCTTTATCACGCCCTCATATGTGCCTTCCACAGTGAAAACAGTGGAGCTTGTTGCTTAGTAACAACCTCTGTTTTTTTATGGCTAGTCCCTGTCCTCATTCATAAAAACATCTTTTTTGTATGTGTGCCGTATTGTGCTGGCCCACAGCATTAACAGCCTGTAATTTCAAAGGAGGTTTTTTGTAAACATTGTAATGTTGACTTGGCTTGGAAAAATATGATTCAGAGATATTGTTTGTGCCTATTATATCAAATTACTAATTTCCTGGTCGAGCCATCTGACATCCTTTTTAGCTTATTTTCATGGATTCGAGGGTACATAGGAAAATTGCCTTACCATCTCAGCACGGGTCATAGAGCTCGTACCGTTATACGATACCATGCAGTGCTGCATATTTTCACATGAAAGCATTTCACTGACGCCCCATGGTGAGTTGTATGTAAAAGGGGATCAAGAATAGGCGTGTGAGTGCAGACAGCATGGCCAGGATCACGGATATGCACTTGACTTTGCATGCGATTAAGTGATCTGGTGTTACATTCAGTACATAAATGGTCTCACTCAGCACATATCATCAGGACCTGCGTGCTATTTTCTTTTATTGCCAGTCCTCTGGGTGCATGATGTAAAGCCTCCGATGTATAGTACCAGCCGCCCTTTGTGCACTTGATCAGCTACTTTTAACCATGTATACATGTTTAAACCTCTACAGGAAGTATGTGGTGTGAAATAAGTCAAATGTAATCAAGATTTGACAGAAAAACAAACCTGTAATCTTTTCTTTTCTTTTTTTTTTTTTACAATTGGCATAGCATCAAAGAATATTTGCTCTAGCAAACTCGCAGCCTGTGATCACATAAAGCAGCCTGGCTTTATCCCCAAGGTTTAACACCTGCTCTGTTTGTGAAAAAAATTATTGCAATGTCTGCTGTAACCATTTTTACTTTGACTGTCAAACCACACAAAGCAGACCAGGGTCTGCACGGCATCACACAACCATTTCAGTGGTAATATTATCCCGGTGGTGTCAATGTGTGAGATGCTTTTGGAAAAACAATGCAGACAGATTTTAGACAGTGTGAAGTGTTCAAAGTATCATATTCATATGATACATATGGTGCATAAGTATGTAGGCAAAGCTTGAAGAGAAGTGTTAAAAAGTTCAGTGGTTTCACAAAGGAAGAAGACATTATCCAAAACAGATTAGGTGTGGGGTTAACAACAAAATGTGTGTTGAGATGAAACAACTTTTATAGAGATCTGAAACTAAAGCAACTTGATTTAAGTTAAGAGATTTGCATCAACAAAGTAAGAGAATCAAAGAATGAGCACACAACACTCTCTGGCTTCCATCACGCTGCCATTTTAATTAACTAATTAACTATTATAGTCATGTCTCTGCTACATGACCCTTTCTTGATACTTCCCTTGCCTTTTATGCATAAAGCATGTATTTGCATATGAGGACATTTGAATTTAATATCATGAAATTTCATGAGAGAGAGCCGAACTTAAAAAAAAAAAAAAGACATAAAAGAACAGTTCAATCAAATCCACTTAAGTTTTAATTATTCAGGCCAAATGACTGTGTAATGTAAAGCCTCATGGTGAGGAACCCACAGAGAATTATTTATGAGTTAGAGAAAGTTTTTGCATTTTGTACCTGATTGTTTTGGTTTTCGACATGGATGTATAAGGAGACCTGGATACAGCATTGGAGGCGGGGTCCTGCTCATTCCTATGGGAGTTGCTCAGCGGTGCAGAAATAAAAGAGCCCAGTGCCAAGTAGTATCAAAACTTTTCCACTTGCATTCAGTCATTTTCGCACTGGGAGTCTGATCCTGACCGTCGAGTTCCCGTCCAATCAGCAGACTTTCCGCTGCTTTCATCTACGGAGCTGCACACCTCTCGGAGAACAGTTAGTTCAACATCTGCCACACTTGGAGCTAACATCCAGCCCTCAGTCTTTAAATGATCCCTCTTCTGTTAAATCCACGAATAACCATAAGGTAACATTAGCTGTGTGCTGCTAACAAGCAGCCCTATCACTGAGTGTGTGTGGCTAGACTCTCACCAAGTGTCCCCATTGAGGAGCTCACACTGCTGCAGCAGCAGCTACAACCCATTAAGTCTTTATTTTGGTGGAGACCAAAACAGAGCTGAATGGAGTGAATATTTGTCTTAAATTTATCAAGTGGCCACAAATATGATTCCAAATAAATGATAATGTTGCTCTGCATCTGCTGGATGTGTCGGCAGCTACTAACACGTATGCAATATCAACTTCATATGGTGATAATATGTTAATGTTGTGTTTACAGCTTGTGCTGCCTCCAAGTGACCAAAAACAAATCAATAATGCAGGCTTAACTTTGAACTAAGTCCTTTTTTTTCTTTCTTTTCACAGAGGAAAACTGCACCTACTTCAGACACTTCACTCCGGGGCAGGATGCCGAGATATTTGAATATAAAACACAAAAAGGTAGGTTGGTGTTATTGGTTCTCCAGCGGTGTTTACTTTCATTCCACTCCTCCATCATTTGTGAATTCATTTGGTAAATATGTTCCTTGGAACATTAGGACAGCCCGGTCTGTGTGAAGTCGAACATCAAGCCGGCTGCATCACATATTCCCAACTGACCTCGCCTGCTGCTGTTGCTGCGGCTTTGCCCTCTGTGGGTTCAAATTTTCATTCATGTTTCATTTCTGATCACGGAACAGTCATTGATGTCACGGCAGGTGTCTTCAACTGACTGTCAATGACAAAACCCTTTAAAGGACGCGAGGAGGTTCTAGGTGAAAGGCAAATGAATTTTCCTTTATCTTTTCCCAACCTTTTGTCCAACTGGCTAAAAGTCAATGTGCCCACGCAAGTTATAACTGGCATAACTTTATGACTCTTAAAGCAGAAACAAAGCCCAATGCAATGCATGTCACATGGCTTTATTTTTATAGGGTGCATATACTAATGCTTTTTGAAAATCGAACATTTTTTTGTTGGGAGTTTGCTTCCCCTGTGATGGCGCCCGCTGGGAGTCAAAGTTCACTCACTAAGCCACTGCATTCACAGTGTACTGACACAAGGCTGACCATGTTTCACACAGGGTGCCTCGGGAACAGTATAGGACATGTACTCTATATCCAGTACAGTGAACATTTCATAGCTGTGTGTGTGTGTGTGTGTGTGTGTGTGTGTTTGTTCCAGTCCCCCATTCCTTCCTTCCTCTCTCCAGTGACCCCTGTTACAGCTGTGACTGTACCGAGCCCAGCCAGCGCATGTTGTATGACAGCCCTCCCATGTAATGTGCGTTAGGGGGTCGAGCACATGTGGAACACTGTCACACTCAATTATTGGGGTGTAAATGAGAAAAGTCTTGTGCATGGAGTCGTACACACCCCCACACTCTAAACTCAGGGATGCTAAATGCAAGAATATGTGGGTAACCCTCCCCCATCCTCTAACACACACACTTACACACCCACACAGCGTCCCGATGCTGATGGCCAGCCCTTGAGACACACACTGCAAGTTTGCTGGAATGATTGCAGCACTGACCTAAATTCCCTGCAGTGTTACTCACTCTTGATTGAATCATTTGGCTATACCATAATGGTGCATAAGCTTGAATGAGCATAGTAGATGTATATGTCACCGCAGGCACATCCATCCATACAGTGAGACTCTCATCTGCCATCGGGATTTTGCCAGCACAAAATAAATGAAGTGTAATGAAAATCTTGTAAGTTGAGAACAGTCAGGAATAATAGGCATGGAACTGGCCCTTTGGAGGTTCCTCATATATTTTACCAACACAAGTTAACTATGTAAAATGTCTACATAAACTTTATTTTACCATCTTATTTTGAAGGACTGTTTCCTTGGTCAGCAAATAAAACATAAAAAAGTCACCTGTATACCATGGCCAGACATACAGTTTCACCTGAGTGTGTGTGTGTTTGTATAGAAAAGAAAGAATAGCTAGATGTGTGAGACTTAGCATACTTCAGCCCCGTTTCCACTGAGCGGTACGGTTCAGTTAAGTTCAGTTCAGTTTGGTACGCTTTTTTTCCATTTCCATTGTGAATGTTGGGGATGGTACCAATGGAACCGTTCCATACTGTCCCCATTACTTTGCACACGGATCTGGTACTAAAAGGTGGAGCTGTGAACACTGCAGTCTGTTGATTGGTCAGTAGAGGACGGTCACTCTGCTCAGG
>JAPZEB010000020.1:22114185-22143499 GCA_029783705.1 Chaetodon striatus | reverse complement strand
TGAACAAAACCTTTTTTTTTTTTTTTTTTGCTTTTTCTTTTTCTTCATCCACAAATCAATACAAACTGATAAAAACAGGGATAAAAACCAGCCAGGTCATCTCAACATGCATGAAAAGAAAAGTCTTCACATACAAAAAAAAAAAAAAAAAAATCCATGTTGATTGTTGTACAGCGGTGAGAAAACAGAACAGGACAAATCCAGCAACATATACTTAAAAATATGTATTGTACAGTGAAATAAGTTTTCTTATAACAGCTGCAACAGAAAGTCTCCTCTTTGTCAAATCAGCCAGACACCGTCTTAAAAAAAAGAAAAGAGAAAATCTAAAAAGTTACAACAAGATGTCGCAACTACCAACTGGGTTGTTGTTGTCCATTTCTAGAATTATTATTATTTTTTGTGAATTTGCATAATTAAAAAGGGCATACCTCTTCTTTGAACAGCTTCTACAAAATTGAGGCGCTCCCAAAGTTCTTGTTTGTAAATACCTAGAAAATGCATATTTACAAGTATGTGTTGTTCTCCGCTAAGTCAAAAAATCTGGACCTTCGAAATACAATGTCAAAACTCAAACACGTACAAATAAAACCATGAAGCTCTCCGCTGACTGGTACAAACACATCTAAGTTATTAGTCGTGGGGTACTAGCTTTCTGAAGCAGTGACACTTTAAGAGATTTAACAGTGACTAACTGCCGTGTGGACACCATGAAACAGCAGGGTGATATTATTACAGTTTGATCAATTTGCAAATGGGGCAGTGGTGTTTCAACAATTAAAATTAATTACATAGAGCAGGACCGAGCACTGGATGACTGTTTCCAGTATTGCTTTCATTATAAAGGAAAAAACAAAAAACCTTGGCAGATGTAGAATCAGCATCTTTTTTTTATATTTTATATTTTACCTGCGAGGGACTTCAGATCACCGGGGCTTCAGTATGTAAGCAGTGAAATTCATGTGCATGTAAGCTGTGTGGCCTCCGTGTGTGTGCGTGCATGTGTGTGTGTGAACTAATGTCGAGCAACTCACTGACTGGAATTCAATCATGAATTGTCTCTGTGTTATGTTCATCATGTGTTTTAGGTTGTGAGAGAAGAAAGTCATGTGAATGTTGCAAATGGAAAACTTGGTCAGAGCTTTTTCAATTAAAGGGTAAGTTTGGTATTTTTCAACCTGGACCTTTTTTTCCCATGTTTTTCTGGCTAAGTGACCAATGGATACGACAATTTTTTAAACTTACCCAGCATTCAGTGGGAGCACTGAAGCTGGCAGCAGTGAAAAAGGCTACGATGTTATCAGGGCATATTCACCTGTTAATTTCCGCCCAATAAAAGTGCTTGTTTTTGCCACTGACAGGCTCAGATTATTATTCCAAGTGTCTGACAACATTATGCAGAGTATCCCTATGTAGTATCCCTTGGATGCCCTTATGTCATAGAGTAAGATCCTTTTTAATTAACCGGAAACAGCCCTATCATCACAATCACCAAGCCCACCAGACTGCATTTAAATAAAGAGAAATTTAAGTGTGTATAGAGCCAGAATATTTTTACATCTAACTGGGTAAATTAAGGGTTTATTTCAACCAAAGCAGAGTTGCTGATTGTTGGAACCGTGTAAAAAAGAGCCAAGTGGGCTTTTGTGAGTTGTATTTTGCTTGTGTTGACTTTGAATGAAAAGGGTTTTTACAGTGATAAAATTACTGGTTTTTTAAATGGAGTCCGGTGGGTTTGGTGATAGTGATTTCTGGGCTGTTTCTGGTTAAACAAAAAGGGTCTCCTCTTTAACAAAAAAGGCCTATATCTGCAGGGATCCTTCAATACTCCTGTCAGACACTTATAATAATCTGAACGTTACTGGCACTTTAAGCAGACATTATGCTGCACAAATGCCCCAAGTGTTACATTACAGCCTGTAGCATCGCTCAACACTGAACCACTTTCAAAAATTGTCACTTTGACATAATAACAAAAAAAAGGGTCCAGGTTAAAAAAAAAAAAAGAAAAAAATCAAACTTACCCTTTAAATCAAAGTGAAAAAGATTAATCTACTGCTTTAATATTAATATATCAGACCAATATATCAGATCAGACTGAAAAACAGTGAATAATGTAAGTCTCTGAATGACCAGGAACAACGTGTACGACATTACTGATTCATTCTTGTTATGCACAGTCTAAAAAACAGACACTTTAACAGTCACACGATTTTGAACAAATTATTGTATAGTCACTTTTACTGCTTTCTTTTTTGGTTAAATCTCAAGTCGAGTGTTGAAACAGATGGGGGATTTGTTTGCTTTGCATTTCCTGATATTAGGGATAGTGAAATGCTTTTAACTTACTATGGCCAATGATCAATGTGTTCGTTAAAACCCAAAGCAAATATTAGCTCACAGGAGAAATACATGATTACTGTTTATTATAAGGTTGCTCAGATATTAAAGGATTGTCTTTAAGAGAAAATGAAGAATGATCTTTGGGCAGTCTGGCTCATATTATGAAAAGTTATTAAGAAATTAGTATAAGTAAATTTTAGTTTGTCCAGAGCATAGACAGCATCAACAATCTGAATAATACACAGTACGCTCTCTGCTACACTGACCAACATCTAGGCCATTTAGAATAAAATAAAAAGCCACCAACACTGAAGAATTATTGATGTGTGTTTTCAAATGTCAGGGTATTTACTGTGACTCTACAGTTTCAGCACACTTCAGATTTAACCAAAAAATACCAACAGCTTGCGTGTTCAAAAACGTCTGGCAGTGTCGATCACACCCTCAGCTTCAACTTACCTATCGTGACACACCACTCTGACCTCACCACTCTCTCTTCACTTTCACAAACCTTCAGAGTACTGCAACCTTTTCAAAACAAAAAAAGCTTTATGTCAATTCTAGACCAAAAAAAAAAAAAACTCATTTCATATCCCCAGCAGATTTTGAAACATTTCCATGGTGAAAGATTTTTGTTTACACAAACAAAAGAAATAAAATAAAATGACTGAGCATCGGCCACAAGCGAAGCAGTTTGGGATATTCTTATCATAGAAAGCGACGTCTGGTGTTCTCTGATCCTTAAAACAAACAAAAGAGGAATGACATGTTGTTGCTATTTTGACATTTTCACACTGTATCTATTGTTGCTGATGAGACATTGGTGAAAAGTAAAATACGCAATCAATATTTGTATTGTTATTTTTCAGTAAATAATCACATTTACTACTAACTCACAAAAGATAATTCCCAGCTATTCCCAGGGTGTCTAAGAATTAAGGATCAGAAGCCAACAAACAGAAAATAATTCATAATGCAAATGCTAGCATGATACAGGAATTTAAGGACATGTCTGTGGCATACAATTCAGTCTTTTATTTTCTTTATATTTACAGATTAGAGGAAAATTTATCTACTTCTATACACTGTTCCATGTAGTTTCTGTGTCAGTTGACCACTTAGCTTTTGTCCGTTACCACGACTACAGTAGTATGAAAATCAAGACGTAACGTCCACTCAAAACTGAAGAATACAAAATGATAAAAACTTCAACATACTTATTTAGTAACCAACAAAACCAACTTCAATAAGGAAAAATATGCAGGTAGCTAAGTGGTCAACCAACTCTCGCCTTTTTTATTTTTATTTTTTTTTTTTGTTTTTTTTTTATAACTTTTTTTTAGCATTACGTACATATACAAGTGTAGATAATATAAGTATATATTCATATATACATAATGAGTATGTATATATACCAGTAATGCATTCATTATATATACTTATTTTCTTCACAGATATGTGAAACAGGAGAAAAGATGACTGTTACAAATAAAAAGTTAAAATGAAACAAAATGCAGAAAACAAACCTACTGATAGAAACAATTTGTAAATGCACTTTGCACTATTTTTTTGTGTTTTTGGAACCGTTTTGCTTTTTTTTTTTGTTTGTTGATTTTTTTATTTTTTTTATTTCATCACTTACTTATTATATGGGAGAGACACTCATTTAAAGTAGGAATAGTACCCATTGCTACCATTTGAACTTCCTATACTCAGCTCTTGTAGGAGTGATAGGGGGTCGCTGTTCTTTTTGACCTGTTCAGGGCGAACAGCTCGGGGTTTGGGTGGAGCGCGGAGGGCGCTGGCATAGGACATGGTGGGTGGTTTGTTTAAATTTGGAGCTCCCTGGCTGGCTTCTGTGGGAGCCTGTGGCGGTGGCGGCGGCGGTGGCTGCTGCTGCTGCTGCTGCTGCTGCTGCTTGTTATTGGGCATTAGAGGAGGAAACTGTCCAAGGTGCTGAAGGGAATTGAGGGAGTGTGGGTATGTTTGCTGTGCTGCTGTGGCCTCTGCCTTCACCTGCTCCTCCGTCTGACGAAGGGCCTTGGAAGCTGTCGGATCCAGAGGTAGACAAAAGCAAAGAATTGGAAAGGTGCCCCAGAAAGATAAGAGGTGAGTAAGACTTGGTGGGAACATGATAAAATGTTCTAAAGCAAACAACACAACTTTCTGTGAAAGAACATACTGCCTAACGAAAGCATATTTGTTGATACATACCCATAAGGTCCCGGTGCTGAGCGAGTGTGCCGGCTCCGTTACATGGAATGTTCTGGAACGGACCGGGACCCCCACCATTACTGGGCCAGAGGTCATGTGAGGGGTAACTGTAGGGGGCTTGTGGGTGGTGATGGTGCTGTATGTGTGGATGAGGGTGGTCCTGGGGGTCTGACGTGCAGGGCTGGGACTGCTGGGACAGGGCATTGTGGGCGTTGGCTGGAGATGATTCATCTGGGTAGCTGGAGGAGATGCGCCGCTGATAGAGGGGCCGACCTGGACCTCTGGGTTCATACTGCGAAGACAGTAAAGGTGGATAAGAAAGAGAAAAGGTTGAGAACAATGCATGTAAAAGGAGAACTGGATACAACATCAGAGCCAGTCACTCCTCTTTCTTTTGGGCGTTTTTGCCTTTATTAATAGGACAGCCTGAGAGACAGAGAAGGAGAGGTCTCCCCAAGAGGCGGTCATTCCTATGAAAGTTGCTTAGTGGCCTATGAAGCCAAAAAAAATGCAACTTCCTTGTGTAAAATTACCCAGATCTCCAGCAATTCTTCTGCATTGTTGGGCCCATAGAGAAGCTGCACTAAAGACTTTGACAGGCTTTGCAGCCAACTTTCAGTTTAACCCTCCTATAACTTGAAAAAGGATAAAATGATTTAACCATGAGGCTCTTCTAGACATTCATTGGATCAAATGGATCAAATCCAAATAATGAAACTAGTCAGTTGGCGGGGCTTGGGACACTCAGAACAATTCATCCACTGATTTACAGACAGCTGTTTCACAATGTAAGTCCATGGAAAAAAAATCTCTTTGGGCAACAGGGCATCACATGGCGGACCTGGAAGTTGTAATCCCACAATTTGGCCACAAGGTAAAATTGGATTTTAAAGTCTGGCGCTGTTCCTGGGGGCTTGGTGAGGGGGGAAACTAAGTCGGACAGGATGGTGGGCAATATGACCTTCAAAATAAAAGTGACTTGCAAATCTAAAGAGGCAGTTGTCTAGAAACAAGTCAGTGTCATCTTTTTACAGCATTTACTGCTTCAGTGATGGAGGCGTAAATGAAAGAAAAAACTAAAAGTCAAATAACTGTTATATATTTTTTACATTCTGCACCACTGCTGTGCACAGAGCACCTCCTTGTTTCATAAAGATCAAAGACCCACAGTATTAATAAATCTAGTCCCTCTAGTGCAGGTCTTACTTATTTATTAGGTCATACTTGCCACTAATAAAAATAAGACAGGGCAAACAAGTGTTTATCTTATGATAAGCATATAAAGGCACATATCCATAATCCATCTTCTCCTTGTAATACAACATTGGAGCTATGTGTCTTAATATTCATTCTGCATCTCTGTCAAACTGGGGTGATTTGATGTTAAGTATCCACATTTGCCTGTCAGCACACGTCACTTAGATTTGTTCAGACGCTTTAAAATCTCAACTTCATGCAACGTTTAGAGCTGAGTATTTGAGGAAAGACAGACTCAGCTAATCCCATCATCATGTGTACAACTGTACCTGTGTGCAGACATATTAAACCATTACAGTATGTGTGACAGGTGATGCATAATTTTTCCGGTTTTACAGATTGTCAGACAGGTAGAAAGTCAGAAAGAGTGATGAAACAAGTTCTTCTCTAATGTATTTTAAGCAGTAATTTGGACTTAACATGGAGTGCCACAGTTTACACTCACTCTTGCAGTGACTTCTACATGTGACTTTGACCATTAAACAAGCTGGCCATCAAGCCTGGCTAAGAGCTTGTTTGTTCCACATAGCACTATTTGGGATGTTATGGGATCTACGGGTGTACAAAGGTTTGGTACTCCAAACACACAAACAGTGTATATATATAAAGTATTTTCTGCCTGCACTGAAACCTGGAGATTTCAAACACTTAAGGATCGAAGGAATAATCCAAAGAAAGAACTAAACTCACCTCATCTACATTGTGAAGGGCTGTGGCTGCTGATGTTCTGGGGGACAGTGGGTGGTAGGACTCCTGGTCTGGACCTTGATTTTGTTGGTGTTGCTGCTGCTGCTGCTGCTGCTGCTGCTGTTGTTGTTGTTGTTGTTGTTGCTGTTGCTGCTGCTGCTGCTGCTGCTGCTGTTGTTGCTGGTGCTGATGGTGAAGTTGCATCAGGTGGACTTGCTCCTGCCTGCTGGGGTGAGCCATGATGGGCAGTCCGTAAGGAAGGCCGTGGCCCTGGTTCCCTAACAGGTGGTTCTGCTGCGGTGGGCTTACTGACGCAGCTCCACCGTGAGGCCACTGGGCCTCTTGCAGAAGGTATTTGACCTGGGAGGGAGGGGGGCTGGCAGAGTGGGCTGGTGGCTGGTGTGGGTAGCTACCAGTATTATACAGGGGGTTCCCTGGGTGCTGCTGCTGCTGCTGCTGCTGCTGCAGAGCTGGGTTGTTTAGAAGGTTGTCATTGAGGAGGTCGCGGCCTGCGTCATGGGAGTAAGGTCCTGATGGGAAAGGGCCAGCATGATTGGAGGTGGCGGCTAAAGAGGATGAAGGGTCACCTGAGGCACGGGACTGGGACTGGCGGTACTGGAGGAGACGAGATTGAGGTGGGGGCTGCATCTCAGCTGCGTCCCTGGGTTCAGGCTGTTCCTGCGGGGGCATCTCTCTCAAGAGGCCCGGGTACCTGGGAATTGAAAATGTATTACTTTATACCTAAACCCAGTATCACGTTTGCAAGCTGCGAAGAGGAAAAAAAATATTTGGAAACAACAGTAACAGGGGTTAACAATAAGTAAGGGCAACCAACGAAATGAAGGTACAGCAATAGTAATGATTCAAGTAAGTCCAATTTCAAGCAGTTACTGCATTGTACACCAAATTTTGAATCCCACACAATATTTTCAATGTTCAATAATAAAACTGTAACATTTCTGTAGTATCAATTTACCAAACAATTAAAAATGACAACACAAACTGGTGCTAAGTCTAACCTGTTGAAAGGTGGCCCCGTGGAGGCAGGAGTAACAGCGTCATCCTCCATGTTGGCACTAAGGCCCCAGTTAGCTGCCCGAAGCAGCTGATGGGGGAAGCGAGCCATGCCAGGCTGAGCGAGGTGGGCGAGCTGTTGGGGCAGAGGGAAGGCGACGTTACCCTGGAGGAAGTGTCCTGCCGTCTCTCCCCACTGGCCCAGTCTGGCTGCCTGCTGTTGCTGCTGTTGCTGCTGCTGGCTCAGGGCCTCTAAAGCCAACGGACCCTGGAGGTCTGAAAGGTAAAGCATGTAATTAGTTTTACAGTCACTGGTGATGTCCTCATATCTCAGTGGGCTGAGGAACCGTCCACTGATTAGTTTAGATTATCTTTAAACTGATTCATTATGAATTATAATCTACAAGAGTTAATGTTTCAATTAAGGAAGGGTACCAAGGAAGAAAATATAATTTCATTCATTTTCTATACACTGCTGTTCAATAGTTTGATATCTCCTACTACAAAAGCTTGACTGGATAGAGTCAGATGACTTGACAGGTTATTATTATGTATGGAGGGTAAGCAAAAAAAGTCATGTTTTGTGGAGAAGAAAACACTGCAATGGTTCAATCAGACTGACAACTCAAAGGGTGGAAAGAGACAAAGAAACCTCTGAGCAACAGTTCAATACGTATGGAATAAATCACCAGTCATTGATAAAAGACACTGGAAGCTTAGCTTAAAAATGTGTGCAAAAACAACAATGGGTTTCCAAATATTTTGAGCCCAACTGCAAACAATGATTTTGTTGTTGTTTTTTTCTTAAATTTAATTAATACAATTAGTGTCTGAATTATACTGCTTTAAACTCTGTTAAAGAGCCATTATTGAAAGAAATGAGAAAAACCCCAATATGCGGGTGATTTCAAAGTTTGGAACAGCGGTGTGTATAACAGAAAACCTGATTCTGTGCCATAATAAGCAACTATGAGTTTACATGTTAAAGTTACAATCTCAAGATCTTTGTTTTGTGCTCTGTGGAAACACCTATGACGGTAAACCTTAACTGCAGGCGTGTTTGTTGGCAGACTAAGGCTTGAAACCAGACTAGTGAATTTAATTATTTCAGTTCGTTTTATGAGCCCTGCAGCTGTATGTTTTGGTGTGTGTGCGAGCTGACTATCAATGATTATAATTATTAGTTTTCCCAAGAATGTCGCCCCTGACACCCAGTTTGTAATACTGCAAATGCAAGGCCTTTAATCAGTGGGCCATCAGCTCAGTCACCTTTGTGTTAGCTTATTTGTTGGTAGAAAGTAACTTATCAGATATTTGTTTAAATGAAGAGTTCAGATTACTACTTTTACTTAATTTAACAATCAGCTAACCAGCATTTATTTGCAAATTTACGTAATCAAAGAGAGATAATCAAATATATTATTAAATAAAACAGCAAAAAAGGCACCCTAATTCTGGAGCTCTGCTTTAATCCTCTTTATTGCCTTTTAAATTAATGTAATATGCTATCCAATTTACTATTCTTATCACAAAAAAGAAAATATTTCACTGAGGGACAACACATTGCTTGAGCAGAACAATACACAACACTAGTTTAGTTTTTTTGAATGTATTTTTCATTACTTTGTGCAAATCCTGACTAAACAGCAATGTACAAGTCTAGAAAAAATTGGACTAACAACCTGACAAAGAAAAACATATGCTGCTACACTCACCCAAACTATCTCCCAGGCTTCCATCCTGTGCGTCCTCCCCAAAGCTGTTGACCCTGTTATGCTGTGATAGGCCTGGGTGGTGGCCCCCTGGGTGACCCATTGGAGTCCTAATGGAGCTACTCATCTCCTCCACCCCTCCAGGCTCCGGCCCGTCCAACGTGGGAGACTGGACAGCTCTGTGAGGGGGTATCGGGCCACTGAAGAAGGAAGCGTTGTGGCTTCCACCTGTGTAGGCAGGGCTGAGCTGTTGTTGCTGCTGTTGACTCTGTTGGGCCATCCCTGGGTGCTGAGGCTGGCTGACCCGATAAGGAAGCCTGGAGACTGGATACTGTGGAGGGAAGGCTCTTCCGCTGGCAGGATGTGGAGGAAAAGCTGGGTTGGGTGGTGCCAGGTGGTAGTTGAGGGGTCTTTGGGCAGCTGAGGGATCTTTTCGATGGAGCAGCGCATTGGGAAATCCAACTAGCCCGTCTGACTGTGAGTCTAGACTTCGACTTTGGCCTGTGTCTAAATCTCCCTGGACCAAAAAATAATCACCAATCCAAACAACATGAGCAAAGACTTGTGGCCCAACATAAAACAGACAAATTACTTACGGTAAAAAATGAAAAATGAAATGCAAAAATGTCAACAACTTGCCTGTTTTTCCTTCATGTCTGCGGTTTTCCTCTCTGGTGTCTGAAGACGGCTCTGTTCTGACTTTGGACATCCTTCTAATTTACCTAAGAGGTCAAAAACAAAAAGAAATGTATTACCATATGCCGGGCTATCAGGTCAGGTCTTTCTATTGGATTGCATAAAATAGCAGTTTTTGTGATTTTAGGTGGTTGCTTGGTGTATCAGTTAAAATTAAGGCTCACCATTTCTGATAGGGTCTGCCTGTAGCTCCTTGTCAGGGCTGGGCTGGCCCATTCCTAGAGGAGAGGGATGGGCCACCCCACTGTATGGGATGGGGGAGCCTCGATTCTGGGCCTGCAACAGATTGAAGTTGTAGGCCATGGCTGCTGGGTGGCTCATGATGCGAGGGTCCACAGCAAAGCGATTCTGGTAACCTGGCCAAGGCAACTGAGGAAATAAAAACACAGATTGACATATTATTGATCAAGACACCATGGCAGATAATTTATAATGGACAGCACATTACCAATAACGGCATTTACAAACAGAGCCATATGAAACCAAATAATAGAGTTTCAGTCCTTTTATTTCAATCATGACCACGTGCACAAACCATTTAGGAAGTATGACACTAACAGTTAAATGGTAATCCCTACGCATACTTTAATTTTGTACTGGCAACCATTTGGAGCTTTACTGTCCGTACAATACCACACGAGTAACATACATTTTACACCGAGGGGAGCTACACTGTAACAGAGGACTAATCTATAATAACTCTCGTGCATTTGGGTAATATGACTCAAGGAAATGTTGACAAATCATTTTTTTCTGTGGTATACCTATAGTAAGAAAAAAGCGACTCTCCAGACAGAAGAGTGTTACTCTGAAGTGCTACTAAAATATTTAGATTGTTCTATGAGAGCAAATCTTTGAGATATTTATTTTGAACACTGCCAGTTGTCTTGCATTTTACCCTAGTTGGCAAATATAGCCTTTTGCTACAAAAGTGCTACAACTAATAATAAATCTGAAGCAAATACAGTGATTGCTTAACAGGGTTTCCGACTCATTCATTAATTTGCGGCGGCACACCATGATCAAAATATCTGCCGCCACAATTAGATTTTCTATTTTTCAATCTCAACTGTTTATTGGAATTGCACTTGGAATATATGTACTGTTTGGTTTTTTATAGCAACACACTGCAGCAGAATGTCAGGCGCAATGAACGTCAATCTTATCCGTTCACTCTGCTGGGTCTTAAAGTTTGCATTCACTTGCAGCAGCTGCTCCTCTCTGATCTGATCAGCTCTGAACAGATCAACAAATTAATTATCCACCCCTGGAGTCACAAACTGCTGCTGAAAGAACTCATGGAGTGCTCTGCCTGCGCAGTGTGTTCAAAACCTCCGAATTTAGAGAGGGGACACACAGGCTTTTTTTTTTTATTAATAAGTTTGTTCCTCTGTCCGAATGAATTCTTGAATTATGGCCAAAATAAGTGTTTTGTGAGGTCACATTGACCTTTGAACACCAAAACCTTATCAGTTCATTCTTGGGTCCGAGTTGAAGTTTGTGCCAGATTTAGGGAAATTTCCTCAATGTGTTCTTGAGATATTGTCTTCACCAGAATGGGACAGATGGAAGAACATACATATGAATGGATAGACGGACAGATAGAGAGACAAAGGATAATGTCTCCGGCCACAGCTATTGCCAGCGCGAAGACATAAAAACATTAGTCTCACATTGTAAAATAAATGTCTATTTTAACATACTGTATACATATTCTACACATTTTCTTGGCGGTACAATCTTAAACTTTTTGTTTCTACAAAAACAAAATTGAGAGAATCCTTTACAAAAGTTGAAATACACAAGTAAGTATACATTCTTACACGTTACATCTTAGAGTTTGTTACCAGAGGCAGGAAACTTACAGGCAGGGGCATGGACATGACCATGTTTCCACCATACACAGCTGGGACGTAGAGGATACTGGCGCCTGTATGTGGATCTATCCTCTGAACAGGACTGGGTGACTTGCCCATGCCAGCTGGTGTGCCACCCAAGGGTGGTGTGAATGCCCGAATAGGGTTTCCCATCAGCACGGCCGGGTTGGGTTGGACTGCAATGAGAGAAGATGGCATGGTAATACAAGTCAATGCAAATGGTTCATAACTTTAATGTGATGACACATTAATAGCAGGTGACACACAAGCCCAGACATATCTAACTATTCATAGCTTGGAAAATGTTAGATAATAACCTGTATGATTCTATCAGAGAGGAGGGCGACGTATAAAAAGATGATAGCCAACCTGTATTAATGGAAGAAGTAATTTGCATGATTTCATTTGATCTTTTTTCGGGGGAGGATAATGTAGCTGGCTGACAATTTGCAGCGGGTGAAACAAACTGATTGTCTTCCTGTAGTAAACATCGTATTGACTCCTTGCTGTGCTGTTCAAGGCTGCATCGCACTGATGGCTTCAATAGCCTCAGGCCTTCATGCATCCATCTGGGCTGCTGCATTAGACTGGCTCATATCAAGCTGTCGAGATGTTTGCTTGTTTGTGTGTACGGAGGCAGAGGAAGAAGAAACAACAGAAACTTCTACTGTTGCTCTGTTGTAAGACCTGACTGTAATATAGAAAACGTACAGTGATAAGAAACATTATGTGGAGGGATTTATTTTTGATGTGCATGCGTGTGTGTCACCACTGTCACTGTTAAAGTCAATATCAACTGTTTTAAATTACCACTTAAAGGACACTGATTTTATCATGTGGTGTTTATCAATGGTGGTCTATACCACATGAATATATACCTTTCTAGGATACATTTCAAATTTGGCCTACATTTGATTTATTTTCCATTTCTTTATCTACATCCAGACAGGTGAACAATCTCAGCAAATGAGCTACAACATATAAACCTTAGGTGTCCTATGAAATTGCTTTTTATCATAATTTTCTATGAGTCTACTTCTGCATATGCACCAAAGTGCTGGTTGAGGTGCTGACAAAGAACTAAAAGAAAGAGAAAAAGTCCTGAATCCAATACAGGTAACAATACAGGGAAGGCATTTTTCATAAAATGGTACTGTTTATATTTAGATAATCAACAAGGCTAAATATGGACAGTAGGATACACTCACCATATCCTTCGGGTGGAAGGTGCTCTGTGTGGTTTGCGTGTTTCCCCTGTAAGACAAAAGAATCATTAAGAGAGTCATGAAGCAAGACTATAAATTCATAGAGGCCAATGGAAAAGAGTGTGTGGTAAATTCAAGATCCTGACAATATAGGCAATGTACAGCAGCTGCAGTATAGTCTTGGCTGTCCCACATATGTCACAACAGCTATAGTGGCAACACCTAAGAGATGGGACAGGAGTTAAACAGGCGAGCACAGAACAGCTAAATGAATCCATTCTATCAATGTGTGATGCAGACATATTCTTCTCATACAAAACAGGCATGTGCAGCTAAGCAATATATATATGATACAATAACAAAAATGGGCACGTAGGAGCAATTAATTGGATGAAAAGTAAAAGAGAGCACATCTTATAAAAATTGTAGAGTTCCCCGATACAATCATTCTGTGTTCACTGCCTGTATAACATAGGGAATAAAGGACTTCTTATATATGTTCTGACGGGCTCTAGGGACCCTAAATCGATGCCCAGACAGGAGCAGCTCAAACTGCGAGTGTCATAGATGTGAGGCACCGGCAATCATATGTTTAGCTTTCCTGTGTGCAGCATTGTCACATATATTGCAGAGTTGTTTCTGTGACTTGCCAATCACCTTCCCTGCAATGCTGACAATGTTGGAGAGCTTGTTTTTGCTCCTTGCTCTCAGGTTGCCATACCATGCTGTAATTTTAAATGATAAAATGCTTTCAACCAGGCTTCTGTATACTATTTCAAGTATGTGCTGGCTAACACTGAAGCTCTTCAGCTTCGTGATTAAAAATGCCAGATTTAATGCCACATTTGATTTATTACATATAAGAAATTGTTGCACTGTCCCTAAAGTTAGCCACAGGACTTCATTGAGAGAAGTGGATTAGTAGTCAGGTCAAATCTAAATTATTCCTTAGAAAGAGTTTCATGCAAAATCTAATCTAAAAACAGGAAATGAGCTAGAAATCTTCCTAAAAATCTACAATTGACTGTACCCTGTAACGCAATCTCAGATGATCCATTTTCGTCCTTTAGACCCTGTTCACACTTTTTAAAAAAATGTTTCGCGAAATCAGATCACAAGTGGACAGCCCTAAATACAAGTGTAGCCGCACTGTGATCCAATCACTCAAACCACTAGCTGAGGTTGTCTGGGACGCATTTGACCACATATCTTGTGTAGTGTAAACACTAATGCCAGCTGATGTATATGCGACAAGGACTTCATCATCAATGCAGGACGTGGTGGTTGTTTCGGTTGACAGCACGTTAACACTCTATAACTTGCCCTTTAACCGGCGAGTTGTTGTGAGGAAATGTCGCGTGACCATCTGTTGTTTTGCCCTTCAAAATGAGACGTGTTGGATTCTGTTGACAGCGATATCCCCATCTGTACAGACAAAAGCGCTAACATGATCGGTGAGAGTGCGGGCACAATAACTGTGCACCGGGCCCTCTGATCTTCTTGAGGTCATGTAGGCAGTGACAAAATCTGAACACAAACGGTCAACTGGAGATGCATGATAGACAGGTTAAGGAACTGTGATGCATCTCGGCTGTCCACTTGTGTTCAGATCACTGTAAGGCTTATTAATATCAAGTGTAAACAGGGTCATAGTTACATTTGAGTACAGCCTCCCAGGTATTTTAATTACACCCAAAGCTAAAAAACTGTGCTATCATCGGCCAAGGTCTGATACTGCCTAGAGTATGCCTCTGTCCTGGAGACCTCCACTGTCAAAAATCGATCAAAATCACATGAGAGCCAGACTACTGCATTGGGAGACATATTCCCTTATAACACACATGGCCAGTGAATTTAATTCTGAATCAATTTTGCGACTACATTTTTGTTTTTCATGCTACAATGAGAACAACCAAACTCTCTTGCTCTTCCTCCTGAGGGCTTCACAGTACAGCTCCATCTACTATATTTGTACAGAGAGCTTGAACTGAATCCTGATCAATGTTGACACACACACACACACACACACACACACAGTGCTCATGTGGGGTTGCACGTGCAAACACAAACCTATACATACTTACACACACGACCCTGGGCTCTCATGAGATCTTCCCATACCTGAGTTAAGGTGGACTGTATCTGTTGTATTATTCATCATTACAGGCAAGCATACACAACAATCTACTTTGAGCCTTTTCAGCGGCTGGTTTTGTAGCACGCAGTCTCTCCCAGTTGATTTTGGTGTTAACTGATAGTCCTTGACAGTTGCTTCCTTGGAGGAGGCAGAGATGAATGACATCCTCTGTTTCATGAGATTCACTCTGTTGCTATGCTGATATTACATAAAGCTGACATTATTTACCTTTCAGATAAGGGGTGCCAGTCATATTAATAGGAAAACAGTGGGGTCTTTGGCACTACGACCACATTTTCAGGTATTTTAGCAAGCACAGTTACGAACGAAGGATGGAAAACGATTAACTTGGACACTTAATGATACAATCCGGTACACCACCACAAACTATTCCCCGAAACAAGACAGCAGCACCCACACAAAGCCTGAACATAACTGATTTGTTGGAGTAATGCTGTAATGTGCTATTGCTATTTTGCAAACTCAGACAGAACATGTTGAAAATAAGACTAATTCTGCAAAACTAGACATATGGAGATATGACTGCAAATGCAGTTATTCCAGTATTAGACAACTGCAAATATTAAAAGACATCCTGACTTTGCTGAAACCACCACACAGAGCCCAGGTACCAACTGAAAAATAAGTTCAGTGAACAAAGTCAAATATGCCAGGGCCTCCTTTCCTGCCAGCCTCACACAAACCATAGCCAATGTTTACTGGTCCTGAAAATATGGTTATAATTGTGAGGCAGCATGTCCTCCAGCTTGAGCTTGGGAACAGCCAAACTACAATGTCACAAACAACAAGGAGAGATATCAAATAGTCTGACTCCACATGTAAACAGGTTTCACCTTTAGTGCTGCATGACATGGTGACTGAATATAAAACTGCTGTAACTGATATAAAAGTCACCCTCTGCAGAACAATCTTGTAATTCATACACCAAAGATGTCACTGTGTAGCATGTAGTGTTTCGTGAGTGTCATCTCCTTCTTAAACCTGACTGTGGTCTGATATAATATTGCAGAAGCAGCTTTGCTTGGCTGCTATTTTAGGTTGTAACATTAACTGAGCAATGCCAGCCACACCAGACTGAAAATGGGGCCCATAGTCTAGCGCTGTGGTTATTTGATCGAGTCATAGATGCTCTGCTGCAACATTTCCTCTGAAAGGTAAGAGTTGAATAGTGACAATGACTAACACGGATGTTGCTGAACATTTGTCTCATATGAGCAATTTTCCCAAACAGCGAGGGTCTGCTGAGATTGAAAAACACTGCTTACTGGACCTTAAAAATACTAGATGACTGTACACTGGCTGTCATACAGTGGACGTGTTTGCTTGCAAGGTCGCATTGTTTACCCTATCCGTCAAACTAAGAGAAGAAGGAGACAGTGGCTCCAGTTTGTCTCCGTAAAACTCCTTTAAGTGTCAAAGTGCAGCAGGATATAGTATATATATGACACATAGTTTGGTTCTCAATGGCACACTCCATCTGTCAGTAAAGCAGGGATGTGTAGTGCGCTCAGGATTCAATCAAAGACTTTGTAGGTTGTTGGAATAAAGATGCAAGAAAGATTCTAATGAAAGACACATTTAAGAATACGAGCTATGAGGAAATCACTCAAGTTCGACTTAATACCAAACATCTCATTTGTTCCCGATACCATCCCAAGTATCACTTTTGATTTAATGACACATGAAAATAAGTGATACATAATTGTTTTTAAAAAGTGGCAATTGTTCTTGTAAATCCTTGTTCCCCAATTAAAATGACACTAATTGTGCTAAATGTGGAACTACAAAAAGCTTTTTAATGTGAGACATATTTTACCACAAGTGTCTCAGTCTTGCGTACTTGCACCAAAACACCATCTGTGTCAGAAAGCAGCACTTCACAATATGAAGTCAACTGGAGCATATATTTCTGGTAAAATGGATGCCAAACAATAAACATGCTGTGTGCTTTCTGATTAAATTAATATGTTTTCCAAGTAATTGCATCTATGATGTTTTGATTGTTTATCGCATTCAATCAAAGTGGATTTTATTAAGATATTTTGCACAATGATCAACTGATTTATTAACAATTTATTTGTGCTCACAGTTGTGCTTTAAAACACTACAATAACTTGGACAACTGAACCTGATTATTACTGAATTGAAAAATGTTCACAAGGTGGGGTATTAGTGTAATATGTCATTGGCAGCAGATGCAAAAGTTGCACTGAAGAAATTACATTCAACCTGACAACACAGATTTTATTAGGAATGAATTTATCTATTATCAAATGACATTTGTATGGATTATTTTGGCTGTGCATCGCAGTGTCTACCATGTACAGAGGTACCAAGAATGGCCTGACCTTTTAATTAGCAACATGCTGTATACGCTGAAGGAAACAATATATTACATACTGCATACTGATAGCTCCATGTCTGTGTGTGCTGTGTGGTTGTGAGCTACACAGTACGACTGTGGAGAGGGAGAAAACTGTGCGTGTGTCTCTAAAGCCGGTTGATGCTGTGGAGCTGCAGCTCATTAGGCCCAGTGGGTGATGGCAGCAGGTTGGCAGCTGTGGTGATTTCGTTAACCTTTACCTCAGGGCAGGCAGGGAGGACGGACAGACACACAAAGACATTTCAGCCCGAGCTGAACAATCAAACAACGCATCCTTCCGCCAAACCCGCAGTGCTAATTTTATATCCATGTTGTTTTTCTGGGGCCAAAATGAACGACCATAAAGAAACTTCCTGAGGTAAAAAAATAAACTGAGTCATTTTAATAGATATGTGCTCTGTGCCCGCATGTGCAAAGCTTTGTGTAATTTTTTCTCTCTAAAAGCAAGAAGCACTCAATTCATTCTAGGTAATGTGTTTACTATTTCCACAAACCAGTAAGTGGTTACCTAACACATTACATTAACATAGAAAACCCTACATTTGAGCTTTTCAAAACATCCTCTGCCTCACCTGTTTCTCTTTCATTTCTGCTCCCTACTCTGATTTCCTGTCTTCCTTCTCTCTATCTTTTCTTTGCTACATTTGCAAACTTCATATTGTTATTTTCAATTTTTACACAGGGAAAATAGCGGAGTTAAATTCAGCAAAATCACTGTTTGACAAAATCTATCTACATCAACCTTTCTTGCATCTCTTTATATTATTTCTACAGTTTGGTGTCAGCATTTTGAACAACCATATTGAAAGAAGAGGTGGATGGACACAGTTAACCATTAGAAACACCTCACCTTAGGGGGTGACTGCTGCTGCTGTTGCTGCTGCTGCTGTGGACCCTGCTTGTTGGAGGCTGGCTGTGTGTGCTGAGGATGTGGATGATGGTGGGGATGGAGGGCCTGCGAAGATGAGTGGTGCCCTTGTATTGGCCTGAGGGCACGGGGGATAAACTCCGGGGCCAACGGGTTGAGGACGTAGGTCTTCTTGAGCTCCAGGGCCTCCAGCTGAGACTTGATCTGCTCAAAGGTGATGCCATGTAGGCTCGAGTTTTCGTGGCAGATGGAGATAAAGTGCTCCCAGAATTTTCTGGAAAGGAGCAAAAACGAGGAAACAACAGATGGAGACACGTTTAATTTCTATTCTCCTTTATCTCTCCTTGTTTGGATTGAGTGTTTTATGGTTTTATGGATCATTGTGTTGATTTTTTCCTGCTGGCAGTGCAACAAATTACTCCTTGGGGGCTGAATATAAAAAAATCAAGTCCATTACAAACAAATGTCAAAAAAGCGTGTGTGAAGCAGGTGTTGAGGGGAGAGGGGAAAAGGAAAATCAGCAAAATGATGAAGCACACCAAAGGGGAAGAAAATGAAACCTCGACAAAACAGGAGTAGCAGAAACGCAACAATGAAAAGAACAAAGAACACAATAATTACACAGTACACTGTTTACGAATGAGCTGTCAGCTTTGACGAATGCAATCATGAGAACAACCAAATAATTCTCAAAGACACTAGAAATGTGAAAATGTAAATAAATGGCCTTATGTCAAAAGGTATAATTTACTTTCCTTACACTGTTTTAGTCCTCATACATGAGTAGTCATAAAAGACTGGATGCAAAACCTACAATGTTAGTGTGCTAACATTTGAAGCACTATTATCCTTATGACTGGCATGATAAATGATAGCATGCTATATTCTTTTTAGTTGTGACACTATGTCCTAACTTAGTGAAACAGGAGCACTAGCAACTTAATTGTTTGACTGCATTGTTTTCTATTGGAACGTGCTAAAAGCAGTCCCTACAGAAAATCGCAATCTTTTAAAAGTCCCGCGATTTTTCCGTATTTTCCAACTGACCGGAAGTCGTCACACATGCGACGTCATTTGAATCGTCATCAGATGTGTCATCAAATGGCGCTAACGGAAGTGCAGTATGGAGAAACGCTCTGTGTTGACATAAGAATTGTCACTTTGTTTAAATGCATACAGTATGTGTTGAATTTATTCAAACGTTATGTTTACAGGCGATGTAGCTTACATGTTGTTTTACAGTCACATCGTCTGGTTTGAGAGCTACAATATTCACTCAGGATTTTTTTGCAACATTATTGGAGTCCATGTTTTGAAACTAATTAACTAAAACTAAAGAGGAGATCTGAAACACTTGCAGCTGTTTTTGTAATATTCAGTATGATTATTATAGCAAGTGATTACATGACTTATTTTTTGGAGGCATTAGTTTAAAGAAATCAAGTTTTTTTTCCTCCTGACTTACAATTTTTGTCATTTGCCACAATTTCCCGCAAAATAAATCACATAAAAATGCTGAAATTTTTAATCTCAATTTTTGACAAAATTGGCCGCAAATTCAAGCTTTTTTTGCCACAAGATCGTGGAGGGACTGTAAAAGTCAACAAGCGACAAAGCAAAATGCAGCCACACTGTTTAGAGACCCATTTTTGTGGGGCGCCCCATTTCTATTTTATTCCTGTCGCTCACCTTAAAAGCGCCACAAAGGATGAGGAATGGCTGATTCACGAGATTAAAATGTAGAGTTATGTACAAGATTTCCTCCCTCCTTCACTACAAAAACATGAAGATGGCTGCTGGCTGGAAGGAGATCGCTTCAGTGGTTTTGTCTCCAGTCTAACGTCTGTCAGCACACAGCTCACAGGTAAGAGGTTTGTTTACACGACAGACAGAGCCAGAGAGCATCCAGTGTAACTCAGTGTGGTGCAATAGTTGGATGCTTGCTTGCTGTTAGGACATAAATCATTAACTTGTGGGAGTAACAGGCCTTTTGTATTTACAGCAAAGCATCCTGGGTATTTGCTGTTTTAACATAGTGATCAAGTACTAACTGCAACTAAACACATAACCAAAAAAAATATCTATATATGTCTAAGCTATTCTGTACTGACTGATCAAGATTTTTCATTCCCAGGAGGAGGCTCAATGTTAGTCAAACAATGCATGCATTCAGGACACATCAATTTACTTGCATTATCTTTGCAGAATTGCATTTGTAAACAACAACAACAGCAAAAGACCTGACATGTTATGACAACTAACGGAGGCAAAACCGACAGTTGCTATGGAGATAGAAGGTGGGCAAGGGGGTCTAAGAGCGAAGGAGTTATAGAGATTTAAATAGAGATGAGGGGTGGCAGCCAATGGCATTTCCCTTCATAGCTGTTGTGTATGAAGCCATGATGACAACCCGAAGCTCAGTAAATGGAGAAAAACAAACAGGTGTCCAATCGAAACAAACAGGTCAAAACTAGACCAACTGATTTGATAGAGTCTCATGGATATATGATGTCTTAGATGATGAATGTACAAAAGGACTTTTTCACGGAGAACATGTTACCTAACACAGCAAGGAAAGCACAGGTTGAAATAATCAAATGAACAATGACTTAATTCCATTTGGTTACTTTGATTTCAGGATCCAGGTTTTCTGCATGCTGGCTCACTGTCACTCACACTGGGTGATTTGAACAGAACGGAGCCGTTGTTAGTGTTATTAGGTATACCTGTGCTTTTCCTACTATGACACGTCAAGTATCATGTCTGCTGAGAAAAAGGGTACCTTGATCAAAAGATATATACTGTAGTGCTAAAACCAAATTACAAATAACAAAGGCCATGAGTTGGAGGAGCCCTTATTTACCTGCAGCGCCCAACAGAGCACAGTGCTATGGGGTCTCCCACAACTGCAACCAGGGACTGGGCTCTGGTGATGGCCGTGTTGAGTAGCTTGTAGTTCGAGAGGAATCCATAGTCGAGGTCCTCTGTTGAGTCCTCAACGAGCTGCTCTTTACGTTTGATGGCTGTCTGCTTGTGTTTGCAGGTATGCCGCGTCCGCACCGTGCTGAGGAACAGCACCCGGAACTGTTTACCTGAACAAAAAAAAAAAAAATTACAATTAAGTTTCTGAAACCTCTGAGGAGTGCTACTGAGGCAAAACATATTAGAGAAAAAATACCATCTTATAAACGTTCTATTTAACTTTTCTATTTCACTAATTAGGAAACACAGGAGAAATAGAAGCTAGCTCATGGCTGACACATTTTGAAGCACATCATTCCCTTACCGAAAAATAAGCAATAAAAACGCAATTAATGAAAACTGTTGAAGGAACTTAATTTCTTCATTAGCTTCCGTAACATTTGATATCAGTAGAAACTGCAACCATTTGAATGCTGTTTTCTTGTGTTGTGCTCCCTCAAGTTTTGTTACAAATAAAGGAAACAAATTACTGTACCTTTAAATAGAACAAAATTAGGTCTAGGACTAATTAAACATTGTAACAACTTAAGAGGCTGTGGACAGAAGACAAACTAACTATCTACATGTGTGTTAAATTCAAATTTTAAGCACTAAGTAGAGTGCAGTTTTCCTCTTTGTGTGTGTGTGTGTGTGCACGTGCATGTGTCTACATGTTTCATGTGTGATTAATGAGGAACTTAATGACCTGTGGAAAGCAGCTGGATGCAATACAAGTGGGAACTGCATGAGACTGAAGCAGACGAGAGACTGAGGGAAGAAAGTCTAACTCACATTCCCCCTGTACTGGGACTGGATGATAAGAAGGGCAATATGAGCACTGATAACTGCAGTGGAAAATAGTAGAGATGTGTCTTCAGGGTAATGTAGATCTCATTTTAAGCATCATTTTGAGTGAAGATAGACACTAATATCATCTCACACACAGAAATGTGTGAGACAATGTCATGGACAAATATTAATGAGGCAATTGGGGATTAAGATTTTTGGATTTGTTTGCCTATGACGACTGTGTTTTTGATTGCCTGACTGTAGCTGCTGTCTCCCACTTTTCAGTGTCCCGTTCTTTGAATAATTATGATACACCATCAAATTAACAGATAAAATCCAAAAATATTATGGAATTAAATAATCTGTTTTGTCAACTGTGCGTGCAGAACACCAACAAGGCAATTTAAAACTGTAATTATTCCCAAACTGGTGTTTGAGCCGGTAAATACACAAACGTAGACGTAATTCCTTATTATTGATACAAAGCACACACATGTTGGTTTATACTTCTTCCTCACCTTGGACATTGAGCACTCTTTCCACGCTGACCTCGTGCATCCTCTTCTTCCGGAGCTCGGCACGAATGCGGAACACCTGGTCGGCGTACGGTGACACCACTCCAATGCTGCCATCGTCCAGCTTGCCCCACGCCACTGGCCACTTCTTGCGCAATTCCTCCACCCGCTCCACGATCTCAAATACCTGAGGAGATGGAGAGGCAACATGAGAGAAAGAGGTGACAATAGGGCTCAATTCTATGCTTTCTTCATTCCCTGAACCCTGCACACAAAAAGAACCGTGGGAAGTCAGAGACTAAGAGATATTTTTACACCCAGGTAAAAGGCAACAGTGGGGAACAGCGTGTTTGAAGAAAGAGGTTTTACGCGCTGCATGACACTGTCGCATATAAATCAACACATAAAACAGGAAGCTGTGGCTTAATGAAAATGGATGTGCTGTAAGACCTCTGAGAAAAATAGGCTTTAAGTTTCCCAGAAACCAAAGTATAAATACATAATTATGTACTGCGAAATGAAAAATATTATTTTTGGTTTACTGACCAGTAGACATAATATCACATCTGCTGAGATGGCTTTCTGGGTTGAATAACTGAGTTGTCTGCAGACATTTAAAATATTTTGAACAGAGTTGATAAACAAATTTTGAACATTCTAAGCTTCACTAATTGGTGAAAAGGTGATTCTGATTTTATGTCCAACACAATGTATCGAGTGTTAGCAAAGTATTAAAATTTGCTTAGTTATTAAGTCAAGAGTTGGTATGTTGAATACTTATTGTTCTTTTGTCATATGAGCAGTTTTTCCGTTCCTGTTCAGAGCTTTGGCATACTGCCGGAGGCTTTGAACTGTCATGGAAATATTGTCTTCCACTTGAGGCTAAGCCCATCAAAGACACTTGCACAAGACTAACAAACGGACACACTTTTTCAATGCACCGTGATTTTGCAAGATTATGATAATGTTGTAATGGTTTGACATGGGTGCTGTGTCAAAGAGACGGGAGGTAATTCATTTGGCATCGCTGACAGTTTGGGAGCAATCAAGAGGCATCCGTGGTTTAATTGGCTGGAACGTGTCAGCAGCAGAGTCAGGGGTCAGACACAGCCAATGACCACAAACAAGTGGGTCTACAGAGGAGCCAATCAAAGGCTGGGACTGTCAGTGAATCATACATCATGGGAATCAAATGTAGCTCCTAATTAAGTTTATGGCTTTCATCTTTAATTATGATTAAAAGACAGTGAATCTGACGAGGCGAAATAAACAGTGCTGCCCAGCTTTGGCAAATCATTCTGCTTTTGACTTCAGTTAACCAAACTCGACTGAATAATCAGATTTAAGTTTAATTTCATTGTAATCAAATCCCTTAATTATTTACGTCAAACCAGGGTCTGCAGCCTAACAACCATGCATAATTTGAAAGCTAACATGCTGAAGAAAATAATCTATTTCACACATTAATCAAGCTGATTAGCTGAGGCCCAAATATTCATCATTTAAATAATTATTCAGGTTACCTGTGTTTTTCAAAGGTCAGCAGTGTTCACTCGTGTGCCCTAAAATGTTTTCTCACTTTTTCAAAACAACCAACAGCTAATTCTGTTATTGAACAAAAAGTTGCTGCCATGAGGGTGCAAACTGGATCAGCATTTTTTAGACTGTCCAATCATAGTGTTAGATCACTGGCACTGGCACTATCACAGCTCAGCTGTCACTGTCAGAGAGATGCAGCTGCAGTGTATTATACACATACAGTATACGAGCACAGAAGCAGAAGCAATGCAGACCGACAACAATGCAGCCTGAAGATGTCAGCATGTTCTCAGGTGGATAAGAATGAAAGCAATTAGATATCTTCACATTGCGTGGAAAACAAGAGGTGTAACTAGCACACACTGCAGCCCCAACAGACTCTGTCTGATGATGAATTAATCACATCATCAGCCAAGTGTTAGTTTTAATATTTCATAATCAGAATTTGAGCATTTTCATAATGCTAATTTCCCTCACAGTCCATACAGTGAAGCCTTTGTTAATTCAGATTAGATACAGCACAGGTGTCACCATTAATTAACTCAACTAAATTGGGTCAATATGACAGCCATACCCAGGGACAGGAGGTGAAGTTATTTTGTATTACAGTTTAGTTCTAAACATATTTAGTAAAGTAGCGCCCACAGCTGGCTGACTGGGATTTTTATAAAATTCAGGAATACATTAACTTCATGACAGAGGATTGGAAAATGCTACATTAAAGCAACAGGTGCTGAACTAACTTAAGCTAAGCTAAAACATACTGGTATTATCTAGTCATAGCAATTTTACTAGTTGTTTTAAAATGTATCATGCTTGTAATTGCATTTCTCATCAGTTATGAATGTTCTACTCATTCATTTATTTCAAAATCTAACATTTACTTTCAGCGATGAAGATTGCATATAAACACAAACTCTTATTTACAAGATCTTATACTTGCACCTGATATCATTCAGCCAAAAAAGTTTTAGAGCTAAGACTGGTTAATAATTCATTTGGAAACATCATCAGGCGTGACACAGCAGAACTGTGAAACCAATTATAACTGCCGTACCTCTGCGTTGTTGTAGTAGGCAGTGCTATTCTTCTCCTGGACATCCTCTCCTCTGGCTGTGAAAAACGTCAGAGGGTAGAAGTCCTTATGGGAGGGCTGCTTCCCACTTGCCATCAACTTCCCATCATAAAATAATTCTGACGTGTAGCTGCAGGAAAATAAAGACAGGGTAAGAGAGAGGAAGTGGACAGCAAATAGAGGGAACTATGAGAATGGAGTATGTGTGTTGTATGTCAGATTTCACAGATAATTTAAGCTTAATAACACTGGTGAAGTTGTCTGTGCAATTCTATGTCCTGCACATTATTTCATAAACATTTCCCCAGAGTACAACCTGGGATATTTGAGGTTTGGGTATAGTTAGGAATCTTGAACAAACTTTCAAGTTAAATCCTGAAATGTATTTTTTTCACAAAGCATGAGTTTGTAATGGCAGACGTATCAAAAGATCCGAGGGTCTGAAGAGATAATGTGCTGTCCACTGAAAAGACATACATGTTTCATGATAGCAATGATTAAAGATACACTGACTGTTGCCAGCAAAATCAAATGGATCTTCTCAAAGTCTAAAACCTGAAAATTTCAATGTGCTGTTGTAGGTGTAGTGTAAGTGTAAGTGTTCTTCTTTTGCTCCACCATTATGCAATTATCCCCAGAAATGAACTACACTGAGTAGTCAAACACAGAAGGCATCCCCCACTTGAACTGAAAAGATAAAAAAAAGTGCACCATGCAGAGATAGGCTAAAGTATGTACTGTTAAACCAACAAGTGTCAAGATGGAGGAGAAATATTTTTGTGACTTTATAAACCTTCCTTTGTGTCTGTTAAGAATTCTAAGTGGAGTTTCAAGTTCATTTTTAATCTTCTCACCAGTACCTGTAGCAATACACCTTAACCCATGCAGTCCCTGATGATATTTTGTCATAGAGCCAATATCAGCCCAAACATTTCCATAATGATTCCACTTTAGTATCTGGACAACCAAAGTCTGTCAACTCTTCACCTCCATTTTCCCTTCTCCTCCTGACCCATTCCTCCTACCCCCTCATCACTTGAGTATTTCCACCTCTCCTCCCACAGTTTTGACACAAGGCAGTGTTGAGGGCTCACACCTACTTGATGATAGCTTCATGAGAGCGGTAGTTCTCGCACAGGAGGATGCGACAAGGGTATTCAGGGGGGTAGTGCTCATACAGTCGGTCCAGCAGTGACACATGCAGGTTACGCTCCCGCGCAAACTCGCTGTACACGAATGGACTGAGCTGCAAATCGAGAGACACAAAGTGGAGAGAAGAGAGGCGGGGAGGAAGAGATGGAAAGCAAAGTTAGTTTTAAAGCATGACAAAGATAGTTTACCATTCTCTCATATAATTACTTTTCCTTTCTATTCAACTTTGACTTTCAATTTGGTCTACTGAATCAATTCAAATAAAGCAGCGTCAAACCATGTGGCACAGCTGGTTTAGGCACAAATGCAGGGCAAGTTTTTCATTCAGTGATTTCATGGATTACTTTCATCAGCTCTGGTTGAGGTTATCATAACTACACAGATTCACATGTAGTGCTTGACATTCATGAGTCACTTTTCCTCCATGGCATATAAAGCAGCTCGGCAAGTCATATCAACAAGAATATCATGTCTTTGCAATCTCATGTATGCTTTGAAATGTATTTGAACAGAATTTCCCTGGCATGTGAGCTGCACTGGCAGGATGGAATACAGAAAACACACCCATTTTTTATATTGCAGTCTAATTTGCCTAATCTTTACACTTCTGCAGATGAGGTGGAAAGCTATCAGGAATGCATAAAAGGGACTCTTAAGATCCCTGTTTAGCTTCCGAGTTTGATTTCCCTGGGCACCACCATTCTTGGAACTCTTTCTTCAAGAGGGGTTAATAGTTAGGTGGGAAACTCCAAATGTTATTTCATTTAAATTTCATAAACTACTTTGAGAACTATTTTTGTTTTGAGGAACTTCAAATGAGCGAGTTGTTTTTCCCATTGTGACTTGCAAGCCCTTCCATCTGGTGTGTATGCCATTAAGCAAACACAACTTGAGTCGCTGTGATTATAGTGGAATTTACTCGCAGTGATTTCACAGCAGTTTGAGAACATGCCAAATTCAATTTTGCTTGGAGTATATATGCAGTAGCCAGTCTTAGTTACAGATCTGCTCCAATATGGCAGTGCTTGCAAGCCAAGGCAGAATAGCATTTGATTGTTTGATACCAAACCACAGGTGGCATTTGATTCCTTATCTCTTGCAAGCAATACATCAAATAAGAGAATAAATCAAGCATAAACCACTAACTCCCCACATACCTGAAACAGTCCAAACAACTTCAATGTGTATTTTCCTCTGATCTGACAGCAGTGACCAAGATTTGTGGCCATTATCCCAATGTGCTTTGATTCAAATGAGGTTACACATTTGGAAAACTGCACACACCCACACAGACACCCACAGACCCATTTTTCTTTTCTCTTTTGACCACTGCCATGCACAAGACAGCAATTTATCCTTAGTTTGAATCTTTATTTAAGCCTGAAAGAGAGCGAGGGTCAGCAAGCTTAAATGAGGCCCCACACAGTCAATAAGAAAGCAAATAATCAATGGAGGCCTTGGTCTTCATTGACTATTCAGCCTGCTCTTCACCTGCTGAATAATGGAGATAAACTGTTAGAGCGAGAGCAAACGGGAGAGGGTGAGAAAACGGAGAAATTTAAACATCCGTCCTTCAAGCACCTTCCTACCTTGGACTTACTGAGCTATTATACAGGATAGAGAGGTGGAAGGAGAAATGTGTGAGACAAAGTGATTGAGAACGAGACAGGTGGATACACAGGTGGACATTGTCTTTTAAATCCGTTTTTCTTTGCTCCAAGAAATAGCAGAGAGAGAGAGATCAAGTAATTAAAGCAACTTCTGCATGGTAGACTCCTGCCTCGTCTTCATCCACTGCCTACTGGTAATCCTGTGCCACTGTCTAAAACCAGAAGGAAGGAAATAAGGTTTTAATTCCTTGTGTTGGCTTAGAAAGCTCAGCTGATGTGAGTGTTATCTGTGGCTGAAGTGGTCTCCAGTACCACAGCTCTACAGTGGCTGCTGTCTGTTCTTTTGTATTTAGAGTAGGAGAGAGTGGAGTCTAATCCACAGCAAAGTGCAAATGGAGTTATTACTTCTTCTTGATGTCAGAGCTATGATCTACGTCTGTATTGCGTCACTCCTTTTAAGTAATTTTTGGTTTATTTTAGGATATTAAAAAAAAAAGGTCTTCAGTTTTCTGAGGGAATGAACCCAAGACACTT
Organism: Chaetodon striatus; assembly: GCA_029783705.1. Taxonomy (NCBI): domain Eukaryota; kingdom Metazoa; phylum Chordata; class Actinopteri; order Chaetodontiformes; family Chaetodontidae; genus Chaetodon; species Chaetodon striatus. The sequence goes on along the minus strand of JAPZEB010000020.1, from coordinate 22,114,910 downwards.
TTATTGTGCATTTACATTTTCTGGTATTTGTACATAAGCAAAGAAACGCTGCATTGTTTATATCACTTGAAAATCTGTACCTACCTGCATATGGTCTCCAGCCAGCACGATGCGGGTGGTCTTGCTAGCTAGAGCAAAAGGCATGATGGTTTCACACTCCATGGCCTGGGCCGCTTCATCCAACAAGATATGAGTGAAGAACCCTGTTGAAAGACATAGCACACCAACATCAATTTACTTTAAGTACATACTATATGCTCAGCATACTACACAGCTGTACTGCCCTGAAAAAGCACATTGAAGAATCCAGTTGACAACAAAAATGGTAACGCTTTTTGCTTTTCATCAGATTTTACTGAAAAATACTACAAATATACACCAAAACTAGGATTACCACATGATTGCTTAAGTATGTGCACATTACAAAGTTCTGTTACGGAGATGCTGGGGAGCATTTTGGATTCAAAACCACAGGACAAAGAAACCAAAAAGAAGACGAGTCACCTGTAACCTGTGCCATTCAATGTTAAAATACTGCAGGAGCAAAGACCTCAGAAATCATTTGAAAAGATACTGATTAGATCCTCCACCGAGATTCGCCACCTTCACGTGGTGGAGGGGTTTGCGTGTCCCCTTGAACCTGGGAAATGGGAGCTGTGTTGTCTGGGGCTAAAAGCCCCTGGTAGGGTCTCCCAAGGCAAAGTGGTCCCGGGGGAGGGACCAGA
>JAPZEB010000020.1:22084113-22101256 GCA_029783705.1 Chaetodon striatus | reverse complement strand
TCTACTGAAGGATACTATGTTATCAGCAATACAAAGTAATTCAAGCCAATACAATCTCCCTGAAACACAATCTTCTTGCTAGGGTTGTATAATTCTGGATAAAATGGGAATCATTCATTTTTGATTTAACATGAGCACATGATTCTCTTTCATGATTTATATACAACACAGTCATAAAAGTCAACACAGTCAAAAGACTTGATGCATCCCACTTAATTGTGCTTCTATAAATCCCAAACATCCCCCCAAAAAAATCACCACAATCTGCAAAAACTACGTGCTTTCATCATTTGGCCAATATCATCTACAGAGTGAATCATGCTGGTGTCAGCAGGGTTTGTACAGACTGGAACAAGTCAAATTCAAGGACATCCAAGTGCTTTTTAAAGCACTCATATTATTTTCAAGGATGAAAATTTTACTCTACAACCATCTTTTGCAAGAGAATCACAAAGAAGCTACCAGGGTGTAAAACTGAGTTATTATTAAATACTGATTATTATAATTCAGGCGTGTGATTGGCAAATGGCAAAAAAGCAGGAGAATACAAAGAGCAAAGCACAGTGCATTTATTATACAACTATTTGTTTCAGCCCTAAGTCATGTATTCAAAAGCACTGGGTGTTTCTGAATCATCCTTGTTGATATAATTTGTGCACATTTCATTTAGAAACACTTTTTTTATACACCCTCAAATAATTTCTACACATTTACAAACATGTATTTCTCAAGCTGAGTTTATGAATTTTATATTAACAAAGCACAAGGGCATAAATCAAAAATTGCCATTTGATGCCCATTTTGCCATTAATTTTTTGTACAAAAGGTTCACGTAAAACTTTTAATTAAGTACAAAATGACCATTGAGCATGGTTTAGAAAGGGAACTTATCTTTGTTCTTCTAAACTGTGGAAATGTGAGGCCTACAGGCACAACCAAGGACTGTCAGTACACACGACATCAGTAATCTCCACACTGCTTACAGTTTTGCAGGATGATTTACAGGTACACACTTTTTGATTATTATTTGAAAGGCTCAAAATGTCAAACTTTGAGACCATAAATAACAAATTTGAGACAACTAGACAAGTTTTGTACCCAAGTTCACTGTCACATCTGACTTATAGATCTCACTGTTAAGATGCAGAAAAATAACTTTATTTTAGCCCGAATTCTTTCTAAATCTGCAGCATGTTAATCTGGAGGTTTAAACTCATGTCCTCTCACTGAGTCTGTGATTAAAACCTGACTTTCAGCTCTGTCAGAGAAAACTCCACTGAGTTCAGACTGTTTACTTACAGCATCGCTGCACTGACAGATAACGGAGCATCCTACCTGCCTGTCAAACAGCAATCAAACCACAAACCCTCTCTAGACAGTCCGGACCTGAGTGGAGTCCTGGGAGGATCAACACAAGTCCGGCAGCTGGCAGCCGCCTGCTCTGCTTGGGTTCAGTGAAAAACAAGCGGAGCTAACTGCTTATCTACTACAGAATTACAGCTCACAAGCAAAACATCCTGGTGCCAACTATATACTTGCATAACCGACCCCCTGGCACTCCAATCTCATATGGCCCTACAAAATAATTATAAGCACTGCCATTCTCGGCTTCAGAGTCTGAAACATTTTCCTAATATGTTTTTATAAAATAATTCAGCATTCTGTTCTCTGGATTTTGTTCAAGTACTTTTTTTAATGACTGATTTTCGAGGTATTCCAGAACTTAAATTTCTGAGTTCCTAATTCAAGTACTTCAAGTGCCTCAAGCACCTTATGCAAACCCTGACCATGGTACAGTGATTGTTCCCTGTAAGAAGGACTGGGCAGGACAGTGACACCTGCAACACCCCCACCAAAGTGTCTGTTGCACAATGATGTGTCATGTTTAGTTAACACTGGCCTTGGCAAAACTTAACACCTGTATTTTTACCTTGTTGTCTTGGGAAGCCTTGGTCCATTTACATTTCTATTTAATTCTTTGTTTAAACCAGTTTTATGTAATCACTGAAATTTTGTTTCCACTGCTGCAGGGCCTCGTCATCATACAAACAGAGACAGGCCCTGAACAGGTATACTATACAGTATCCAATACCTTTAGGATAGGAGTGTGAAAATCAGAAAGAGAGAGAAGAAATAAACAAGAGATAACAAGCATGAACACTGTAAGGAGGAAAGACAAAGCAGGAAAGTGAAATAAACAACGAATACAAGAGCGGGAAAGTCTGAGATTCAAGAGAGCGAGAAGTACATGAAACATCAAGGCTGTGTGAAATATTGTAAAAAACCCACAGCGGAGATAGGGAAATGAAATTGTAGCACATAAGCAGGCAGGAGAAGCATATGCAGAAGAATAAGAAGATTATGCTCCCACAGTGATAGGATGAGGGTTGTTTTGATAACTGTTAACACAACGTCTTGCTTCATCTGCTGACGTTTGGGCTGGAGGGGAGAGAAATATCAAGCTGAGGCTGCCAAAGGTAGAGACGTTCAATAAAGGGAAATTTCTCAAAACCAGAGAGACTAACAGTAACAGTCAATGCTTGCACAGATGCTTTAGAGCACATAGGTTTTCCTGGAAAGATGGCCCCTGTCTGTCCTTTAACTTTTTGTTAAAATGCTAATCAAACTTTAAGCCTCAAAGTCTTTTCGAGGGCAACATATCGGGAGAATTCTAGAGAGAATTGTGAAATGGATGCTTACTAAAATCTCTTGATGAGCATATGTTAAGAGATCATCAACCTGCCCTTTCCACTGCTGTCAATCCACCGCTCTTATCTAATATCTGGTGGTGACAGCAGAACAAGGACACCTCATGCTTCAGTACAGAAGTGTCTACTTGTCCCTTGGTGCAGAACATACCTGTAATTCTCTGTCAGGCAGTAGCCCCAGCTCCTCACAGCAGTCCTTACAGATCCTTAGGAAGATGTAGTCCTTGGTCTTCTCCTCGATCACAGCCTCGTAAACACGCTCTTTGACCCCAGGAGGCGGCTGGCTGCTAACCCCCTCACGGCCCAGCGGCAGCAGCAGGACTGAATTTACCTTGGTCATCACTAGCCGTCCAGCCAATGTGTCCTGTGGTAAGAAAAAACAAATACTGTTCAGGAGAGCTGGCTAGCTGACACCTTCGGACTCCAAATGCTACCAATGAGTAGTTAATAGTGAGAAGGCAGAAACCAATGTGGTTTATTGCAAGGTGATTGCAGTTGCCAATTCAATCAATCCAGTTACCTCAGAAAGTGTTTCAGTGAGTTTGAAGCGTGCAAAGAGCTGTCCATTCTGGGCATACTTGGCTCCAACAGAAATGCCTGTCAGCATGAAGCTGGTGACGAGCTGGAGATTCACTTTGATGTTGAACCTGGGGAGACAAACATGGACATTTTGGTTATGCTGTTTCAGACCTCTGGCTTGAGCTTATAAATCAATATTAAAAATTACAGCAAACTAAGGATAGGATGATATATGATTTTACCACAGACTGCAAAACACAATAAGTTGGTCGTGGTGAATTTCCATTATTGGGATAATCATGAATACTGTGTCTAGCAGTACCCGAGAGACAATAAAAGAGACTCCGCAAATACAGGCTACATATGCACCAACTTCAAAAACTGCAAAAGATCTGCAAAGATCAAGTGTCAGCATATTTCATATTAGAAGATATTATACCATTTACAATCGTATAAAAGCCACTTCCAATAATTCATTCATTCATTTTCTGTTACTGCTTATCTTGTTAAGGGTCGCGGGGGGGCTGGAGCCTATCCCAGCTGACAGTGGGCGAAAGGCAGGGTACACCCTGGACAGGTCACCGGACTATCACAGGGCTGACACATAGAGACAGACAACCATTCACACTCACGTTCACACCTATGGGCAATTTAGTGTCACCAATTAACCTGCATGTCTTTGGACTGTGGGAGGAAGCTGGAGTACCCAGAAAAAACCCATGTTGACACAGGGAGAACATGCAAACTCCACACAGAAGGGCTCTCCCACCCCGGGGTGGGGGCTATTTCCAATAATATAAAGGCATATTTTGATGATTATCTGAATAATATTGTGAATCATTTTGGCCAAATTCATTGTGACAGGAAATGTTCATATGCTCCCATGCCTGTAACAATCACCATAATGTTTTTGGTACGTTCTTAACAAACTAGTACCAATATCATAATATGTTCTTCTGTGAGTGAGGCACATTTGTATCTGTGCTTCACTGCAGACATTCAAATGCTGAAACTGCTCTCCGGCAGTTCAGCCTTTTGCCACATATTCATACTGAGGTTGCTAAATATTCACACTCTATTATACACTTTCTCTCAAGAGGAGCCGGTCAGTGCATCAAAGTGGTGAAACCCCTGCTTTCAAATGGACAAGAGGAGTCAATGTGATTAGCCATGAATGATACCAGCTCCATATCAACCCCTGTGACACCCACTGAAAATATATGATAGCAGAGTTCTCTTAGTCCTACCACATTTCCAAGTGCATCATACATGCATGCCTCAGGCATTTGAGCATTCTCTGAGCTTTGATTCCACCAAAGTGGAACTATAATGACCTGCATACATTCATTTATACCGGCAGCACACACATTAAAAATCAGCTATACACTTATGGTCAGCATAGTGAGAAGAATACTCTGAAGCTGGGCATCACTTGTTGGCAGGTTTGTGCATTTGCCACTGAAAAGACAAAGACAGAACCTGCACAAGCATTTCTCACAAGGTCTGAAGTCAAACATACGGTTGAAATGACTTCCAAAGGAAACACAAAAAATACTTATTTACTGTCATTTTGTAAAAGCCTTACAAAGGCTTCAAAATGTAAGGTCACCCAAATAAAACCTTGTCAGTGGGAAACCTAAAATATATCTTTTTTGATATGTCAGTCCTTCGAAGAAAAACAACCATTTGCACAAAGCTCATCCATGCACACACTGAGTGGAAAAACTAAGCACTTCTGGGCCTTTTTTGGTTCCAGACTGTATTAAATTGCCTCTCTGGTCTCTGCTGGATTTCAAGTGATGAAATAGGACGAAATATTGGTGATGAAGTCTGATGGATGACTGACATATGCAGATAAGTTAACACATTCTGTATTTATCTGCAAACCAATGGAGTTACAGAACCAAAAGGACTCTTGAGGTTTCTTGTTTTGGTTTTGCATCAGCGTTCTGGCTATTCTCTCAAAGTGGGAAACAGTAAGACAAAAACTGACAGTCTGGGTTCTCCATGACTCACTCCATATTTATGACCTCCTGACACACAACTCTTATCAAACAAGAAATAAATCTGGAGTGAGATTATTCAGAAAGATGTTCTAATAGAGATACTTTGAAGTAATGGGTTGCAATAAAAAAAGCTGTATGTGAGCATATTTAGAATTGAGATTCTGGGGCGGGTTTTGCTGCTCAGGGTCCTCAAAATGAAGGTGTCCCAGGTGACACCTATTAGGTAACGATGCAAACTCCATAAAGAGCAGCAGTGCAGACAGAGGCAACGGTATTAACCAGGGGGAAACTGGAGGGTAGTTGTTTCGCCTCTGTGACAATGGCATCCCACCACCACGAGTTGGGACACTGTTATCAGCAGTAACCACCATATGAGCTCAGAGCAGAGTGAGAGCATTTAGTTAGCCAGTGGGATACTCCAGTGCACTAATATGCATGCGTAACCACACTGTCTGCCACAACATAGAACGGAGAAGCTTGGATTACAACAAACATAGAGGTTAGATGACTTTATTCTCTACCTCGGACACCGTTATACCACTATATCCTTACAGGTCAAACAGTGGTTTGCTGCTATATTAATGTTTTGAATGTATGCATATGTGCATACTGTGACATGAGGCAACTGTAGTAAACATTTAACAACTGTGGGAGCCCCTCCATGGCACAGATCCCATGGAGTGAATCCATGCTTAACTCAGTAAGCCCTGAAAGGCATTAGAACCTGCCAGAACATGGATGGTTTAATAGGCAGAGAGATCATCCATATGCACATCGGAAATGCAGCAGATTGAAAGAACATTTTCGACTGCAGGTTGGTTCCACTCCTTCCCAAGTCAAATGACACAGTGAGTCATGAGACAAGATCAAACTAATATTAAAGAGGAAAGCAGAGACGTTTAAAGTGGTGGGGGAGGTTCACTACACTAATATCACTCAATGTGGGATTAAGCATTCACTGTGGTTTCACCTGCATCACATTTAGTTAAACCAGTGGAGCAGCAGGTGAGGAACTGAAACAAAAAACAGTGTCCATTCTAGATAAAGAAAATACTATTTTCCTCATCCACCTCCTAATATTGCCTTAGACACCTTAATAAGATGGCACTGTAACAGAGAGTCAAGCTGTGTGTGAGACACACACTCTCTAACACACGCAAATTCACAATGAAGGTCGAGTCTGACACCTTGTGGTAGGCTGACATCTCATAACACTAAATATTTACAGCACTAAACCTCAGACAAGGTCTGTAGTGGTGTATGTGCTGTAACAATGACTATGTCTTCTAAGTAGTCAGATTACAAATAATCAATCAATAAATAAAACAATAATATATTATACTTTTACTACCAGTCATTTGTAGTGCTTGTCGTGTCAAGTAAGGTAAGACAAGCACAACATTTTGTCAAACTATCATAAATTTAATTAAAAACAAATACATATATTTTTAATATTTAGTATGACATTTTCTGTCATGTTTTCATTTTTTATTGATGCACCTAAGATTTAGTTTTCCAAACTATACTTCATTGAATATTGTTTTGCAGTAGTCTCAACTCAAAGTTCCAAAACGTCAGTAGCTTGCATTACTTTTTACTGTCAATGCCTCAAAAATGGTAAGACAGCAAGGCTACTGTTTTGAATTAACTGCAATATAGGACATATGCATATATACACATATCAGATGTGACTACTTTTAGTTTCTTCTTGAGGCACAGCACAATCACAGTAGATTTGCAAATTCCACGTGCTTCCTCAACTGAGGACATTCAAAACCAATCATTTTTTTGCCATAAAGCATTAAAACCAATGTACAAGAGGGTGTATATAGTTAAATTGTATGCTCATATTTTCTTTATATGTTGTTAGTATATGTTTTCAATTACTCAAATACAAATGAGTGTTGTTCAGGCTTTATAAAGTACAGTTATGGAAAATCTGTTTTACCATTTCAGTAAGAGGAAACCATGGAAAGGTATATACTCACTTGCTAACTTCCTTATATTGTGCAATCTCCTCTATGTAGAGCAGGTCATGCAGTCGGGCCTGGTAGTTGTCTTTGGTCAGAGTCTTGTCCAGGACTGACTGGGTGAAGAGCTGGTCGGCTGACAGAGGGATCTGATAGCGGGAAAGGAGGCTGCGCTCCAGTTCTGCCATCGTTTCATTGGGAGAGAACTCTACGATGGTCTTACAGGACGAGTCCCAGCGCTTTGCAGTGATCAAAAGCTGCTGCCTGGCTGCCATTAGGTGTTCCAGGTCTGAAAACAAAGGATAGATAAATAGAGTTTAATGTCCATAAAGCGGACAGTTGAGTTCATCATGTGTGCCTCCAGAACAAACCTACATTTATATACTTAGGAACTAACAGCAAGAGAGGGGTGGACAGCATTTATTACTGTCAGTGCTTATTCAGCCAACTGTGATCTACATATAAGTATTATTTTTAAATATTTGAAAACTTAGAACACTGCAAATTATGAAATGCAAAAAAACCTAAACAGTCAATCCGTTAAATCATTATATATACACTGACTAAACCTTTCAAAGCCTTCTGGGTTACCATCTTGCTTTTGGCATACCTTCAATGGAGGCAGCATCCACCATGATCCGCTGCATCAGCACAGGTTCTGAGCCGAAGTCAAAAACAACGGTCTGTCGGAAGGTACCAAAGATCTCTGTGCTGAAGCCCACTGCTACCTTGTAGACACAGTGGTCGAGGCCGTTGTCTGCTGCCACTGTCAAAACAGAGAAGTTTAGGTTAAATGCATTTAAACTTGCACTCTAGTACAGACAAAATTAAAGTGAGCTGTAACTTAAACATGAATTTAACACACACTGAAATGTCCACTTGCCTGTGAATGTCAGACATTTCAAATTCACAACTTCAGACCAATGCAAGATAGGGTCAATACATCACTTAACACCAAAAAAAAAAGCCTTGTCTGGAATCTGAGCAGGACATACCTCCTGTTTCCTCTCCTGGTGTCCACTCTTGGCAGCCTTTGGGGAGGGCTTGCAGCCGCTCCCCAGCTGACACCCCTGTGAGGAAGAAGTGTGGTCGGTGGGCATCATAGAGCAGGGCGATGCGGTACAGCTTTCTAGCCGGCTAGTCAAGGAGACAAAGATGGAAAGAAAATCAGAACATTCACATTATCAAAATATGATTAGGAACAACTAGCACCGGCAGGTGTGCAGTGCAGCATACTGCCTTATTGCATTACACTGTCTTCAGTGTCGTAATGACAAATGATCTGATCAGACAAAGAAAACATCTGAATGTGTATCGAGTAATCAGCATTTGATCCTACCTTGCACAACAAGGAGAAGGTCCAGGAGTGGGAGGACTTTTTGGTGGTGACAGTAACAGAGAGGCTGGAGCTGGTTTCTACATTCACTCCTTCTAAGTAGTCACTTAGCTAGAAAAGAAACACATAGTTAGACTGCAGATGCACTCAGAAATCCATTACAGGAACCTGTCCACTGTTCATTGCTGCACAAAATATAACTGACTGTAACCTCTGGAAACATTCATCTGTATCATATACTGTATGTATCATAACAATGGAGAGCCAGCTATGTGACTTAGTTTCATAAAACCCATTGAAAGTGACTCCTCCTGCCTTCTCTCAACTATAATGGAACTAGATGGCACTCAGCTTGTGGTGCTCTCAGTGCCAAAGAAATACATTTCAAAAACTCAACAGCAATGTCTCTTTCCAGAAACCATGACCCAGTTACTCAAGATAATCCACACATAATCCAAACTGTGAGAAGATTCATGTGATGTGTGAACTATTGCTTTCTAGCACACATCCACTCATGGACTTGGCTTGTGACAGCATGACATGTAAACATTGATGGCGTCCTCTTTGGCTGAGCAGCAACGTTAGCTAACTCAGTGGTGCTAGGTGAGCTAGCAGTAGATGCACACTTTCTTCTGTGCAGTGATATGTTTGGCAGGTGTACTCCACTAGAGAAAAGAAACTGCTCACAACAAGGTCTGAGGATTATCTTGAGGAAAGATAATCTGGAAAGAGACAGCACCGCAAGCCGAGTGCCATTTACTTCCATTATATTCAAGAAAAGGCAGACATCTCTATGGCCATTATTTCTGACACTTGGCCACTCACACAAAATAATCAAGGTTGATAAATAGCACTAAAGGTAAGAGGAAAAATGTGTACTTTTAATTACAGGTGAACTGTCCCTTTAAGTAATAAAATAATAATACTCAAACAGAGATAAACAAAAGGGTGTATATCTAAGTGTAATCTTAACAGAAGAGCACATGAACAACTAAAGGGTTATGAAGGTTTGGAGTGTACCAAACACATGTTTGAGTTTGGGTGGCCCTTCCAAGAAGTGAACTCTCGCCTTGGCATGATATTTTGTCTGTTTTCTATTCACTGAGCCACTTCTGAGCTTGCGTGCACTCACCACTTTCTCTGGGGACAGGGAATTCATCCACTTCTCTATCAGGGTCTCCATGTAGTTCTCGGTGAAGTGTTTGCTCTCCTGCTGCTGTTTGAGGCGGATGAGGCGTGACGCATAGCGCTTCTGCCATTCCATCAGCTCCTCCTGAGAGTGGGCTGACGTACACTGGGCCCCGTACCTACACAGGCCCTGCTCCAAGTACCTAGAGTAAAGACAGAATGTGTGCTGAACTGGTGCTAAAACGAGCAGTCCATTAATCAATTGCTCAACAACCAACAAATGTTCATCATCTCTTCATCTAATTGTGTTACATCGTGACATCACCATGAATACCAAATATTTAATAGTTACAGCTTTCCCAGTGTGAGAATTTGCTGCATTTCTTTGTTGCATATTATGGTAAATTTAGAAACTGTTACTCAGACAAAATAACCATTATGATGATGTACGTACATACACTGCCAAAACTATGCTCACGTCTTTTTAATCCTAACAATTGGTGTCTTATCAGGGCCAAAAATCCCTCAAAAGTGCATTCAACACAATTACCAACTGGATGTTTTAAAATTCCTAATATGTAGGCAGTTCCTAGCAGACTTGTGGATAAACAATATTCAATAACAAGGCAAATACATGCTTGAAATAGCAGCAGACCATTGCAACTGTCTAACCCAGGCAGCAGTAAATTATGCTGGTGGTGCTGCATTGGGACATGTACTACTGCAAGGACTTTGGCAGACAACATCAACTCACAAGACCAGTTCTAAAGGCATTTGCACTTTTCATGCGCACTTTTCATCCAAAATTGTCACGTTTTAAAATAAACTCAATCTCATGGTGTGTCAATCACATTATACACCAATTCCAAATCTTTTGTTCCTCGTTAAAGTCTTCAGAATAGGTTCCATTTTCTGCATTTCGCCCCATTCTTCTGTGTGTGTCCTTACCTAGACATACAGCTAACTGCTTTTCAGGATCAAATGGATAACAGATCTTGATGGTCTTACTTCTTACGTATGACTTAAGTATTGCTAGTAGCTTATCAAACTAAACCACTGACATCCTGAAATAGAGGTGGAAACGACTGGGATAATTCTGCAGCTTCTTTATCGGCGGGTAAAACTCTCCAAAAAGTTTAAAGAAGTGAGAGGACCACAGTCATCCTCATTGCCTGATAACTCCATTTGGTCTTATACTGAGATTTTTCACAATGAATAGAACATTAAAATGCAGTGGACTCAGTGTGTAAGGTTTTGTGCGTAACAACTAAAAAACGCAAATAAAAAATATGGATTTAGATCAGATTTACTGGCATCCTTCCACACAAATATCCAGGATGTACACTAATATTTGTAAAAGTGAAGTGAGATAAAATCTTGATTCATGGCAGTATATTCCATGAATCACACTTTTATGGCTTTCAGTGTAACTGTGTAAGTGTGTAATTATGACTTTAAATGCTATATTAGCCATTGTCCACTGTGTTTCTCAACAATATTCTGGATGGAAGATAAATTAACCTTTATGGAAATTACCAACCAGTCTGCATTACCTTTTACAGAGGGTGTACTCCTCACTGCTGGTGACTCCTCGGGGAGGAGGCCGGAACTGCCAGCCATCTTGGACCTCTGTAAACACACACGGCCAAGTGGTCAATATGACACCAGGCCAAAGCCTTCAAAAACATCATGAGTATTCAGCCAGCTTGTAACCTGTTTAGAGTGTGCTGCCAAGCTGCCAACTGGCTGAGTAAATACTTTCTAAGCATAAATAATATCTACTGTGCTTCAACACGTGTGAATGTTTGGTACCAAGCACATCATCATTCCTTCTTTTCAAGTTGAGGGAAGCATGCAACAGATCTGCTCACCTTCCTCCTGGTCATCTGTGTATTCTGGTGCCATCTCCCTATTTATAGCCTGACAGAGACAAAGATCGGGCAGGGTGGGTGGAGGTGGGGACAGAAAGATTATTACGTGAACTGCTAACATAGCCATACAAGCAGTTGGACCACTGGACTTATTACAGACAAATGAGTAATAAATCCACAACAGCTACAAGCTAGGCAGGGGAGCACAAAATAATTAAGTTAGCACTGGAATCAGGCCATTAGTCATCTTTATGACTCTAGCCTGCAAGCATTAAACCATCATCTGTAAAACCAGCAAGCACCAAAAGGCATGAACAAAGGAGGCAGGAAAGCACAACAGTCAGGTTTGCAGCCCTGCAACCAGAGATACTTACCTCTATTTCTGACAAGAGCATTTTTAATCTGGTAAGGTCTTTTGCGACGATGCCATTCTGTGAAAGCAAGTAGAGAAATATTATCATTACAACAACATACTGCAATCAGTCCTTTCAGTATGTGTTTATGATAACTATATAACTCGCTGCTTCGGAATACTCTGGCAGATGTGGTTTGGTGTAATCATATTTATCATGTTATTTCCAGATTGCTACAGGCAAGACTGTAATCTGTCACCATCTTAATTTTTAAAAGTTGCTTTACACAAATGTGAATATTTGACACATGTGACAAAAAATTCTAACCTCATGCATTATCTAGATGAAGTGTTTGCAGTTTATTTATTGCTCTTACAATCTGTTACTGCTGTGGGTGAATTTCCTGCCACTAAATGTGCCTGGCAGCAGATTCATATGCTTCATTGTGTTGATCAGTAAGGCATCTTCTACAGTAGAAACTTTTAAGAATCAAAATTGTTACAGGTGGATTTTTCCTTAAAAGACAAAGGCTTCAACTAACAGAAGGCCAAAATTAAGATACTCATTTCTCCTGTCACCCTTCTGAAGGGCAGATCTGGATGATACTTTGATAAAGCCTTCAAATATGTAGCGACGGTATGTCAATAAAAACTTTTCAGTCCCAGCTGAGTAGCTGTCCTGTTTTAACCCTTATGAATATTACATTTTTAAGCAACACAGAAATATCCAACAGGGCCTATTTTTCCTTTATCGCTGCCCCTACTCTAAATGAGCACAGCAGCGTCAGCTCCCAACAAAGCTTCTGTAGTCTGGTTTATAAATCCATATGCCTGATTTATACCTGGTTTGAGTCACCTGGTACGTTTAGAGCAAACTAAAAAAACAAGAAATGAAAATTTAAATGAAGTGTCACTCACTGATTGAATGAGAACTAAGGAAAACAGTTGGCAGTTAGTTACATCCTAATAGCTGTGTATCAAATGACACCACACTTGCATGACACTCCACAGGACAGCTCAACTCCACAGTGTGGAGTGCCAGCACCACACAGGGTCAAGACGAAGAGGCAAATAAATAGGAAATGAATAGTTGTAGGCCTCCTCTAGTGTTCCCATTCCAAACTTAAATACTCTTACTCGAGTGCATGAGAAAAGTCAGAGGTTTCACAGAATAGTTTTATCCAAAATACAGACAACTAAAAAAAAACAATAATTGAAGTATATCTCTACAACTGGGTTGAAATTAAAATACAAAGAAAGGGAGGCTGAGTTGTGGCAATAATGGGAGGCTTGACACGATGTGTGAAAAAGTGGGAGTAAAAAAGGAGGGAAGCAGTCAAAAGAGGAAAGATTATCAGCCCATGCTACGTCAGAACAATGTTTGTTTGTATGTGACTCTAAAAGCAACAGAGAGATAGAGAAACCCGCCTAGCAAACAGGATTGTCCCCACTTGCATAAAATGTTGGATGACCTTGGGGCCAAGCTCAACCTTTGAATACGTGCTTGTGTCTGTGTACGTGTCTGTGTGTGTGTGTGTGTGCGTGCGCTGAAGTGGGCAGGAAGTGGTTGCAAACAGGAGAGGAGTGGAGCTGGGGGAGGCACCTTGGCAGCAAAATGCATGTTGATGTATGAAGACAGTGGTTAGGATTAGCAAAGGCAGGGAGAAGTCAGACGGGAGAAAAAGTGGAAACATATAAAAAGTGACCCTCTCTATGTGTGTTACATTAACAAAGTAACACTTTTATAGGAAAAGCACTACACTTCACTTCATCCTTGTTGGACATCAACTTTTTATCAATACTAATTCAGTTAACTGTGGAACATAAACTATTTGGATGAGTCTGAAAACTGTTTCTAATTAGTTTTTTATAGGCCACATGTTTCTTCTACATGTGGCCTATTTGACAAAGCCACCATGACTACCTCAATCATTCAGCACACTGTATCTGATATTACAGTAATATCTCAGATCACTGTGAAGGTCAGTCTTGTCCATGCACTAAAAATGACCAGTGAGGTTTCCCTCTGTTTTGGAACAACAATATGACCTAAACAGGCATAACATTTAAGCCTTTTACGGTATAATTACAGTCAATATGTCATGCATACATGGTATACATTGCCCATTTATCATACCATTGGCTCTCCATACAAGGCTTTAGAGAGGATGCTGGCCACCTCCTGCAGGCTGCCATCCAACAGCATGGAGCGCAAGCTGGCCTGAAGCGAACCATCTCCCCTGGCAATCTCTTCTGCCAGGACTAGGACAGGATGAAGAAAACACAGGGAACAGGTAGGGAGAGAAGGAATTCAGCACATGAATTAGGTTTCTTTCAATGAATGTCTCAAATTCTTTTCTTTAGAACATTGTAGTAACGAAGCTATGACATCAACCCAAACAGACTGTGAAAAGTAAACAGCTTCTACAAATGAGCCTAAATTCAAGATTTCCTCGGCTACACTGAGACCAAGGCATGCAAGAAGTTCCCTGACCCTGGCAGACATACACACACTTTGTCTGCCACTAGATAAAAAACTAACTACTGTACACAATATCTGCAGATGGTTCCAATTTGAATCGCTACTCACCATGTTTACAGTCTTCATCTGCTTCATCATAGTTTTTCTGTTGGCAGAGGGAGAGAAAAAAAGAGAAGTATAACCATAACAAATGGGGCTACTTTGTGTTCGAGGGTCAGAACTTCACATAAGCTCCAAGAATGGCTATCTTTGCTTCACAGCGGAGTCCCTCACACTATCATTATAGACTTAAGAAGTTTCCATAATCTTAGGGCTTAAGTAACTGGTGTAATTTTAGTGCTCTGGGAAGATAACATAACAGTACCATGGAGGACGAAAGTAGGCTTTATTGTTCTCATTTCTAACATTCTCTTCATGGTAATTTACCAAGTGATTACAGTGGATTTACAAGCACAATGAGCAGCCGACGTCATTTTAGCACAATGTGTTAATTCAGGAACAGGAAAAAAATGATATTCTATTTGGTGATATGACCTTTCAGAGTTCTGTCTCAAAATTATGATTTTTAAGATTCTCAAAAAAGGTATCCCTTTCTTTGGGGCCACTTAGCAACAGGGAGGAGAGAAATAATGATTATCTTAGATGGTTGCTAGGGCAGCAACAATGCTTGTGTAGCCTCTGTCCTCACCAGCTGCAAGAAGGCAGCAATTCGGTAGAGCAGGGCACGGCTGCGGAGGGGTCCGGCGGCAGCGACAAGGGCTGGAGGGCTTGGCGGGACAGGGGCACCGGATGATGGGGCTTGGGGTGCAAGGACAACCAGGGCGTCCGTGCTGTGGCTGACTGCCGCCTCGTACTCCCGCCTGGCTAACGATCTGCTGGCTTCTTCACATGACTTCTCCGCTCTCCTGTCCGCCATGACTCAGGGACAAAACGTCTGGAATCAGAAAAAGACAAGAGGCTCGTTATGTCCATGAAGTAGCAGAATAGCACTGAATTAGAAACACTTTAATGATTGTTGTGACAGACAGACTGAAACGTTAGTATGTCTTGGACAATGCTTAATGTCTGTAATCTATATATATTAAAATATGCCACCACCAAAACTTGTCAAACTGAGCTATGAAGTCTGTTAATTGTAGAAACCAACAATGTTCTGACAGAACAAAGTTTAAGGAAATGAGAACAAATTTATTAAATTATCAAGAACTCTAATAAAGAGCTGCTTCTTGTTGAAAAATCTGTCCTTTCTATTCGAGTTCAGCAGCATTTTGCAGTTGCTCACCACCTTAAATGCTGCCATTGGTTAAAAACTAAAAACATTTTCTGTTTACTAAAAATGAAAAGAGGCTTTCCAAACTCTGTCCAATAGCTGACTGACACTTCTCTCACCAGGGATTGTGCACAAAATTTGAGGACTCTGCACTATAGAAAACACAACACCAGCCTGTAAGGCATATTCTTCTTTCCACAGGAACTAAAATAACACAACCATCACCTTAGGCACAGAAAACATATTAACATGTGATATATTAATCTAAATCTGGAACATCTATGCTTTTCTCATTTTCACATTAGCCTTTCTTTGAACTCAAAGGCAGTGTGCATCAAGGCAGTAGGTTTTTTGTTACCTCAATCAGAGTCAGAATCCAGGTTATTGCCATGTAGGTTTTAACATACAAGGACTTGTTTTGAGCAGATAAGCATGCTCACTAGCTGTAAGTTAGGCTGTAGTCTAAGAGCGGACATACAAATAGGTCAGACCATCATACTGACTATTTCTAAGTGCATATCAGGTTATACAATCTGAGAAAATAAAACCTACAGTACTCCCACACAGACCTATTGGTGAAACAAGTCCCATTTGTTTGCTTCACTTTCCGACTTAAACTTCACACATATAGACCAAATGTCTGCCATTGTTTTTGCACATGACTGAAACTTAAATACAATGTTTATATTTTAAAAACGTTTGACTGTTTAAGAGAATGCAATACTTTAATGCCTTGAGGATAATTGTTTGTCACGCCTTTTAGCACAAGAGCACTCAGTACAAAATGTTCTCCAAATGCTTCAAGGAGGAATTTACAGGAAATGAACTTATAATAACTTATAATTTCCACATTTTACCCCAGCGGGGAGAGAGAGAGTGAAATGTTGAGAGAAGGGGACATCAAACAATAGAGAGAGGGCTCCACTCTATTTCTCTTGGGAGTGGTGGATTATTTATTGACACTTGTTCTCCCAGTTTTAAACATCACAAAATTGTACAGCTGACAGCCAAAGCCCATTCATCAACTCCACAAAATAATCCCAACTTCACAGATTGACAAAAGTAAATGTTATTCCTTTACACTGTTGCAAAAGCAAGATATTAAGCCATTTTAACACAGATATTCAGCGGTAGGACCGCAACAGAGATTGAAATACGTGGCCTTTGCTTTTTTATACACAGCCAAACAACGCAAGCATACCACCACCCTAGAGTATGATTTAAGATAGCATGACAGCATTTCAAAAACAACAGAGGTGCGATGGGCGTGATGGGTAACACAACAGCTTCGACCACTAGTGTGCCATAAACCATATGTTTAAGCAGTGTTTTTAACACAATAATAATGTAATAACATGGTAATAACAATCATTTACCAACCCTGTTACATGGCAGCTGATAATGTCCTCTACTCAAGGGTAAGGTGCTCTTTGACCCCAATGTCTCCGCACTTTGCTTACATTTTTGGTTACAGTTCTTGTTCTTTGAGTTAGCTGCTAAC
>JAPZEB010000020.1:22062935-22084013 GCA_029783705.1 Chaetodon striatus | reverse complement strand
AACTGCTTCTAGCTGCTTTTTAAATCTCCAGTCAAAACATTGTCAAAACGTCACACCAGTCCCGTCGTGCTGGCTGTCAATTTTACACGGACCTAAAGTCTGTGCTTTTACAACCTCAGCTGCCAGCTTAAAGGTAAGACAACTGTGTGCCCCCATTTCACAAATCATATCTTTTCTCCAGAACAGCCAGTTGGAATAATAGCGCGACATTCCTGCCTTGGACAAGGCAGTGTAAAGGGGGCTTTAGACTCTTCATGCAATGCAAGTAAAAATTAAATATTTTGTGTTATATATAGTACACATAAGATTTTGGTATCTAAAAGTTTTATAATCACACATAAACCATTTTCCATCCAAAAAGCCACCAGTCACTTTAGTGCAAAGTTTTCTCCAAGACATTAAAACCAAAGTCACTGCATGAGTCAGCCGGAACCAAGTCAGATGTGTGTCAAATGTAATTTGTTAACACTTCTTCTTAGTCCCTTAAGTCTGTTTAGGAACATGATGCGCAGACTTTGCCGCACAAACAGTGACTATCAACAAGATCAGCTGCTGACTAACATCTTAATCTGAAAAGGGATTTTACTCCTTGCTGAACTCACGGATAGTAACTTACTAGTTATCACATGTGACTCTATTTCAAAGACTAAAAACAATGTAACATCTCAAAACTTTAATGGGTATATGATAAAATTATCACAATATCCAATATTTTGCTACAAATGATTCTGCGTCTAAACCAAGCATACTACGTTTTACATGAAGTATAAATTCAAGGCATAAAAACATTTGATTATCCCAACAAAATATAAAAATATAACAAAATATATCATTTTAAATCAATTATCTCGGGGGATTAGACTGCACTTTAAAGATATCATCTTCAGCTCTGAGAAACAGCCCTTATGTTTGCCCTAAAGAACTTGTGTTTAGCATGCTGTATGGATGTCTGCTCACTAAGAGTCATGTCCTCATGTGGCTGATCTGTCCTAATTCAACAGGAAGTGAGGATGAGGCTCCAAAGAGCGGCTCATACATACCTCATATTCCAGGCTTCTGCTCACACAGTGTACATTCAAATATGTTTACAACTAGCAGGAAAAGCAGTGATCACATGAGAAGCCTAAAGCATTATGTGAGACATAATTTTTTCTTTTTATCATCTCAAGCTCCAGAGCCAACAACAGTGGAGTCAACTGTCTGGCGTCATCTGACTGCTTAGACTAGGAGCATTATCATAATTGATAATGCAGAATGTGAGGCCTTTATTGAGACAAGACAGTACGATATGCTGGACAGTAAGCAGAAAGAAATGGTTGTGTTTTGATTCTTCATAGCCACAGAGCCAAACAGTCAACACCAACTATGTGCCGATGTGAACACATGCTAATAAAGTAAATCTAGACCTTGGACTGTTAATCAGAAAATTTACTTTAAGCTCCACACAGCCTCTATAGTTTAGAGCAGTGGTTCCCAACCTTTTGCCTTGAAGGACCCCTTTTCTATGTTTGTATAAACTGATGATCCTGACTAAGTGACATATTTTATGGACATTTCACATTATATTCAGTGAATAACAATACAGAAAAACTGATAAACCCAGACAGGGAAGACAATAACCGCAAGAAGTTTGTGTAAAAAGAGCAATTTGGATGAATTCTGAGCAGATTATTTCCTTTGAATGGGACATCAGAGATGGGTTTTCCTAATATGTTAGGAACTTTTTATACAGTTATTTGTCTTTATTATGCATTTTTTTTTATTTTTAACAATTAAACTACAGGCTTTTTGGAAAAAAAATCAGTGTTTTATTCTCCCTGACGTTTGACAATCGTTCTATAAGCTTTTTAGTTGTTTTTCATATTTCTCTGAAGCAGGCAGGACAAGGCTGTTTAACAGAAAGCGAAGGCTCTGTCAATATAGCCTGTGTTCAGTTCTTAACCGTACCCTTATCCTGTGAGATTTTTTTAAGTGAATACCTTTAACAGTATCTAAACTTAAAAAATAACAGTTTTATTTGGTTTTCTTCACAAGAATGAATGAAATGCTGGTATATAGGCCGACTGTATATTTTTAAAAAAAAAAAAGGTTTTCTTACAGCTCTTAAAATCAAGAAGGCCTCGCGACCCATCATGAAGCTTTGACCCCTAGGGTTGAGAACCAGTGGTTTAGAGTGTACATCATGCACTGTTGAGACTAGTATATCGAGGAGCATAGTATTTTTCTGCAAAAAAATGTACACATTTTATGTCACCTGATGAATTAGACTGACGGAAACTGTTATTCAAAACGTGGATCGACACAAAAGTGTTGTAAGTGGTATGAATTTTAATGCTTTTTACTTAAAATGCTTATTAAGTTTTATGTATTACACATTATGTGTGCAATCTAATGTGGTCACACTCACTTGTTCATATAATGGCATTTACAGTCAATTATTGTCAAAAAAACAGGACAGGAACCTGTTGAGGCTTGGCTACAGACATCAGACACATTGTCAGTTTAGCAGGTGGCTAATCACAACATATTTTGAAAATCTATGTTTGCAGAGCCAAGAACAGGCCATGTTGGACCAGCAGCATCCTCTGAAGCACACTAGCTGTCATCTTTTTTTAAATTTCAGGCGTGTGTGACTAAAAAGTTTACATCTAAACATACAATCATATTCAAGTGTAAAAAGAAATAGTCTTTGGTTGTGTGTGGAGGAGGAGGCTGTGTGTGGTTGTAGGAGGTGGTGGCAGGATACAACATCCAGCTACGTTTCTGCACATTAGAGTAACACAAGCACAAGAGATTAAATTCAATTCCTAGAAAGTGATTGTCTCTGATTTTTAACAAAGCAAAATACTTTTGCGGCTTTTCCCCAACACACAGTCAACAGAGACAAACCCCCACTGAAACTCTGAGGGAAGTCAAGAATTGCAATATGTCTGAGAATCAGCATTCAATAACCACACTTACTTCAAAGTCATGAAAGGACCACAAATACTTTTGAAGCCTATATTTAAGATTCTAATTAGCTGTACCAAAGCAATCATATCACATACAACAGAAGGCAAAGCATGCCCCAAAGTGTTAAATAAATAGCATCTGAATCTGGTCGAGTCCCACAGCAATACTTAATAGGTGCGCAGAGAAATCCAGCCAACTAAGCACTGCACTTCATAATGTCTAGTTCAGTGGTTACTGCAGAAAATAGTATTAACCCTTACATAGCAAAACCAAATAGGTGTCTGACATATGTTAAACCTTGGTTGGAAGAGGGATCATGAAGCGGACATTTGTTAACCAAAAGGTCTGAAAAGGGGGGCTTTCCCTTTTCTGAAACTGAGTTTGAAATGTGTTAACCTATAGCTGACACAAGATAACTACATTAGCAACATACTGCACAATGCTTGGGTCTCTGTGGCCCCTGCAACATTTCTTTAATGCCTAGCCAAGCAACAAAAAACAGCAGGGCTACAGCCTGAGAATCTAAACCTCAGTCTGAGATTACAAGAAGCAGCGTGTCCTCCTCCACAACAGCCTGCAAAGACCTGGATAGGGATGGTACACCATGACCTGCTGGGGTACACCAGGGCAACAAATGCTTAACCTTGGCCAATAGCCTAGTAACTTTTGGTCCTGTTTCCACCTTACTGGTTTTACCATTGGCACTGCAGTTTATCTCAGGCTGGCACAAAAAACAACAACTTTTTAATCACAAAAATGCTGCCTCAAAAGCCCCATTATAGTTATAATGTGCAAAGATGGCTGGCAAAACAAACTTTTGGTCGCTAATTAAAATTCCACAACAATTAGCTGATGCTGAATTTCCATCCTGGCCCTCACCACAGCCTGGAATTCAGCTTTTGATTATGACTGGCTCAAAGGGAACTGGGAATTTGTGGCCTGTGGCCCAGTAAATTTGGTGTATTTGTGACAGCTAGTCCTTGAAAATGGGACAGCTACTGTATGTTAAAGCTGCATTAGCAGTATGAAGACAACATCAAATGACAGATAATATCTCATTCTGGTAGAAAACTGGCTTTTCATGAAAGAACATTCATTAGGTATTTCATGTGCCACAACTGACTACGCTAGAAGAGGGAAAAAACTGAGTGCATCTGCCACTTTAGTGTAATTTTGCAATAAAGAGCATATTGGCCCTGCAGTAAGTATTTCAGATAGTTACTTCCTAAATACCAAGCAACAGGCAACTATGCTTGTAGCAGCTGCTCTAGCCCAACTGGCAGTGCCTCTGAGTCAGCCTGCTCTTGTCTCTTAGGACTACAGTCAAATTCTTTTGCTAATGTATAGGACATGTCGGGTGCACACATGACACAGACTAAATCTGAAGTTACTGTTGATGCATAGCATTTACCATGGGTTTTAACTGCTTTTATTCCACCCAGAATTAACACTGAAGCCAACAAACGAAAAAAATTTGCACCACATGCAATATTTATTCCCTAAAATCCAATGTTGCTGAAGACAGCACACCCATCTCCATCTCCCCAGACAGACACTACAAGAGTTTGTGCAAACTAAGCATGAACAAGGGCATGTTCTAAACAGTGAACACTTCAGTGTTTCATGTACACTAGCTGATGAAATATTACAACTCTCTCCACAATCTCATCTTTTCCACAAGAAAAAAAGTGAACTAGTGCTGAGTTCACTTCCTCTAAAAACTCAGACATTCAGATGAGGAACAATATTCTATCTCATGAGTACACTGTATGACGATGTATGCTTGTATAATATGCATATAATGGCAAGTGGCCAGTTATGACAAATCTGTTGCAGTACCCATACTGTAATAACACACACAGCCTCTCTGAAACATCTTAAACAAGTAACACTAGTCTGGCCCCCATTTCCCACAAGACAGGTGCAGGTGCATTAAGGTAAGTGTATTTAGATTGTACTTGAAACTCAAAACCACAGCTAAAACATACACACCACATCAAGAGGTTGTCATCTTATGGCATTATTGCAATAGTTGTAGGGCTGCAATGATATGAGATTTTCACAGTGTGATAACAGTATCAGAAAATATCACAGTTTCATGGTATCACAGTGCACAGTATTGCACAATTCTAATAATAATACTTATTATTATTACTATTAGCAGTTACATTTACACTTACAGAAACAAGAACAGAAGGGTTTTGTTGTACAAACATTGTATTACAATTAAAACGTTTTTTAAATGGAAGCATGTACTGTCGACAAGCAAATTTACACAGTATATACAGTACCATCACTTTTTATGCCAAGATATACAGTTTCATGATATACCACTGCAACCCTACATAGGTGCATACTCTAATACAGACTCTAATATTTCTATTTTACAGCAATGAGAGACAACTTATTTTAAGGATTTGGAGATATGGAAAAAAAATCAAATATCCATTTTTTTTGGCAAATACATTGATACTGAAATTGCAACGTTATTGTAGGGTTAGATAGATAGAAAGAAAGATAGATAGATAAATAGAAAGACAGATAGATAGACTTTATTGTCATTCAAATCCACAACGTCAGCAGTGCACAAAAGAACTAAATTATGTTACGATATACTCTCCAAAAAAATATGGATAAAGACAATATATCAGCAACGAAGTGCTAGTGCGACTAAATAGAATAAATATAAAAACTAAATATAAAAATGTACATTTGCATTGCCAATTCCAAGTCCTTTAGGCTCATTCCAGAGAACAGTGAGAGTGTGAGAAGGGAATTATTGACTGAGTTCAGTGTGAGTGTGTGGTGTGTAATATTTCCACATAGGATTTTTGATAAATAACTGTAATGTGGATATTATGACTTGTAAAGGCAAACAATATAACAGCTACAACAGTGGTAGATTACATCACTTTACTGTAATGCAGCCTTTAAAACTAGGAAAAGACAACGCTCATGACATTATGACATTCAAAATCTAAGACGATTTCTAGCAACATATCACCATATCAATGCAATATCTTTATATTGCCCAGCCCTGACATATAATCATCACAATCTAGTTGACAAATGCTGTACAGTATGTAAGGCATGCAAAATGAGAGTCAAAGTTGCTGGACTAGCACACAAGGTCTGTTACTGTGAATTTAAAAGGATGAAACCAAACATAGGACTGATCTTAACACAGCACCTTCTCCAATTATAAGAGGTTATTTTAAAACCTTTGCTGCGTTTTTAAGTCCTATATGTAACAGTATGAATAGCTGTCGCCTCATGCTAGTGCTTGCAAGCCAGCCACTTCGCAGGGGCAACAACAAATAGTTTGGCGGGACACAGTGGGTGGACGCCTGCCTTGTTCTTAGTGTCCAGCCGTGGGATCCTACTACAGAAGCTCCAGCTGCGACTGCAGTCCAGTGCAGGACAAAGCTAATTTTATAGCTGAGGATAGTTGTAAAAGGACATCGACTGCTTTCATTGTGATATAACGTTATTTGGCTTGACAGTGTCGTTAGCAGCTCTGTGTAGAAAACACGGCTATAAAACTTGCAAAAATCTCAAAGTCCAATTAACGCAGCAACTTCAGATACCTAGAAAGCAAAGACTAATGAACATAAAGGATGGAAATTGAGTTGTTTCGTCTTTTAGGAGGCAGAGTTATAGCTGTTGTTTGTCTGGTGAACTTGTCATGACTGTTGCAAGTCAGAGCGATGACGGCAGCGTTACAAAGCCCTGAAAAATGTCCCCACAGTGTTGGTTAACTTGCCGTTTGCGTTTGCAAAGGGTAAACAATGTTGCCACTAACCAGAGTATGCGTAGCTAACAGTTAGCTTGCTAGCCCAAACACGGCCTTTCTTGGCACCAAACTGGCAAGCTCACAACAAGAATAGCAGGCTGGTTTGTTAATGTTAGCAAGCTAGCTGGCTAGCTAGGTTCGCCGAAACAAAACGGGCTCGGGCCTGTAATTTTGCCACGGTGTTTAGGCGCATATAATTGATGTGACATCGTGTTGTTATCCTTGCATGAACTCAAAGCATTCGTCAGTATCCTAATGATTAATGGTGGGGATTCACGTCAGTGGCTTTGCGATGAAAACGACTACTGAAAGGGCTGAAAATGGGAAGTCAACACTTACCTAGCTTTACTTTCTACGCCATCTTGGATCCACTTGTCAGACCATCGCAAAGCATAGTGGGATGTACTGATCTGAAGGTTGAGAGGACTGGTGTGTGTATGTGTGCGTGTGTGCGTGTGTGGCCTCTGATGGCAGGGATCTTCCTTGTCAAAAAGCGTTTGTCTTCAACAGCATTTGCTTTTATTCCTTGCAAACATATAACTCAGGGTTGTTATTTACTGTTCATTCATATAAAATGAATCTTGAATTTAGGACAAATTAGAAGTTAAAATATGAAATTTTAGAGTTGCCCATATTCTGTATAACTGGGACACTAAAAAACATTACATTTATACATTTTTTTTTCTATTTGTATAAAAGGGAATAAAGAAAAAATACAAATATGACATTTTGCTCTGAACACATATTTGCCCCAAAGCTACTTTGGCTTATGTTGGTGTGAGAACTATAAACAAAAGAGAGAGACAGAAAGAGAGAGACAATACATCCTGGGGCCAAACCTTATTTTGAGTCTGATTCAAAACATGTTGGGAAAGGGAATAATACTGTTTACTGTCGTATCTTTTGTCATCGGGGGATTCTCATCTATCCATTCATTATCAGGCCTGTTAAACTATATGGGGTGCCATCTGCAGTAGGAGTTTGTATTTTAGCACAACTGGAGTTTGTAGTAGAGCCACTTAGATGCTGACACTGACACTGTCCTCGGTGCTCCATTCAATTTTAAAGTACCAAAATATTCTAATAATAACCAACTAAATAGTGAGAAAATATTCCAGAGCAAAGGGAAAAGAGAATGTTGAGCATAGTAAAACCTGTTGTCTATTAGACAACCATAAAACTTAAATTAAAAGCCTAGTCCTAATCAAACCTGGTCCCTTTTACTAGCCCAGTGTGGCTATTGATTTTGACAAATAAACACCTGTCTTAATTAGACACCTGGTCTGATTGCAAATAGTTCTTTGTATGTATAAAAGCGGGTGGTTGGCTACCTCAAATTATATGTCCATTCCCCAATTTATCTCTAAGTTATTCATATTCTTTTAGTCCGTAAGGGTCAACAGAGCAAAATAATCAAAAAGGGTTTTTCATAAAAATGAATCCAAGTTGTGAGTATAGTTTGAACAGGATAAGGAGGTGTTGTGTTGGTATGCCAGGTGCCGTAACTCACTCTCTCTGATGATGTCTGGCAGAGCAAAATCAAATGAATGATTCATAACTGATGTGTTATCTGAAGCCTGATTTTTCTACAAGTCATTTTCATACAGGTGTAAATAAAAATTTTAATTGTATTTCCCATCTTTGCTGAGCAAGAGTTTTGTGTGAGAGGAATTTAAAAACCTGTCCCATATAGACACCTGTCCAAAATATAAGCCTGTTGATTTCAGTGACTAAAGCAAATAATAGCCCAGGCTACTAATTGAAGTTTCATGGTATATAAACTCAATTAGAATGAATATTATAATAGTATATAAGGTATTTGTAGGTTAAACTATGTGAAGGATTAGACATGTCCAAAACAACGAAGATTCAAGTTGCACGTTAAATTGACACATTCATGGAAAAACTGTAGTAAAAAAGAAAATCATGTGAAAAATATGAGTCAGATTTCTCTTAAACCTGGGTCTTCAACAGCAGTTCTGGGATCCCTAGTGAGTCCTCAGAGTTACTCACGTGTGGGTTTTTGTTGTTTTTTTGTTTTTCTTTTCAAAAATTAGGCTATGTCTGAAAATACACACCAATTCAACATATTTTGCCTTTTGCAACAACTTATCTGTGTAAAAGTTTTCTTCCTCACCTAAAAAAGCAAATACAGTTTAAACTGCAGCCTGAGGTTGATATGGCTGTCTGCCTGACAGCCTCCGTCTACCCAGTTCAATATGCAATACAGTTTAATACAATATATGTACTGGGGGGTCCCTGCTCCATCTCTGTGTCAGCTAAGGGGTCCTTGGTCTGAAAAACATAGAAGACCCCTGCTCTAAAATGTCCATTGGTAACAAAAGCAGGTGTGGCTGACCATTGGAGACAACTAATTAGGAGAGTATACATAGGTTTATCACAGTCTACTTGAGGAGTTTACAGTGTGTCAACCTGTCATAGCTGGAAAAGCCCATGTGTAATTAATAACACTGATGATAGCTGTGTTCCTGAGGTAACTTAAACAATAGCAAGCCCTGGAGCTGACCATTTAATTAGAATACAGGCATCATTAATGTTACTGATTGAACCTTTGTTTGAACAGCCAAGATGTTTGCTATGAGGAGAAAGTTTGCAAAGCCTGAAAAAAGCTGATCAAAACCTACTTTAAGTTTTTAGCTAAAAGTATGTGGGGGTATTTGAGTCCCCAAAACTTTTTAAAGATAATTTTTACAGCCTTTTTTTTTGTAAAAAGAAATAAACTTTGATTATATGCATTGTTTAGATCTAAAAGAAACCCATGCAGGTAACACAACAAGACAATGCTGCATTTGAAATTGTTCATGTTAAGAAATGTTCCATTTACAAACAAGGCTTCATATTTCCACCAAACTTTCTGTCATGGCAAAACTTGCTCACTTACAGTACACAGGTCAAACTAGTCATGCCATTTCCTGCCTGATTCCTGACGATCCATCACCTCCTCTTCTGTGTAAGGGTCAAGTAAATGGCACGGTTGTGTATTTCCTCTCTTAGAGCATCCCACTGCCACATCTGCAGACGCTGCCTTCGCTGGAGGTTAACTCCAAGAGGTTTTGACGATGAGACGACTTAATTAAAGAGTGACAGAGACTCTTACATTGATGTCAGCTAGATTTATACTTCAGCTTTGATGACTGGTTATTGGCACAGTGCAATAATTTGTTTCTGAGTGAAAAAACACCACAAGGATCTTTCAAATAGAATTTTTCATCATATTTTAAATATGATCTATATGTAGCCAAACACAGTATATCACTACTGTGTATCGATAACATCATGTAATTTTATCAAAGCTTACTCTGCATCCATTAAAACAGAATTTCAGGTGGTGCGTGACCTTGCGTGTGACTATGGAGCCTGTCATTCTGCCTGAGAACTGGAGGAGAGCGCATTAGTCAGGCGTGAGGTTATACAGCATTTAAGGCTGTACAGTGTAAATGTGCAGACAGGTGCCTAATTAAAGGAAAAACCAACACCTGCAGTAAGGTGCTGGGCCACCACGAGCCATCAGAACAGCTTCATGCTCCATGATATCAATTTTACACACAGGAGCAACTGCATTTCCTCATTCACACTGATTCAGGTTTTTTCCTTTAGTTTGTCATTTTGCCTGTAGGTAGTAGTGAAAGCGTCCTACAGTGTGTATGCTCAAATTTAACTACCATGTAGTCAGTTACAGTGGGTGCTTGACCGGCATTAAAGGTAGATGGGCTGAGGTCTTGAACATTTCAAACACCATGGCTGAGCTACACCCATCACATCAAGATTACAATACAGTTATTCATTTTCCATAACTGCTTATCCTCTTGAGGGTCGCGGGGGGGCTGGAGCCTATCCCAGCTGACACTGGTCGAGAGGCGGGGTACACACTGGACAGGTCACCAGACTATCACAGGCCTGACACATAGAGACAGACAACCATTCACACCTACAGACAATTTAGTCACCAATTAACCTGCATGTCTTTGGATTGTGGGGGGAAACCAGAGCACCTGGAGAAGACCCACACTGATTGTACCAATTGTACCATCTCACCTGTTACTGCAAACCTGCAGTAGATTTTCATTGTTGCGCCAGTATTTTGCCCTTTAAACTTTGACCTGGAATTTTGATGGCAAGGGCATTTTTAGAAGTGGATGGAGGGAACAACAACAAAAAAATATCAGGGGCAGGAGGAAATGAATTACATTGGAATAAATGGGGTAAAGTTACGAGACAGCAGTGGAAGTACAATGCTCAATCAGTGTGAGTTTAAGGTCCTCAGATTCTTATCTGGGCTTCTTTTCGCCAACATTGTTGTTTGACTATCATTAAAATAGAAGTGGCACACTTCAACTCAAGTTAAGCAAAACAAAAAATTAAAAAAAGGTGGGAGTTTAACTGCCATTGTACAAAAATGACTACACTAACGTAGCAGAATGGGAATGTTGGTCAAGATCAGTAACAGATGTGAGGAATTTATTGTTTACATTGCTGAGGATTCATTAAGTTCTCAGGCATGTTTTTTATAAAGCCATAAAAATTAAACTACTGTATATAATCCATTAAACGGCAATGGAAAGAATATTTGGAGATCCAGTCAGTGATAGAGAGATGCAAAGACAGGAGGTGCTCATGTGTTTATTGTTGAGGTTTTTACTGGATAGTAAAAAAATGAACAAAGTTGGGATGCTGTGCATGTGCTGCAGATTTATCTCCAATTACATGACATTGTAATAATGCTGCATTCACAGTCCGCCAATATACTGTATATTCAAAAACATTTTTTAACAGAAGGAAAAACAAACAAATATGAACCAAAACATAAAATAAACCACTACGTTCTTGTTTCACTGCAGGTTGTGGATCATCTCCTCCTTGGCGATGAGATGTGTGGTTTTGTTGACCAGAGACATGAGAGAGTTGAGCTTGTGCGACCAGTCGTTGAGCAGGTCGTTGGGGTCTTTCGGCCTCTGAAAGTTGATGATGCCGGCCAGCCGGTCGACCTTGGCGTAGATGGTCTTGTTTACGACTAGGCTGGAGAGGAACTCCTCGGATTCCTGGTGAGATTTTGGAGCAGACAGACATCGTGTTAGTCTACCCAGAATTTTCTTCAGTGAGACCAAATTCTGATAATTAGTTTCCTTACTATCCAAAAGCACTGAATGACTGCAGGTCATGTTGGCTGAATTAAAACAGCTAATTAGTAAAAACTGTTGCTTACGTCAATAGAGAGGTCAAGGAGTCCAGCCATCCTCTTCATTGTGATTCTGGTGTAATATTTGGCCATTATTCTGATGTTCTGGGGGGGAAAGGGAGAAATTCATTAATATACATATCTGTAGCAGAATTTGATATGATAATTATTTCAGGTTAGAACAGGGGGTGCTTTTCAGGTCACATCAACATTCACAGCAGAAAAAAATATTAATGAGTAAAATCCAACCGTCCATTACCTCTGTAATATGAGTCTGTTTTAATACTGCACCTAACAGTGTGCCAGTTTAGCCACTAAATCTGCACAGAGCTTAATATCACATCCACTGTTTCTCCTGTGTAGCTTTGCATTGTACTTCCACTGCTGTCTCATAACTTTACCCCATTTATTCCAATGTAATTCATTTCCTCCAGATGTTTAAGGATGGGTACCAAAACCTGGTGCTAAATTATCAAAAACCATAGTACTGATAAACTCCGATGTTATCGGTTCTGTTATCTGTACTTTTAAACATTTTGGTTTACTTCATTATCATCCTGCAGCTGCTCACCTGCGCTCTGTGCCCAGGCTGACCTCCTCCACACACACACACAACGCCCACACAACATGGAGTAAAGTCAGTGAACAGCAGAGAGGCCGCGGTGGAATCAAAGTAAAGATAACTCGAAAATTGCTCGAGTTGACAGCAGCTACACTCGTTACTGTGAGTGAAATATTTCTTGGTGAGTAAGAAGCCAATACTTCACTAATACACGTGATCACAAGCATGAACATGTAAACATGATGACAGTGATATTCAGTATGCTCCGTCCACAGTCTCTCATCCACCGTCACTAACATTATGCTTTACACAAGGACAGCATGGACGTTTGGCTCATAGCGAATTGTTACCAATAGGCCCAAACGACAGCTGTCTGTATGTAGACTAATTTAGTTTGACACTTATTTTAAAATACTTTAAACTTAGCTGCTGGCTGAGACAAACAGCTCCTCCTCTCTCTACCAGCACTAATGTTACCTGCACACAGAGATGGAGCAGGACAGAGGACAGGAGGACAGACTTACAGTGACTGAGAAAACTAAACTTCACTCAGTATTGTCATGTCAGGAATATTATTTAATAAAAAACAACATTTAGTTAAATTCAAAACATTCACTAATCCTCTTCTGCATGATTATTTTTAAAATTAATATGTTTTCTAAAAAGAAATTTAGAACTGAAAGAGAACTGATACAAATATTGATAAAGTACCAAATCTATATGGAGTATCAATAAAAGTAGTAGTATCAATAAAATCTTAACGGTACCCATACATATTGATGAGTCAATAGGGTTTTAAAATAGTATTGTGAGCTTGAAAACCTTATTCACTGTTTTGTCTTTGCATAAACATCTACAGATGATATGTTGGTCATATCAAAAATGCAGTGGTAGTGTTTTTAATTTTACTGCATTTAATAAATAAATTTAAAAAAATCTACTTTGACTGTTCATGACAATGTTTACACGCACAAAAAAATCCAGTTTTTTGTCCTTATTGCAAAAAAGACAATAAGCCTAAGCTGCTGACACGTTCAGTTATTATTTCCATTTACATACAGCCATGCATACTCTGATTATCCTTCCTAACATGTTTTTAATCATATCAAAATACAGTAAAGCCCAACGACTGGAGGCGCTTGTTCCATAATAGCATTAATATAGCATTCTTTCATTCATTCAAAATAGCATTCTTTTTCAAAGTTTTCCACTAATAACAGACTTGAAAAGGTCAACTTGATATTTGCGTATACCAAAGAGAAAACTGCTGATATCCCAGTCTTTCATAATGTTTAAAAGTAGGTGTGTTTCTCCTTACAAACAGAAATGTGGGTTTGTCTTTTGAGTATGCATCTATATCCCAGCCTTGCAAACTAATGGCACGTTGGTTTGTGTACAGTGTATCCATGACAACACACAGAGCTGACCATAACCAGACAAGAGTCCATGTGTCGCTAACTGCGGCAAAAACCCAAGTTGATTTGCTTATTCCGAATGGACTGTATACATGTCCAAAGAATGCTCCTACAACCTGAACAATACCGGCATATCCCACGTCGTGATAAGAAAATGCTACATTCGGAATAAGGCCTACTTTGGAATATCCAAATGGAATTGTTATTATTAGCATGTTAATAGACTATTAGTGTGCATGTGAACGTAGTCAATGTGGATGTAGTTCAAGATTTTACAGCCTTACTTTTTACTATAAATCACTCTAATTTGCAACAGTCCCAAATTTTGCCCTACCAATTTAAAAAAATAAATGATTTAGAGCATCTAGTGCAACTTCCGAGGCCAATAATGGTCACGATAAGCTGCTTTTTTATTATTAATGATTAACTTGAATGTGCCAACCTAGTCTGGGACAGCTAAAAGGCAGTTTAGATACTCTTAAAAAAAGTTTGGTTTTCCTTAACTTATCTGAATACATGTGCATCAGCTCCAAATGAGAAGAGCCTACACTTGTGGGACTTACATGCTCAACCACTCTGTTCTTCAGGTCCTTCCACCGTTTCTCCCCCTCTTCTGAATAAGAGAAGACGTCTGTGGCAGGGCTGTCTGGTGAGCCCTCTCTCAGCTCCTTCCCGTAATCCTCCACCAGGGAGGCCCAGCGCATCAGCTCCATAGTGGTGAACTGTTTCAGTAGGTCCCTAGGAATGGAGGAAGATTATAGTGAAAACTCCCCTGTGTTCACACCTTGCTGTAAAGTTGCTATGATCATTTCCCCTGAGTGGGAAACACACAACAGCCTCTGCCATCTTGCGTTCCCACGGGAGAAAAATATTAAAAACGACGCTGAAAAGGCACAGAGGTGTTGTACAAGAGACTGAACACAGACTCACACAAAAGTTAGGCAGGGCTGCCTTGCTATGCGCTGTGTATGTGTGAAATTCATTTCCTGGCCACATTTCAACATCTGCAGACGCAGACTCAAAGTGTTATGTTATACAGTTGATTCAGATGGCGTTTACTTTCTTAACATTTTGTTTGTTTTCCTCTTGGTATAACACCTCTGCCTATTCATAGCAGCAAAATGCTCCCATGTAAAAAAAGTGCTCTGTTTGCATGAGAGGAAATGGAGCCTACATCAGATTAAGTCTGTGGTGGTGAAGCCAACAGTCAGTGAAGCACAAACTATATCTTACTTGTATTTAGGGATTTCTTCCAGTTTCTTGTCCGCACTGATTCTGTGCACGAGGTCTGACTGCTCGTTGTCGTATGGGGCAAGAATCACGTACAGCACCACACTCTTCAGGGCCTGGAATACAAACACAGTCATGGCTTTTACAGCAATACCCGAAGGGCAACAAGCACAGCAAAGTTATGGAAGCGGTATATAATGTTGTTACCACCACCAAGCGTAAGCCTGGAGGGGATCACAGTTGGGTGTGTGTGCATATACGTGTGTGACTGTGTGTATCTGATCGTCCACAGCTAATCTCGTAAACTACTATTAGCTGCAGATTTTGTTTAATTTTGATGATTTGGTCACATTTCTTTGATATTTGTGCTTCTGCCCTGAGTAAATAAGCAGACTATGTAGTTAAATGGTATATTTTGGGGTCTGTTTCAATGATGTTTATTGATGTTATTTTCTACATAACTGTGCTGCAGCCCAGTGGTTTTCAAACTTTTTTGTGCCCAAGGTTATAACTCTTATCACGACATAAGACAGTAAAAATAAGACAGGTAGCTTTTGTGATCCTGTCGACTGACAGTTATTTTTTCTCTTCTTTCAGTTGCTCTATACAATATAGCGATCCATTGTCACACTCACAGCGTTCTCCTTTTAAATGTTATCATCCCTCACACTGGCTGCCAATCAGGGCTTTAGATGTATCGCACACTTACAATTCCCACGCGCAATCTGTGACAAATAGGTTCCCCGGTAAGGTTTTTATTAATAAAATTAAATTAGATTAAATTACATTTTTTAGGAAATGGATGCACACAACATACTGAAAGAGCCAATTCAAAATCCATTTAAAACTTTTTGTTTAGGCCCAGTTGAATATTGCAATAATAATGCGTGGTTATCACAAAATCCCACAGCACACCTGGACTGGCACGTGCCGTGACACACTATTTAAGAACCACTGGTTTAGGGTGTGGTTATGGGCGTATGTGGCCGTCCACCTAGCCTCCCTAGCGTCTACTTTTTGTATAAAACATGAAAGTCACAAAACAGTAGCATAGTTGCATATGAGCATAGACAGATTTGGCTCAGCTGTATTTTAACGCACACAGCCAAACAGGCAGCTGTGAATCACTCACAGTAACTGTGCTTGTACTAAGCGGTGGTTTGCAGATTTTAAGCTTTCTTTTCATTTCTAATGCTTTTTTATATCCTCAGAGTAGACAGTGGCAGAAATAAACTGTCAAACGCCGTGAATGAAAACATGTACTACATTATGCCATCTCAAGAGATGATGAAGCCTCATTAAGTTCTTTTCATCCCTCAAGAACCCCATTAATTAAATGACTCAGTCGGTGTGTTAAAACACATGTTAAAAAGTGGCCGTTTATAATTGGTTCAGTATTAAACCGTGAAAATGGCAACTAAACAAATAAAACCAACAAATTTAAGAAAACAAAAATATTAATATTTGGTCTGGTTTCAGTTTGTTCAAATGAAACTTTGTCATACAGTCTGTTTAACCATGACACAAGCACCTATCAGAAGGGTAATTCATGTAGGGTAGAACTGACAACCAGAGTGTGGAGATCCATTAAAGATCCACTAAGACAGGTCAAGCCTTAAATACCCAATTAAAAGTCAAAGCCAGTGTGAAATAGAACAATACGAACGTAGTTAATGGATCAGCACAGACTCCTTTCACAAAATAATAACACATTTGGTTAGGTCTAACTTTCACAACATTTACTACTACTCGAAAATGTAGGTCATATTCTTTGACCAAAAGCTAATTGATCTCTCTTCACTTTCAGTACCTAGTCCTCTACTAACAGGCTCCCTCCCTTTTTTTTAATGTCACATAAGTAGAGGATCAACTGCCATGATTTTGGCACAGATGTCAATGCTGCCAAAGAAATGAGTCCTAATGACTTTGGTAATCCCCTTCCCTTTTGATAGCACCACAAGCAGGTCGTGGTTTTGCTGAGATGTTGAAAAACCTGTTTACAGAATGTGAAATGCCAAAACATCTTCTGAAAAGCTTATCCTTATTGGTTCCTCTTATGCCACCATGAGGTTGTAATTTGTCACATTTTTTCTTGTGTGTAATTTATCCTGGCTTCATATGAGTAGAGGAAATCTCTGCTAGTGACTTGGCTAATTTATTTAATGTAAAATGCCATAGGCTTTTGCTAATAACGTTAGCATGTAAAAGTTGTTTGGAAAATGTGTTTACTATGAGACGGGTGTTTTGTCGGTGATTCTTGTGAGTTGTAATGGAAGCAAATTTTGTCACGTTACCTTTGTTAAATGTTGCTGTTGTTCCTAGCCTAATGTCAGCAAACCAAACATCTGCTAGCCGCTAGGCTAAATTATACAATGTAAAATCACACAGGCTTGTGCTAAAAACATTAGCATGTTGTATTTGTGTGGAAAATGTGTCCAGCAAAAGACAATTGCTTTGTCTATGTGTTTTGAATCAACTAAACCTTATGGCACTTTACAGAAATCCCGTTGTCCACTAGTGTTTTGGAGGTGCAGCTGTATATTTTCAAGCAAGAGAACAAAATCCTTGTCTTTGCATTTAATTTTGATCACAGTGTGTTTTTATAAAACCGCTTGTGACATCTCAAATGTGGCTTTGACTTGTTGTTTTGAGTGAAATGTCTTAACAACCACTGATTGGTTTGCCATGAAATAGTGGTGCACATATTCATGTCACTCGCAGGATGAACTATAAATGCGTAGGTGATTTCTTAACTTTACGTCTAGCACCATCATCACGTCTCCAATATTTTCATGACCAAATACTTGCATCACTAACGATGCCCCTGTCAGCATCCGCTCTGCTTTGTGTTAAATGCTAATTAGAAAATGTTATCATGCTGTCACACTAAGCTAACATGGGACATATTCATTTAATGTCATGTAATCGGCTCCAGTGAGAGAAATAAAATGTGAGATAGAAATAATATGGATTGATATAGTGACACTGTTGATAATTTAGCCTAATGTAACAGTATATAATTGTCAGGTTTATCACAGCAGACTGGAGTTTCTGTTAACAGTGACAGAGTGACAGCTTTCTCACATTAACAGGTCTAATGTAGGTTGACCGTGCAATGACAGATCTGCCTACCCACTTGTGTTCTGTATGAAATGGCTGTTGTAGTGTAAATACTTCTAAAATTGGTGAAACAGTTGTTGAAGGCATGGCACTATGCAGGAAGCATAGGTATTGCCAACCAAAGTAAAAGTAAAGGCCAACCGCAGACCCACTCGTTTTGGAATAAGGTTTGTACCCATGGCGTTTTGCCTCGTTATTTTTGCCGTGGTTTCTTTGGCGCTGTCTCAGGGTTTATTTATAGCTTCCTTTTTGATGCGTGTTATTAAAGTCAGCACCTGGTTGCTACCTTTTTATAAAGTCCCGACTTCACCTGCAGGCTGTGCCCAGGAACTTTCCAAACAGCAGCAAAACAACAAGAAAATGAGGAATGCATGCAGATAAATACACTGCCACAAACTTGTAGGGGGTTATACATGTGATTTAAAGGGACTACTTTTGTGTTGGGCATTGTTTATTTATTTATTTAGGAATATCCTGCATAGTTTACCTATATGATCAAAATTATTAAAATTATTCAAAGTAATTCAGAACCCCTGAATGTCTTCCTGCCTTTTGTATGATGTCATCATGAAGCGAATTTCTCTCAGCACCCCTAACTCGAACTGACTTCCGCTGTCCCTGTATGCATGCCTACTTATTATCCCCATCATACTATGCAGACATTGGCATTAAGGTCAGAGCACAAGTCAAAATTTTGTCATGTTCATACCTACTTGCATCAGTTTTCACCAAAGCCTCATATTAGAAATCTTGCACAAGGCTTGTTAATTATACTTGACCTAAAAACACAGATATTATGCTGATATGAGAATGGGGATCTATCGTACTCCAATATGTATTTGATTTATTGTATTTTATGGAATTGCCTTTTAAAGAATCAAATTGAGATGCTAATTTTTCTTCTTCATTTTTCTCAGTACATTAATTGCACATGACAGCTTTGTATTCCCCAAATAATAGACTGACAGATAAAAGTAGATATATGTCAGAAGTATTTGTTGACATGATAACTTGATTAATCCACCTGATGCACTGACAGTGTTATCAGTATAAAGCCCCTGCAAACAGTTGTGTGCCTGAATCCTTCCTATGTTGGCTGCAGCGAAGTGTAACCGATGGGAAAAGAGAGAATCCGTAGAAAGAGGACCTTGACAAAATATCTTATTTTCTTGAGAGCACAATGTGTGTGTGTGCATGTCCAGTGTGTGTATGTGTATGCGCATTTATTCAGACAAAAACAGTGTGTGCATACAAACTGTAGGTGGTGTGTGGATGTGTACATACACTGAGTTTATGTGCACACATCAGAGCTGCCATGGCTAGACATTACCTTCTCCTGACAATGCAATTAAAGCTCTGGTGCTGCATGTAACCTTCTCTTTACTGTCCAGGGAGACCAATAAATTGCCCCCATATTTGTCACAATAAAGGAGCTATCAGACTCAAGGAAGCAGGTATGTGTGTATGAATCTAGATGCTGAGCAGCTGTTCAATTAAACTGGTAAGGTGGATATGCACCCAAGGCAATAGCATGCCACCATCTCTGGGTGAGGCTAACACATTGTACCCTGAAATGACACTGAGACCGGAGTGCAGGAGCAAGGTTGCATATATACTAATTGTCTGTGAAACTTTTGCTGCCTACTTTTAATTGGATCTCCAGCTGTTTGTGTATGTTTCCAGCATTTAAATATGGTATCTACTGAGCCTTCACTAATATACATAAAGACAACAAAACACGAGCCCAGCCGGTGGGAGAGATGTACCCTTTATTTCCAGGAAGGATGAAGGATTTAAAAAAAAAGTGGATGTAGCAAACCTCTTGATGGTCTTTTTAAAGATGAATAAAATTGTCATGACAACACAGAACAGAGCTATCTTGTGTCTGGAGAGGGACATTGTTAAAGCTAGAGGACAGACAGATTCATTAAACATTTCGCTCCTTGTTACTGATGCTTTCTTCAGATGAACTTGTGTGTCACATTTATCACACTGTAGCACTCGCAGCACAGTTTGCCTGTAATCTGGTGTATTATCCATGTGCTTTATGCATTTACATACCATATCCCCTTCCACATAGTGGTAGGCACCAGCAAAGTATCCAGGCAGCTGCACTCAATTTGTTACAAAAATTATATAATTGATGACTCAAAAACGATTTAGAGTGCAACAAAGGCTACAAGCAGTGATGTAGAATCACTGTTGCAATTCAATTACTGCGTACAAGTTTTCTTCTCTTTAATGTTTACCTCTGGAGATTGTAATGTCGGGCTGTCAGTGGGTCCATCACTTTGGTCCTGACTGAATTATCTCAACAAATATTGGACGGATTTCCATGAAATTTTAGAGGGACATTAATTGCCCTCAGAGGATGAATGTTATTATTCAGTGAAATATCTCAACCTCTACTTGATGGATTAGCACACTTATTTTATACAGATATTTATAATTCCCCGAATCCCAGTGATGTTTATGATCCCCTGACTTTTCTCTAGCGCCTCCATGAGGTTGGTTTTGAGTTGATGAGTAGAGACGATTCATTGTGAAAGCCTTAGTGATACCGTAACCTACCACCTAGCAACATCTGTTAGTTAAAGGTCCAGTCTGTGGGAAAAAGGGGATCTATTGGCAGCAGTGATATATAATATTTGTTCATTTATTCATTTTCTGTAATCCCTTATCCTGTTGGGGGTCACAGGGGGGGCTGGAGCGTATCCCAGCTGACATTGGGCAAGAGGCGGGGTACACCCTGGACAGGTCACCAGACTATCACAGGGCTGACACATAGAGACAGACAACCATTCACACT
>JAPZEB010000020.1:22030983-22051919 GCA_029783705.1 Chaetodon striatus | reverse complement strand
AGCCATTTGCCTAGATTTCATGCCATCAAACATGCTATTCACCTCCTGGTGACAAAGTCAGCTCATGTAGTCAGAACTGTGTCACTTTAGAAACATTGATATGATTTATATGAAACATACAAATTTGATATGTTTACAGAATCGTACAATACAAACATTTTATGCATAATTTAGAGAGGCGGATTATGAAGCTCAGATATGGAGCACTTATTTTAACAAAAGGATGAAAAGTTTTATTTTATGACTTTCTAGATGTACTGTCTTTGATTTAAAAATAGTACAGTGTTGTATAACATTAAATTCATTAAATTCTGAATTGTTGACATTTTGTTCATCCACCACATGATCAGATAAGAATCTGAACTGAAAAGGAAAACACGAAAATTGGGGGGGGGGGATTGGCCTATTCACCCTTTATAGATGGGTCTTGTTCTGTCTGTAGTATAACTACAATAGACTTCTGTTGTACAAGCAAATTTTTCCTGTCACCAGTCACCCATAGGGCTGTGAACCAAATGCTGTTATTTACTTCTATTGTCACTGTGTGCAGCTCTGCATGGGAAACACTCATTAAACAGTGACATTTCCTGTGTGTCAACAGCATATTACGGTATGAGATTAACATCCCGACTAACTTATGAAACAAGAGCAACATTAAATGATTACACCATTAAAATGTTACTTTGTTTAATCGTGCAGATCACATTTTTATGATGTAAAAGCACCGCAATTATTTGATCTGATGCCCTATACTGTAAACTATTTGATGTTTTTTTTTTTCTCTGCCTTTATTTCACCTATATCTTGTTAAAGGGTAACTTTGCTATGTTTCCACCCGGACCCTATTTTCTCATGTTTTTGTGTCTATGTGACTGATAGAAACAGCGATTTCTGAAATTGGCCCAGTATTGTAAGAAGACACTGCTACCGGCTGAGCCTGGTCTCACTTTGAAGTCGTCGAAATCCAGTGCTTGGACAGTGACTTGTGGCGTCAGAAACTAATGAAAAAAGGTGTCCTCTAATGTCGACATGATACGCGGCCATTAGAGGACACCTTTTTTTTATAGTTTAATGGCACCCAGCAGTGTCAGGGGGGGATTGTGGTGGGACAAGGACGAATGTTAGGGTGGCGAAAGTCTGACCGGGGCATGCAGGAGGGGTGGTGGATGAGTCCATCAAACACTGACTTTCACCTAAGAGAGCAGTGTTCGCGTCCCGAGATTCTAAAACCAAACCCTGTTCTTTTTTCCTAAACCTAACTATGTGCTTTTGTTGCCTAAACCTAACCACATGCATTTGTTGTTGAAGGAAAAAAAGGTCAATTTAGGGTGTTGTACCGACATAGTGCGTTTATTTTGAAAGAGACTGTATTTAAACCTTAAGTTTCCTGTGAAAATGGAAATGTATTTTATAATGCATGTAACGGGCAGAACTTGACACAGCGTCCCAGAACATCACTGACAGCCTTAGATTATTAAATGTCTGACAATATTATAGAAAGGATCCCCTTAGAGACAGAACTTATTTTTTTAAAGCACAAGATCCTTTTTATTTATCCAGAAACAGCCCCAAAATTGCTATCACCAAACCCACTTGACTCCATTTAAATAAACAGCAATGTTATCATTGTAAAACAGAAATGCTGCTCATGTGTTGCCGAAAAAACATATACTTTATGTGGCAGAATTACAGCTGGAAATGCTTCAGATGTCTCACTAAAAAAACCCACTGGTTATTCTGTAGTCATTTGCCGAGTCAAGCCATCCGCTATCCTCTTCACCTCCTGATGAAAAAGGTCAGCTTATATACAAGTAATCAGACCTGCGTCACTTTCAAAACATTGATATGATGTAATGGAACCTACAAATGTAACAAATCCATGGTTTGCAGAAACGTATGATGCAATGCGCTCAGGGCGCCTGTCCATGGGCAGCCCCCTCCCTCTGACATCTCTCCATCTGATGCATGTATAGGCCCTGTTTGTGCATGTGTGTGGGTATTTCAGGCCTGTGTGTAAAAATATATGACAACAACAGAGTGAAAACTTGGAATTTCCCCTTGCGGGATTCATAAAGTATATTAAAAAAAAACCCAGCATTTTCTTCTGGTGACCGGGCTGGGTGCACGGGAGGAAAGAAAAGTGAGAATGAGGTTAATATGATGTCAGGCAGAGCAGATGTGTCACAGAGACAAGGACTGGTAGAGGAGCAAGTGAGGTGATAGTCAATAGGAAATGTAGTTAGAAGTGTGCAGAAAACGAAAATGAAGGGGAGGGACTGAACAATAGAGGTGGAGAGGGTAGCAGATAAAGGTCACAGTGCCAGAGTGATGAGTCATCCAGTCGAGCGCAGCAGCATCTCTCTCTCTCTCTCTGATTCACACTATCACCCTCTCTACCATCTGCCTGTTTGTTTTGTCAGCAAAAACTGAGATGACTGGCAGCACATCACCCCTTCCAACAGCTAGAAACAAATCCAATGTGTCTTAACATCTGGGTCTGAATATGCTAGAGATATTGTTTTGAATGGTTCTGTTTGTGTGCCTGCATGTGTTTGAGTGTGTACATGTGTTTATGTGGGATTGTTTTGTAATGTGTGTTTGCACAGAGAACATATGTCTGGGTAGTGAGTCTCACACTGTCTCCTGCGCTTGTGGCTGAAAGCCGGAACTGATCAGCCAATCAGCATCCAGAAATAATCTGATTTTTATGTGGAAGCACTAGCAACAGCATCATCACCCTTAGCAACCATCCTTCCCAGCTGCCAATGGCGCGGCTCTGCCAGGGAACATGGAAATATCACACAACTGGAAGTCATGTAGAGAAAGTGAGCCACATGCACTGAGGGTGGCAGGTGTGAAGGATGAAAATTTTTTATCTGATTTAATGTCATGCTTTGTATGTTAGGATAATTTCTAATCATTAGTGGGGATGTTTCAAAAGGTCTTGCAAGGTTAATAGATTTTTAAAGCAGGTCTTTAATCAATTCAAGTCAAATCCGCTTTCCTTATATAACCTAGATCTAGAAAATAGTCTCAGAGGACTTTACAACCTGAGCAACATACAATGCCCTCATTACACCTTGAGTTTAGGTAAGGAAAAACAAAACAATGCATGTACCCTTAAAGCAGCTATAATCAATCTTCTTTAACAATAAAATCTATGCATTGACAAGGCGCAAACAATGTGATAATGTGAAAGGGTTAGCCAATGGTCATAGTCATGACCCTATGATAATCATTACTGTAAGCTTTATAAAGCCGTCAAGCTTTACTGTTTCAGTTCACTCTCACAGTGATGTTTTCGGCTCGGCCCAGCAGCAATGGCACACACAATTAGCAAATAGCTGGTAAACAAAGTGGAGCATTTAGCAACTAAAGAGCCAGATATTTTCCTAAGCTGCTGGCAGAGACTAAAAACCGAGGGAAACAAACATAACTCCAAATGAATGATGTTACTCTTGCTGGATGCGTAAATAAGCAACTGTTTGTCATATCAAAACCTTAAACGTAGTAATTCCATCAGGCGTGAAGACATCCCACTGACCACTACCACAACAATGTATTGCAGTGAAATGGAAGTCAGATCTCTAGTTGCATTGCGGCTCTCAGGAGTGAATGGTTGCGTACCTCTGGAAAAGATAACTTTTAACAAAGGGGAAGTGTTGTGCTCTGTGGGAGAAGTAAGTGACATTGGTCTTATCTTAATTTCCATGTTTTAGCACTGTTAAACAATGTTTATACATTCATTTAATTTTAATATAATCTTGTGTCGCTTAATTTGTGTAGGGGGTGGAGTTTGTATGGTTGTGTATGATGGAGGATTTTGTTTTGCCACCTGTTGTCAGGTATGTTTTCTGTGTTCAGTTGTGCTTAATTGAATGCAACATGGCGTCGCTGTTGTGCTCTGTGGGAGAGGGGCTAGAGTTTGTATGGTTGTGTATGACAGAGGATTTTGTTTTTGCACCTTGCTGTCAGGAGAGGAATAAACGAATCACCTCGGAAGATGTCAACGATCTGGGCCTCTTTATATCTACACACGCAGACATCACTAGAGTCCACCGATTACATATATACTGCTGCTATAATACAATAATAAAGTCCCAATATCCTCAAATGAGTAGTTTTTAATTTAACAGTGTCTTAGCTTGTTACCATTGCTAAAATAGATCAACTTTGTATGCATTATTAAACTACAGATGTTATTTAGCAGAAATACACAACTTTCAACCAAAACATTTGATCAGATTTTGCACCTTGTCCACTTTTGTGTTGGAGTCTGCTGCAGACTAAGTTACGCAGAATGAAGTATGAGGTACAGCAAACCCAAAATGTAATAGATTTATTTATCTAATGTTTATTTGTACAGGGACAAGTATGTAGTATACATAAATGCCACACACCACAGCATTTACAGCCTAAGCTAATTTGCAATGCCCGTCCCTAGCTGGAGAAGATACAAAAGACTCAGCAACAAAACACAAGTAACAGTGCAAAGTACAGACAACAGTAAGAATACAGACAGAACAATACAAGACACAAACTGCAATACATAATTAGCACCACAGAATAGGAGGCATCAAATTAGTCATGACTGCATAACTGATTCCTCTTAAAATACTGTTTCAGTTTGAGTTTAAAGTGATCGAAATCAGCATCCAATTTGAGCTCTGCAGGTAAAGAATTCCATGTTAATTCCATGTTTGTCCAAATGAGGGTTTACACAGGGCAACCTTACAACTCCCACTGGCTGCTCCAGGTGTTACTGAGTCAAAGGCTCTAAGTGGAGCCACAAGGTCACTGAGCACCTGGGGAGCCTGACTGTGTAGGTATGTATGGATGAGTTTGAAACTGGCAAAATTAAGGAAATAATCAAAACTTCATATATTTAGTTTCTAAATGTCCTCACATGAGGATGCAGGGTCTCAAGAGGATATACATGTTTCTGTTGTAT
The DNA here is from genome assembly GCA_029783705.1 of Chaetodon striatus. Taxonomy (NCBI): domain Eukaryota; kingdom Metazoa; phylum Chordata; class Actinopteri; order Chaetodontiformes; family Chaetodontidae; genus Chaetodon; species Chaetodon striatus. Next base: position 22,046,968 of record JAPZEB010000020.1, on the reverse strand, counting down.
TGCCTCTGTGCTCCACATTTCATGACTTATTGGACTTGAGATGAGACATACGACATTAAAGTGCAGCCTCATTTAATGGCTAACAGGAAAGACATTTTACCCTGTTTACACAGACTTTCTATTTTAAAGAACCAACCGTAAAGCAAACAGCATTATCAATAGCTGCTTGCAGAGCCTGTGCATTCAATAAAGGCCCCAGATGAGACATCTGCAGACATGGGGCTCTGCAGGCTTGACATCCATCTTTACTTGTGGCCTGTTTTGGGTTTCTTTTCTGTGTGATCTTCAGCGTGGCCTGGGGTCAGGTCAGGTGACTGACTTAGATCATCAGAAACATTTCACAGTCTGACCATGAAAAAACAACAAAAAGCAACAACAACAAAAGCCTCGTTGTTGCCATGTCTACGTGCACTGATACTGGGGGAGACTACAGCCCCTGTGTGTATCATAAGGACACACACATCCTCCTCTACTGTGTGTCAAACTGGTTGTCAAGAAAACACTCCGCCCTGACAAGAACTGTGTAGGCTTTGTGTGTGTGTGTGAGACGGAAAAAGAGGGGCAGACAGATGTAGGGGCAGCGTGCTGCAGTGAACTGATGTTTCCTGAGCTGTGGTTGAGTCGACCCACGTTTCCACCAAGTACCGCGTCGTGTTTCAGCGGGCCTGGCAGGGGAGGAGAGGGGGGCTGGGGCTGCTGTTAACCGCTTTCATTTTCCGATGCCTCTGCAAGCTGCTTTTACAAGTACAAGAAGAAGAGCAGACAGGAAGCACCCCTCCTCCTCCGACACTTTGTTCGTCCTCATAACTTTGAAGACTACTATCTGAAATGTGACTAAAGCAGAGCGGTTTTACGAGAAGCACATATTTTCCTCTAACAGCAATTTGGACATTTACTTGTAGCGGTCTTCAGAAAAGAGTCGTGTGCAGCTAGACAGCACAAAGCAATGACACTTCCGGTAAAATGTTTTTCAAAATATTGGTCTCATTGAGAAATGACTGAAAATGTTTTTTGATAATTACACTGAGACAAAAATTCTGGAACTGTACTTTGCTGAATAGTAAAAGTCCTTGTTTTTTTCACATTTTAAACTAATAAGCAAATAACTTCAGAAAACCTCTCAGCAGGGGCGAAGCACCAAATTCTGGACCCTGTGCATTGATAGACTCTGGGCCCCCCTCTGTTCTTTTCTCAAGCACCTTTTGATTTTATATTATTTTTTTAACAAAGTAAGTTTACTGTCCTTTGCTTTCCTTTCTTTCTTTTATTTTGTAGAAACCATATTTCTCTTTCTTGGCGAAAGACATGTACCTTGGTGCTCTGGCAGCATGTGCGCTGTTTATAAGTGTGTAGGCCTGTCACCCGTGAGACAGATGAAAAGCTCTGGGTAGCCCTGCACTAAAATGATCAACTCCTCCATTTATCACAGACTAATATTTACGAAAGAAGGGTAAGATATCTGTCAGCTGTGATTGGTTGTTCCTCGTCACATGACATGCAGTGCACGCTGCTGCATTCCAAAAGTTGAACTTTAGTTTATCTTGGTGTGTTGCTCTGGCATTTGGCCACATCTGCCACGTGTCTACATAAAAAACAATGAATCTGAAGGCTCAAAAACGTGGCATGTGTACTCCCCCTAAGCAGTCATTCCCTTGATCTAGCTGTGTGTAGTGCAGGGGTGGATGAAACCATTTTATGCCCTTAAGGGGTGAAAGGGACCTCAGGGAGCTTACCAAATTCAGTCTCTGAACCAATGTATTCATCAAATTTTAATTTAGTTGTGGCACTAATTCATTATGCATAAAAACTTCAGGCAAATCCAAACTTTTCATAAGGTAATCAGTCCCACTTTTCCCCCAGCAATGACGCCCCTGCCTCTCAGCTGACTAAAACAACAGGCCATGGGCTCAACAGGAAGGCAATCCAGGCACTCTTAAAAAATATAGGAAAAACAAGTAAGGAAATATTAAAAAGCCTTCATTGTAGTGGCTAAACCATTAAAAGGACCAGCATGTTTCTACCACTGCAGGTCTACGTCAGGGCTTTCAAAATGCCATAGGCTGTTCACAGAGGGCAAACAATTAGCTAAAGGCAGCCAAAGCTTATCAGCTCTGATCTAGGAGGATTATGATGGTGCAGGTAGCCCATACGTAGACATACCTAGCAATATGTTGAAACTTTAAATTATGTTGAAAAAGAAAAATGACACTTGATTAAGAAAAAAAAAGCTCAACAGGATTCAACAGTAGGTGGATTAACCTGCTGTGGGGCCCTGCATAAAAGACTTGCTTCTGATCCTCCACTGACCCCACACAGTACTTAATATTCTGAATTCATTTTTGTTATTAGTTTGTAATTTGATTCAACACAACTTTTGTTGAAACAGGTGCCTCTCAGCTCAAGGACGGAGAACGTCCAAGAGAATAGAGAGGATTAGAGCACACATTTATTTGCAACCTTTACTTGTGGAAATAAGTTTAAACACCACAGTGTCTCCATCAGAGTCAAAGAGGACAAAAGACAACCATGTCAACCTTCAACAGGTGAGCAATACTCCTTGGACAATTGGTTGAAAAGGATTTGAAATCTATTGTATAATGGATCCAAAAGTGGAAGTTACCATTGTCAATTTCCAACAAAAGAACACTGATACCTCTTACTCACTCACCTGTGTTAAGAGTTTGAGTCCAATATGCCCCTTCAAGGGTATAACTTTTGTTTGAGAAGTGGATAGCACACATCAGACAGAGGTGTGAGGGTGCTCTCCTAGGAAAAAAAATAATGTGATGTGAGCCCAATTTCCTGCAATTCTACATACATTTCAAGACTACAGTAAACAAAACAAAATCTGGGAAATAATTAAATTGGTTATCAAGTTAAATTCTGCCAGAATAATATTAAATACACTAAATATGATACACCTCTGTGACATATTTATTTATAACAGTATATCAGAGGAAAATCAGCTGCTTAATTGTCATTCCCAGCCAGAATCTGACGGCTGGCCAAACAGTATTAAGCATGATGTTTGTGGTTTAAAAAACCCCCCAAAAAAACATGTTCCCCTTGTCCCCAGTGGGTCCCTTAGGACCCTGGGGCTTCTCTGCAACGCAGTGATGTGACAAGAACCCTGCTCAAAATGAATGAATAAATAAAAAGATGGATAAAACCTGACAAATCTGCAATTAATTCAGCCACCAAAAAGGAGCTGACATAGCTTTTTGGGGCCTCTCGATCTGGGGCCCCAGTACAGGTGCCCCAGTGACATAACTATCTTCAAGTGACACAATCTAATAATCACTGAAACATGTGCATGAGTGATTGTTAACACAGACAACTGAGATAACAGGGACATCTACATTATTATTATTATTATTTGTTTTTGTTTTTTTACGAACGTCACACTCTTATTTTGAAGGGCTGCATCCTGCGTGTTCCGGTCCCGTTCGTCACAGTTTGCTCGCAGCTTGACTCCTCAGCTTTGATAGGAGGGGACGATCCCGGACCGAGCTCATTCCTGTCCTCACGTTCCCCTCCGGAGAGAGTGTCCGCTGGTTCCGATGAAAGAACTCAGCCATAACTCGGGGTGTATTTCCTAACCCGGGCCAACCATCCTCCCACATGCGCTGACACGTCTCCAGATATTACACACATCCCGTCGGGTGGCGGAGGGAGCATTTACTTGGCTGGTTTGACACATTGTGAATACGTACGAGAGACGCACAGACGGGGAGAAGATGTTGCTGAAGGAGTACAGGATATGCATGCCCCTCACGGTGGAAGAGGTGAGTTTACTACACTTTATTTCAAACTTACTTGTGACATTTTCTTTTTTACCACGACTGAGGTTCACTATTGTTCAGAGCACTGTGGCAGCTGTAGCGTTGTGTTTGCTGTCCCAGACATGTGGCAGGAGGCTACACGGAGTGTGAGAAACACACTCAGCTTAATTCAGATGAACTTGAAACCTGGACCATTCCCTCATGTTCAGCCTTTCCTCTGTGTGTCACTGTAAAGTCTAACACTCCTCTGTGGAGCCTTAAGAGCACTCTGCTGTCACACTGAATTCAGTGACCAGCCAGAGCCCGCCACCTAGTCCCTAAACCCTAAACCCTAAACCCTTAAATCCTACAACCACTCAACAACTCACTAAACTCAACATGTTTTAAAGGAGTCTAGTCCTAAGCTGTGTTTACGTGCTATCACTGCTTTTTGTTTGTCACACGCGCACTTTAATAATCCTATTTATAGCCAGTCTGAGAAAGATACACACACTTTACACTGCACCCTGGGAAACACTTTCATCAGATCAATTCCATTACAGATAGTTTCTGTGGTCAGCTGGTGAAGTAGACTGATAATATAACCTGGCATCATCATGACCTCACTGCTGAGCACCTAAGAAGTCCCACTAAATAATCATATGCTGTGGTTTCAACACTGTTACTCTTTCAGACTCCCAGTGACGTGCAAATTGCATCGCATTAAATTCATTGGTTGCACATGATGGCACTGACACAATGCAGAGCGGGGGTCTCTGCACTTCATGGTGTTTCCTACCTCTAACAGTTGCACTGGTGCTGCACTGATTGATATCACAGAGAAAGGACCATTGTGTGTATTCAGCCTACTTGTCTATTTGGTGTCACGACCCAGTCTAAAATTAGAAGGTGGAGATGATTGGTCTCCTGTCCTGGCATGCACGCTATAGCACGAAAGCACCTTTTTCAATTATCGCCCGTGTCATTGTTTTCTTACTCATGGCTTGTTGTGTTATTGTGATGTGTAGGTGTTGTTGTAGCTGAGGGATGGTAGTCAGGTGGAGTAATGGTCTGGCTGCAGCACACTGTCTCCACTGACATCTTGTCAGTTCAGATGCTGAGATTAAAACCAAGGTGTGGTTTGCTTGTCTCTGGAGAAGCATCATAAAGCACATTTTTAAACTAAAAGAAAGTTATTTTTGGGAAGCAAAGGAAGAGGTGAAGGTAGATAAAAGGCTGCTTGCTTCCACATCTTTTACATTTCCTTCACTTCAGTCTCCTGCAGCTGACTGTTTTAAATTTACGCTCATCCTTCCTGCTTTGAGTTATAGGCTGACAAAGGGGCTGCACATTTACATGAAACTCTTGCCGAGTGCAGGTTCAAAGGAGAACAATAAGTTAGTTTTCCCTCTGGCTGTCACCACCAGGCTGCCGCTGCTACAAACAGTGAAAAAGGCGTTGCACCACTGACTCATGCAGAAACCTGTGGTCAAAAGGGAAGCGTCATCTTCTAATACATGGTTGTCTGGCTTGCCTATTTAAATACCTTTGCAGTATGTGTGTGTGTATCACATGTGTGTTATGTGGGCGTTTGCGTTCACATATGCATTTTCCGTTCAGTAAATCAGCCTCGAGCCTTCACCGTGCGTGTGTTTCAAGCCCAGAGGAGTAATGAGGAGCTCTCTCGTCACGTCCATTGAACTTGTGAACAGATGGTGGTCATGAGAAGCAGGAACAGTGTGATTAAAGGCTCAGTCTGTGATCCGATTTGAACAAAAGCGTTATTTCACCACCAAAATTCAAAAAACAGGATTGAATCCCACAATTAATTACTCTCCACGAAAGCGGCAGGCTGGTTAATACTTGGACTCTGTTTCTTTTTATCACCACCTGCTGTGTGTGTGCAACTTCCTGTCACTATGAATTGCTGCAGAGAAAAAACACTTCCTTCACAATGCAGGCCAAACCTAAAGTGTGATGTGCCCGTCCAACTTATAATTAACCTAAGGAGCCAGTTCAAGCTACAAATAATTATCTGTTTAGTGGCAGGTGTAGACTTTTTTTTTACTAGTTATCCAGGGTTTGGACTTGAGTCAGACTTGGTCACAAATTTGCTGACTTAAGACTTGACTTGATAAAATCAAATTAGACTTGCAACTTGACCTGAGCTTTAACAACAATGACTCATCACTTCATTTGTACTTGAGCCTTTTGACTTGATAAAAAAATATGTTATAACATGTTTTAAGAAAATGCAGTGTGCAAATGTAGAGGTCAAAAATTACAGGCGAAGACACAACTTCCAGCTTTGTTTGACATTTAAAGTTGCACAGACAACAGTAAGTCAAGACTAATATTAACATAGTGAGCTTAGCTAATGTTAGCCTAACGGCTAAGTAACTAACAAATGAAAGGAATCTATATTAGCCTTACACTTGATAAAAAGCGCATTATGACTTGTTTAGGACTCAAAACTCCAAATTTAGGACTTGAGACTTGTCCGCCTTTACTCAGGACTCAACTTGGAACTTAAGTGCCAACACTTGAGACTTACAATGACTTGGGCCCACCTCAGCTGGTTGTTGTCCAGCTGTAAGGCCATGATGGTTTATAAGGATGCGTATGATCAAGCAAAACAGGATATTCCTTTGAACTCTTTTGAAATATGATATAATTAGAAGTGAGGGATGTGTTGTCCATTTGTGTGATGAGCTTTTACACTGTACTCGTAACTTATAAAAAGAGGAAGGATGCATTAGTCTCACATTTTAGTAAACAAGAGGCAGAGTGGCCATTTGTTACTGCTCACATAGACACTGCACTTTGCTTTTTGCTTTGATGAAGTCCTATTTGGATCAATCCCAGGAAGCTGGGCGTCATTGTTTGTTGACAGTCCTAACTTAGAAAGAAGCCTCCTTAATGATCCGGAGAGGGGGAGGGGGCATAGAGGACGTTCTATTTTTTCTTATCATGGCTGCACACATTGAGCCAAGTGTTATCCCTTGTCTCCTAAAAGTTGACTGGAAGTTTCCTGTCCGTCCAAGGGGAGAGGAAACATGGAATGAAAGGAGTGGATGGACGGCGAGTAAGGATAAGCTACTTGGTGCCAACTGCTGAAGGGTTCAGGGGACGGGGACAGAAGGGTGGAAGAGAGGACGGGAAGAGTGAGAGGAGGAGGAGGAGTGGGGGAGCAAAGCGGGAAGTTCTGGGAGATTTCTTTTCTTTAAAACTCCTCAGGGTCATACACTAATAAACTCTGTGTGCATGTGTGCGCTTAGATTTGAAGTCACGGGGATGTGCAAGGTCACGTCTCTCTGTGTATTGTCTCTGGGAAGAGATTACTGTCTGCTGCTGGGCTGTGCTGCGTCATCACAGACTTACTACCGCAGATGTTAGACCAACTATCCACGCAGTGTTTATACAAGTTTAACAAACAGCATACACACTGAAGAAATCATTTGCAATACCAGAGTGTACGAGCTGTTCTGTGAGCCTCCATTCTCTGTTCTCTTAATCATTTATTGCCTGTCTGGGTTTGTTTCCTGGCATGTTTTCTTCATTCTTTCAGCAAAGAATTAGAAGTAATGGCTTTCCTTCTCTCTGTGGAGCCATCAGGTGAAACGTTAAAAACAAAAACCCACCAACAGTTTGTTTATGTTAAAGGAATAGTTTGACATTTTGCTTAGCCCTAGCATAAAGACAGGGACCAGGGTAGAAATCCACCTAGCTCCTCTAAAGCTCTCCAACACATTACATCTTGTTACTCTGCACAAAAACCCAAGTGTAAAAACAACAAGTTGTACTTCCACAGGGGGTTATTGTCATCTGGAGTCTTTTTACAGTAACGTTGTCAGACAAGCAGCGGAGACACCGGGAAATCTCTGCTCGGGGCCAGGAAGTATTCCTGGATGTTACCAGGCTTGTTGTTTCCACCTGTTGTCAGTCTGTGTGCGATGATAAGCTAACAGGCTGCTGGCTATAGCTCCATATTCAATGGAGTGGTATTAATCTTATCATTAATTGTGTCTCAGCAAGAAAGTGCATTTTCGGAAATGTGAAACGTTTCCTTTCACACTCCCTTTTTAATTAGTTATCACTGTGAAAAGCAAAAAAATCAGAGGCAGGGTGCAAAATTATCCTCAATTTTCAAGCCACAGTCACAGCTCTGATTGTTTCTGTCAAGGCTGCTAAATTGATCATTAATTTTGAGGTACTCATCATGACGCATACAAATGTTCACATTTTTTAAAAAGAGTAATAATAATAATAATAATAATCTTAATTTATAAAGCGCTTTTCAAAACAGAGTTACAAAGTACTTTACACGGCCGAACAGATTTCCTCAGGCAGACTGTTCCAGAGCCTTGGGACCTGACAGCAAATGCTCTGTCCACTTTGTTAGCCGAACCTCTGGAACATACAAAAGACCTCTGCCCGAGGACCTCAAAGTGCATCCTGGCGTGTATGGTACTAGGAGGTTGGAGATATAGCTGGGAGAGGGACCATGAAGAGCCTTAAAAGTAATAAGTAACATCATAAAATCTGTTTTAAAACATACTGGAAGCCAGTTTAAAGAGGCTAAAACTGCAGTGATGTGATCAGGTCTCTTGGTTCTGGATAAAAGCCTGGCGGCTGAGTTCTGTACAGTCTGGAGATGCTCAATAGATTTTTGATTCAGGCAAAAAAAGAGGCTGTTGCAATTATCCGGGAGTATTGTCCTCTATGGAACAAATGAAAAAGAAACAGGTATTCTCTGGTGCAGAGTCCTGCAGGGGTCCAGTTTTGCAAAGAGCCGAACCCTTACGCTCAGTTATATCCAAGTCTAATCTGGACCCCCCCTGACCTGTTAATATAGTCCCTGTCCCAACCTGTGATTGAACACACAGGCTGCACTATTTTTAGTGTGCAATTGAAACATGTAACATGAATCAAATCATAATTAAGTGTAGACAGCTTGGCAGGATCAATCACCAAATATGTTGCTGCTCATTATGCTGAGGTCGTTGTGCAGAAAAATAATATCGTCCACAGTCCCTGGTTTACGCTGGGTTGTCTGTTTATGAATCACGAATCCAGCCGAGGAAACGTCTCTTTGACTGGCTGCGCTCGACGCCAGGAAGGAGAGCACAGGTTGTCTCGTAGGTGTTCACGAGGAAAAAAATCTGATGGCTCATTAGGCTTGATAATATTAGCTGATATAGGTCTTAAAAATAGTGCATATTCATTTTCATTTCTGATTACTACACTAGCTGCCCACCTGCATTTAGTTCATTTTTACCCATACCCATGAATTTATATAAATCTATTTTTTACCCCACTTTTTTGTGGGTACCCAGCGGTGACCCGGCAACATCGTATCGTCCCACAGTGCCATCGCGCAGCTGCTGTAAATTTGTCAGCTGCACATCCATGATGCCAATGTCCCATTCCACCACATCCCAAAAGTGCTTCATGGATTGAGATCTGCTGACTGTGGAGGCCATTGGAGTACAGTGAACTCATTGTCATGTTCAAGAAACCATGAAAACTTTATCTCCTCAGACAAAAAAGATGTCGACACTGTTTTCTTATGGGGACATAATTTACAGTTAAAAAAAGGTAATATATCGCAATATATTTTATCGCAATACTCAGTGTATCACAATATATTTAAAATCGCAATAACACTGTATCGTGACTTAAGTATTGTGATGATATCGTACTGTGGATCCTTTGGTGTTTCCAACCACGAGTGTAAATATGTAAATAGGTTCTGACATTGCGAAAACAGTTGGAAGCATCACACATGAAAGTCACCTGATGCCATCCAGTTTAATGTGGATTGTGTAATAAGAAAGGCCAGGATGACTCACTATAACCAAATTAAGAATTTCAGCCCTGGATAAAGTCTGTCTGAGTTCAGTCCCAGTGCAGCTTCTGTGTTTGAGTATTGGTTTAAAGTTCCATCTCAGGCAAGATTTAGTTGTAACTCCAACCAGAACCACTTAGCCAAGAAATAATCATTTTCCCTTTTCAGTCCCCTGGGGATAACTCTGCTCTGTTCTCCTCCTGTGAGCGGGGCCATTCATCAGCCACCGTGCCCATTTTTTTTTTCCTGGCAAGGATAGAGAGGTGATGCATCACAGTAGACACAGATATATGTGTTCCTTCTCCTCCTTTCTGTGTCTGTTATGTCTTTCCCTGCTACAGTAGCTCTCACTTGCACCTCCCTGTCTTTGGCTGACGTGCCCTTTTTTCAAGCTCACGGGAAAAACGCTGACATTGCCCAGCCTTTAGCTGACCTGAGTCACAGCAGCACGCCTGCCTTCAGAACCTCTATTCATCCCTAACGTGGCCTCGGTTCATGAATCTGAAGTTTTCATCACAAACTTCAACTTTACACTCTAATAGCCTCGTCTGCGCGGTGAAAAGAGCACCGGAGATCACTTAGGATTGTGCTCAGACTTTCAAAGACCCATAGGGTATCAGCTGAATAAGGTTTTCACAGGGAAAACAAAACTGAAGGAGGTCTTCTACGCAGAAGGCCACAGACTTTTTTTTCTATTAACCGTAGTGACTCAGAGCATACTGACATTCAGCGAAGGCAGGTGAAAAGACACCCGATGAAAGCTGAATAAACTAAACATCCATGTGTTTTGAGTCTATTGGATGCAATCAATAGACGGTCCTTCCTGTTGGCCGCTTGTTGATTAGGTGTGAGCTGTGGCAATAACTGAAGGACTATGGCACCAGACTTGTGAAAGACTGTTAGACCTGTGCTGGAAAACTTTGGCTGTCATATGCACTGCAAACCCAAGGGTGTAACCACTTTTGACCACCATGCTTTCGATTCAAATCAGTGGGCATTTTCAGCAGACCTCAGAACAGTTGGTTCAACCCCAGAATTAAAGATAGCTCCTCTGTTTCCACTTTGCATATTTATGAGCGTGTGTGCAGTTTTTGAATGAATGCTAAACAGGTAGCATATGCTAAATCGTCTTTGAGATCCTGTAATGACTTTTGCGAAGGGGAAGTTGCTCGTTTTGATGCCGCTGGCAGGCTAAGAGGATAGATGGTCTGACATGGGGGATGGATGACTGTATAAATAGGAGGATGTGGGGATGGCTGCTTGAATGAATGGCCGGATGGGTGGCTGGAAGGACACCTGGGTTGCTGGCTCACGCCGGCATCTTTCAAGGAGTAAGCATCTCTCGCCAGAATTCATTAAAGAGAACGAATCATCTTATGATGAACTGCGCCCCACATTTGCCAGAAAATAATACATAGACTTTATACACAGTGCTAAAACCTCATTTGGGCTCGCACTGTGTGGTGCAAGATGCACACCTGCATCTGCACAGGTGAAAACACACAGAAGACCATTTGTCTAAAAGCAGCTGATGTAGTGGTGTTGTATTGTAGTGGACTCACAAAGCACTGTAATGGGATAAGAACTGCTGTGTCATATTGTGCTTTCGCCCATGAGAGGATTATCTGTCACAGATGTACATGTAAATGTTCATGTTGTAAAGACTTCGTCTTAGCCCTCAAGCGTGACATTGACAATTTAAAACATTTCATGCAAAATTACCTTCTTGCTATTAAGTGGATGAAAACAGTTTTTTTTAATTTGAGTCAGTTTTCACAAAAGGCAGTAGAAGGTTTCATCAGTGTTGGCAGCACGGTGTGTCTTTCCCCTGGTTACTTCATTCATGTCAGAGAAAAAAAAAACTTTTCAGCGATGGCTGGTTTGTTAAAGCCCCCTTTTAATAAGGGCTCTTTAACAAGATTGGTTGCCTTTGTTCAATCCCAGAGCATGTTTCCATGACACCAGAAGTTCATTTCATGTATCCACAGGATAGGAGAGCTGAAAAGCAGTGAGAACAAGCGTGCTATAACTCAGCGAGGACAGCGAGGCTACTTTGCAGGCAAATCACACTGTATTTTTTTTTTTAAGGCAAGGTAATTAAAGAAGACAGTGTCCTTGGAGGACTTGGTGTTACTGCATTTAGAATGCGTGATGTAATGAAATGTAATACAAAGTTGTGTTAAGTGAGACTTTACTGACCCCGAGGGGAAATTCCTCTCTCTTGTTGGTGTTCACAGAGGGAGGTTGGGGATTTTGGTCAATTAGGTGGGTGTTTGCCAACACAGGGGCTCCACCCTTGGATTTCGGGTTGAACTCTTAGCTCCCTGGCTGCTTATGACACCATGTTGTTGCTTTCTTTAGTGCATTAACAAAGCCACAGAGCCTTTGCACGTCGAGTCCTTGTTTATGTCCAAAGTTGTCACACATTTAAAAATAAATACAACCTCACCTTGTGTCAGTCATGTTCTTCATTAAAGTTTGTGCAACAAGTCCTTTAGAGAGTTGTTTGACAAAGACGGAGTGAAGAAAATGTGGCGTAACATGCTCTGCTGTATCATTTCATAACTCAGATAGCGTATTTTCAACAAGTCAGGGGTCTCATTTATAAAACAATGCGTAGGATCCATACTAAAAATATACATCTGGACAAAAGCCAAAAATGGCATTCGCCAGAAAATTTTCGACAAATTTCTAAAATCAGGCTTCCACCTCACCGTCTGCGTTGTCAATTTCCTGTCTCCAAAAATGTTTGTAGGCATGGTTTACAGTTTCTCCCATCAAGTCTGTTTTTATAGATCACAACCTTTGTGTGGGAAATGGCGTACGTCTCTTTCAGGCCTCGTTTTGTGCCTATGCAATGTTTACGAATGAGACCCCAGATATTCAGGTGGATGAAGATGACAAAAAGGAGGATGACAAATGCACACAGATAGAGAAAGAAAGAGCGTCAGTGTGGAGACAGAGGGAGGACAGCTCAGCCCCTTCAGGTAGCTGTGGTGTCACATTCAAAATGCGGCAGAGAGACTGGCAACAGTCAGCCAGGGAGGTGCCTCCAGTGGACAGAGGCAAGGTAGAACAGTAAAACACATCGGACTTAGTGTGCTAGGTCTCTTTGTGTAACAGTTTTTATCATATGACAGATTAAAAAGAATGCATTTGAAAAATACAGACTTGGTGTGCAAAGGCCTTTAATATGACATAAAATCACTGAGGCATCCAAATTAGTAACATCCACCAACATTTCCAGGAACTTTTATTTCCAGGAATTAATTTACCTGGGTAAAAGAATTCTTGCTAATCTGTGTGGTTTGTGTTTCCACCGCACCTCAAAGTTCCGGAGAATTTGTTCAAGTCAAGCCGATGGTGTATGGGGGAGTGGTAGAAGAAACTGCACTACACGTCCAGTCCAGTACATGGCGGTAAAAGAAGCTGAAGGCCAAACAAGCATGATGACGACATAAACAGTGAACGACAAGCTTGCATCATCATTTGAGTGACAAAATACGCCAGGATCGAGGATGCTCAAGTTTTTCTGTTGTTCGTCGTGTTTTACTACATTGCATGTAAAGCCATGTGATCTGCACACGTTATTAGCAAAGACAATTGCGAACGCCTGAAGCTTCTTGTAATCTTGCTTAAGTTTCTTCAACTTTTTACGAATTCGTTTTGGCTTGTGCCCTATTTTCAGCTCCGCCAGCTTGTCAGCTATTCTTCCATAGACTTAGTCGTTTCGAGTTGCTGGCTCGAAGTCCCGCTGAATTTCTTCCTCACCAAATACGCTCAAAAGAGCCTGGACCTCGTTGTCCGTCCACTTCTTGTCGCTTCTCTTCTTTTGCTCTGTTTTCCAAATGATCGATACACAAACGAAGTGAAGCTTGTAGAAATGAAATAAAGTTTGCAGCCACACTGGCACAGTAGTGAGAACGCTGCAATCACAGATACCCAATATTTGACATTATGATTGCCTGTAACAAGTTCATTACACCAAGCTGTACGTTCCTTATGGTTAAACAAATTGGATGATATAATGTAACGGACCTAAAACATGTGCTACACTATGTCTTGTTTATGTCCCTTACAGCTGAACCTGTAGGAGGCTGAAATGCAACAGACCTTAACATGTACATAATGTTATTGCTCCTTTATGATTGTATTATGAGAAGATTATAGAGGTAAATTCATCTGTTTGTTTAAATCATGATCATTACAAATATGCTAGATTCCAAAAGTATCAAGTAGTCACACAGTCAGAAAAAGTATACATGTGTAGACATAAAAAACATTGATGAATCAAGATGCATCAATAATTATTATATTATCTAATCATAGCCCTCTGAATTGATTCAAATTAAGTTGTGACGTGCCTTGAAATTCCCACCGCTAATGTACATGTCATTTTTCACAAGCACCCCTACCCATTCATTCAGAATATTGTTTTCCCTCTTTGTGTTTAGACCCCTCCCATCCACTCCAAGGTTTGTTGGGAAATGGGGCCTGTTAGACGCTATTTATTTCTTTGGTGTCATGGTAAGGTGCAAGGCCTTTTTTTTTGCCATCTGGTACACATGACAATGCTGTGATTCAATCAACATCCCATTTACTGCCATTTACTCTTCTAGAGGAAACCATCATGGGCTGTGATGGACCATTATCCACGGATGAGGCCCATTCTCATTTCCTAGATGGCTCTGTGTGTACGTTTATGTGTTGGTGTGCTCTTTTGTGTGTGTGTAATATCGCATCACCAGAAAGGTTGTTTTATAACACGAAAGCTACATGAGATCGTCACGCTTTTTGTGACAGTCGCACTCCAGAGACGGGCTGTTTGATTCATCTGTAGAACAAATTTCTGTTTGTCTCTTTCTCTCTCGTACACACCCACACTTTGAGTAGAAGTGTGCTTGTTTGTGTTATTTAACAGGGGCACATCAACATTGTCTCTATCCTGTAAGCTGTTGAGCGACCTGCACCTCGATAACAGCTTCCATCACTCCAACCCTGAGCTGCTCAGATGGGGCCCATGATGAGCTCAGCGTGTTGGTGAAGTGCGACAATGTTTCCTAGAGATATTGTAAAGCCTGATGATGGTTTTTCTTTTTGGAAAATTATCAGTCAGTCAGTTTTATTAATTGTCGCGCTCTATTGCGTGTTTTGTCATTAATAAAACATTGACGTAACTACTTGTCTTATTACACTTAGCCTATTAATTCTGAAATAATACATTAGTTCTGGCAGCTATGGCAAGTGTGACCTTATTTGCAATATTAATTGTTCAATTGGCTGGCTTGTAAAATATCTGATGACTTGACGAGCACATTACCCCGGTTTAATCCATTGTGGATAATAGCACAGTTTTTCAAAGTTAATTATTGCTATTTTAATTTGAATTTGCTCTGGTATGAAACTGCCTGGTGTCACCATGGAGAAAAATTTCTTCCACCATCCCTCCGCTGCATTAGCAAATCACAGGAGGGATCAGAGCCGTTTTCTACCAGCAGCCACAGTCTGAAGGCGGCTGCTATATCTGTAACGTGTGGCTGAAAATAGAGACAAAGAAGCTGATTCTTTAGACCAAAGCCACTTCTTTTTATTGTTTAATACGGACATCTTCACTGAAACTGCTTACTGTTGCTGCTGTAGCTTCACGTGCTTACACTCTATTTTAGGAATGGCTGAAACAGCATGCTGACATCAGAATAAATCGCTTCCCTTTCATTTTCTATATAAACATTCAAAGAATGCATCTTATAGTTAGTCTTATTTGTGAATGGACCTTTTGTATAAAGTGTACATCACCCAAATTATGTACAAATATGGTAAAAGGCTGAGAGGCTGGACAGAGGACGAGGGCGCGTTAATGGAATTATGTGAGAGATGAAGCTTCACAGCCTCTTTACAGCTCTTGACAGCTCTTGACATTACAGGCATTCATTTGCTGCACTCAGCCAGGCACCTACAAGTGGACTTACGTACATTTCTTTGTGGTTTATCAGAGGAGATTTCCCAGGCTGTGGTTGAGCAACTCTGACAGGAATGATGACAGGAATTACATGGAATACTTTTTTCTTTGTGTGGATGTGTTTCTTTTTTTCTTTAGTAGTGACGTGTGGTTTGGAATGATAAGTCATTGCTAACGGCAACAAGGTTGTGCTTGTTCTCACAGGGAAGTACTACAACGTCAGAAGTTGTGATACTCATGTTTCGTATGAATCATACGGTGTTTAGACATGGGAAAATAACAGATCTAATCATGTGGGATATTATATGTACATTGTAAGAGGTTACTGTCTGTTTGAGCAGTACCCAGCTGTGCATACACACAGGGAGACTATAGATTCACACATAGGAGCTAACCAGTGTGTTTTTGTGTGTGTGT
>JAPZEB010000020.1:22013903-22030012 GCA_029783705.1 Chaetodon striatus | reverse complement strand
ATGAAGACCCTGGAGCGCCTGGTCCTCCGTTTCCTGAAGTCAGAGGTCACTGATGCTGTGGACCCCCTCCAGTTTGCGTATACTGCTGGACAGCTGAATTTCCCTTTGGGAGAAGTAAAGTTCCTTCTGTTCTATTCTGTTACACTGTAATCCTCCAGTCAGTCCAGAGTGGGACCCTTTTTTGAAGAGGCTTAGGATTATTATCACAAGATCCACATAAACACACCATGGTGCTCAAAGCGTGATTTAGACCTGTAATATCTCCATTACTTCAGCAAATGTTGCATCGATAATGCTATCACTTGAGCGTGCAAATGGCTTTAAAGTGGCCTTGTGTTTATTTGGCCACACTATCAGCGGCCAGTCTTGTAGTGTGTGCTCTGACACTGATTAGGGCTTTGGCTGTATTGTTCACTGTTTGCCTTTATTTCTGTATAGCATTTACCACTGGAGGCTATGAAGTGAGAGTTGTCATCTGATCAAATGTAATTTAATGTTCTGGTGGTCCTTTCTCACCCTCTGTAGTTTCACCCGGGTGTGTATTTTCCGATGTGTACGTGTTCACAGGCACAGAGCAGATGTTTTTTTTTTTTAACAACCTGTCCTGTTCTTGTAGCCGCTAGTCACTGCTTGAACTCCACAGTGAGACTCAGAGAGGGTACAAGTGCAGCAGGAGGGGAGGCCGAGTAGGAGATTGACGGCTTTTTCTCCCTACTCATTTTTTTTGATCAGTCTGTAGAGGGATGAGAAGGAAAAGATTTACCAGAGATTTACCGAGACAGGATGAGGGCAGACAGATGGAGATGGAGGGAAGAGGTTCGGCAGATGCTTCCATGCGAGCTACGTGCTGTAAATTACATGCAAATGGAAAGAGAGGGTGAAAGAAAAGAGGTAGTCAGAGGTGGAGAGAAGCTTGAGTAGTTGCATGAAATATGAAGAATGTGAGAAAAGCAGAGAAGGAAGTCATCTATGGTGTAATGCAGCCAGCGGTTCCTTAGAACTGTGTGGGGGGACACTGTGGCTTGCTTAAAAACGCATTAAAATGATGTAACCGGTTGCCACTGTCATTTGTCAGCTTCAAAAGAGAATAGATATATATATGCTGGTTTTTGTGTGTTTGTTTTCCAAACCTCTTTTAATTACTGAGGCTCTTAAGCTGGGCATATGCTATGATTTGAGCCCGTTTTAGAAATTACACAAGACTAACAAAGCAGGTAAATGGTTTTATTATGTAAAGCCAGAGCTCACGATTTATGTGCTCACATTGTATGGTCTGATTATTCACTTAACCAATTAGCAGCACCAACAAAATAGCTGGGTATACATTGTGCAACTGATTGCAATTGACTGAGTGAGAAAAAAGCACCAACCTTAGTGAATCCAGTGTTTCCCACAGAAATTCTCTGTTTGTGTCGGTAGCTAACGACAAGGGGATGTCAGTAAACACATTTTTTTCCCTCACTGTCTTTTACTATTCTGTGTCTCCTCTCTAAATTCTGAGTTTTTTGTTGGTGAGAGGAGCAGCTACTGCAGAGGCAAGTGAATGCAAACTTTTAGACCCAGTGCATTTAACGCTGAAGTTCTACTTTTAGTGTGCCTGCCGTTCTGCTGCTCTGTCTGTGCCCAGAGGATCCTCTATACTCTGAGAGTGTAGTGCAATGAATAACCAAATGGTATAAAAATATTCCAATAGTGCTCCTAAAGAACAGCCCAGCTCCGAAAATAAAAATTGAATATATGGAGGCTGTTGATATTGCAGTGGACCACCACAAATATACAGTATGAGTGAGTGAACATCTGGAGTTGATGCATAATCTACTTCAGTTGTGCAACAGCCTGATGATGGTTGACCAAAATTCCCGGCATGTCAGAAATTTATTGGAATGTCCAGTGACTAGTCAGGAGCAGTTTATTCGGCCGTGATTGGTCCTCACTTCAGCCCGTGCAGTGCTCAGCAAACAATGCCTGAGGAAGCTGTATATCTGTGCGAAATATTAGTCAGAAACACGCTCAAATGGTACAGTGTATGCCCAGCTTTAAAGTGAAGCAGGTCAGGCGTAAGTCTTTGGATGTGTTGATGCTTACACACATAGGTGTAGATTTTGGAGGGGACATGGGGGAATACGTCCCTCTCAGTATTTAGAACATGTGCGTTTGTCCCACCCAATAAAATAATAAAAGTAGCAGAGAACATTGTTTTTAATTTTGACAAAATAAATTGACACTGAACAGGCCCAAACTGGTGCATGGTGTTTGATGCTCAAAATTTTCTGGTGGACAACCCTCAAAGCCTCTGTGTCATATATGTCCCCCTCTAGGAGTGCAGCAATAAATGTATTCATATCAAACTGTTCGGCACGAGGCCTCTGGTTCCGTACACACTACAAACTGAATGATTTGTTGAACTATACGATTACACTTGAAAAATAAAATATACGGCTTAAACTATGTTTATCATAATGTTCTCAGTGCCACTCTGCTCAACAAGACAGCCCACATGGTGGAACGGGCAACATGCTGTCTGCCTCTCCCATCCCCAAACCAGACTGTTTTACTACAATGAGACACGCTAATAGACAGCAGCGCTAAGCTAGCTCATTGTAAGATGGTTAGCAGCGCCATTATCAGACCAGAAATAGAAGATACTCCAGCACAGTTACATACAAGCCGCTGCACAGCCACAGACTCTCATCAGCAGCCAAACCAGCAGCCAGCACATGGTTGCACTGCACAAACCCCCCCAACCCAAGGAACGAGAGCCGCTGTGAGGCTATTGCCTCTTGTTCAGCAGCCAGAAGCAGCTAACGTTATCACAAAGCACACATCCACAGCAGTGAGCAGGGTAGCCAATTTGGCCAGAGAGACTAAGAGGTACGTTAGTGATGGCTGTTTAGCTTGTGCTTATTTGATTGTGGCATTTTACAGAGATGTTTATTCATGTATTTATTAGACTGAAAGAGCTCTGAGAGCTTGTGGGATGTAGCGAACTCGCCGCTCACACACAGTGGGTGAAAGAAATGACACTGATACTATGCGCTCTGATGTTGGTAGTAATATAGTATTACATAGTAGGACACAGAAAAGCTTAACAGCTTAATGGTCTGACACCACAGCTCAGTGCTACAGTTTACAGTCTTTTCACATGTTCTCAGCAAGTTTTTTCTAACATGTATAATGTGTTTAGAAAGAAATTACAGATTTTGCCTTACCCAGACGTCAACAAGTCAGACTGTAATTCCTGCTTTGTACAAAAATAACAAAAACCCAAATTATGTTAGTTTTCATACATTTAAAGTAAACTAAGGAACTTTCTCTGGCATTTGTACTTTTTTGCTGTACAGAACCACGACACCTCTGTATCGTGTTGAACAAAGCCTGAATTTTTTGTATCGTTTCACCCCTAGTCCACCCCAGTTTTGAAACAAAACCCACAACCCTGCTTACACAAGTGCACAAAACGGAGCTTGCTATATAATCCATTACATAATCTACTTTGTACTCGATGTCAGAAAGTTTTCGAAAGCTTTGCTTCCACTGTGTGTTTATGGAGGATACTTTTACACTCAGGATAAGAATACACTCGCACACAGTGGTCATCATGCTGTTCTGCTATGCCTTCAGCCCACACACAGGTGCAACGCATCTTTGGAAGAACTATCAGCTCAACCCACACATGCACACACTTGCGCGCGCGCACACACACACATACACACACACATACAGATACACACAAATTAGACAGGCTATAGATAGCTATATGCTGACACACTTCATTATCATTGCTCGTTTCTATGGTAACTGCTGCCATCCATCCCTACCATTACCCCCATAGCAGAGTGGATTATAGTGATTATAGTGTAAGACCATCCCTAGGATAACTGTCAAATAATGAGGCAGATGATGGAGTCTTACCTTCCCTCAAGCCTAGGATTTAGTGCTTCCTTCCATGCTGTGTGTTTTCTAGGTTTCAGCTTTGGGGGGCTGTGTTGGTGGTCCAGGTAAACAAAATTACTAATCTGTTGCTTTCAGGTGGCCAGTGTTGCTCGGAGCATTTATTTGCAAGAGTCTGAGTGGGTGTTTATTTTTGTTTGGCATTAGGTTTAAATACAAAGGAAATGCAGCACGTATGACCAAATACAGCAAATTAGAATGACCCATACTGATGAGAGCACAGTTTGTTTCTGTTTTGACACCAGCAAGGTGAGATTACGTTTTTTAAAAACAAGATTAAAGCCCTATTTGCACGGAATTAGTATTACCTGATTGACCTCATGTGATTTAGAAATTGCCCCACCTCCCAAAACATGTCTGTGCGTCAAGCTGCGCATCTGCATGCGATTAAGAAAGACTGTGTTTTACGCAGATTTACTGACATTATCCCTGACACCACCACAACTACAGAGCACCACTAGTTGTGATGTACAGTGTTAACCTTCTTTTTTTAATATGTGGGTTTAAAAAACAAAACAGATTTCTTCCACACATTGTCACAAGTCATCCATCTCATCATCTTTCAAGATTTTGCTCTTCTGATGGATTTGAGTTTGCTCTCTCTGTGAATGGATCTCCATGCTGTTTAGCGAGATGAGCCTTCTGCACCCAAAATGCTGTCAAAACTGTCATTTCTAATTGCCAGCGCAGCCTCCTTGATTCTCAACCAGGGAACAGCTGAGGCTGATGGGAAACAATGTCTGTAGCAGATGTCATGGCAATCCATATTACAGTTATTGAGACATTTCACTCAAAACCACAATTATTAACACTCTTGGTGGCGCTAGAGGAAAAGTCAGGCGTCAGTAAAAGTCACCAGAATGCATCGTTAAGGAACCATCAATGTCTGCACCAAAGTTTTTGCTGATCCATTGAGTGAATGTTGAGATCATAGACTTTATAATAAAGATAGACGGCATGACGCCACCTCAAGAGTACAACCAAAATATCTCGAATCTCCCTCTGGTGGCTGGCTGCAGCATAGTCAAAAAACCCACCCCCTCCATGTTAGTGGATGGGACATGGGTCAAACTAAAACCTCAGAGTACACATCAAATACATTTTTCAAGTTAACATGTTTAAGTTAGTTCTTCGGATAAGTTTGGTTAAAATGAGTTATTTGATGCTATAAAAACGAGGATTTGATGACATGATTGACCGCTGTGTGTGCCAGCCAGTGTGCTTGTGTTCAAAGCGCTGCTCGCGATCAGATGGACAGGTGCACGGATTGGACCTCAATACTGGCACAGGCTCTCGCTCTGAATGACATCACTAGCACAAGATGGAAGTGGCCATAGCTGGGATATTTTGGCTTCAATTTATACATTGGGAAGAAGTGGACATGTGTCGTCCAACTTTGACCTGCTGCTGATGCTAGAGAAAAAGTCTTGGGATCATCAAAGCCAGTATGAGAAATCCTCTGGACATCATAACTATTTATGCAGAATTTCATGCCAGTACATCTAATAGTTGTTGAGATATGGACCAAAGCGGTGGACAGACAGACCAACATTACCAGCTCTGCGGGCAAAAGTGAACTTAATGACCAATCCATCTTTGAGACATTTGGAAAAATACATTTGAAAAATGTTTCCAGCTGTGTCCATTAAAAGTTGCATAAGGTAGTCCAGTATGTTTCATTCCTAAGCTTCCTGCTGAGAAGCAAGAAAAAAAAAAATCATGTTTTTTTTCAGTCCCTTGATGGCTTTCCCCCCACTGTGTAGCAATTAGCCTCCCAGCAGTGGCAAATGTATTTAAGTCAGAAGAACAAAGACGCCAACAAGCTGTACTGCAGTCATCTTTCAAGGCATTTGAACAAGGTTATTTTAACTTGAAATATTTCAGCAGGTGGACCTCATATTCCGACCCCAGAGGCTCTGAGTGTTTACACAAGATGCATTTCTTTCTTTTTATAAATAAATTGGCAAGCATGGAAAGTCTTCCATCACAAAAGCTACAGTAGATCATCTTTACAGCCACTGCCCTGCTGCTGCCACTCAGGTGTTTCTCAGCTTTCACTGGATTTGACATTACAGATTATGATGACAAGTTTAATATTTCGCATGATGCATCCTGTGTTTGCTAAAAGTGGCCACTCAAGTACAGTTTTTTTTTCCAGGTAGAACTATCTGCCACACAAATACCGAATAACTCCCATGATGGCTATTCTAGGGCAATTGCACAGATTCCGAACTGCGCTGGTGTCAGCTGGAAAATGAGCCAGTTTGTCTCAGTTCCCAGTGGGTTGAGTTCTTAGTGGGGACAAGGTTTTCAAGGGACAGCGGTGCTGTAGGTGCCTGGAGAAAGAAAGATGTAAGGTCAATATTTCCTCTGTCACTTCCTCACGAGGGAATTGTTACAAAGTAACACAGAGATCATCAACCTGCTGAATGCCGGCTGAAATGAAGCTAATAAACTCCACGTCTTATCTTAATGACTTCACAGTGAAGGCTGATGTTCAGTGAGTCCTGGCCGCGGGCATTCGACCAATAGGAAGAGTGAGAAAGTGTGTGTGTGTGTGTGTGTGTGTGTGATTGAAAGGGAGAGGAAGGGAAAATGTCAGGACAGAATTACTGTCCATCACATGATTTTAAACTAAAGGTAGGTCACCTTCTCGACCCTTCTACGAAAAAATAAAAGTGAGGATTGATTTCCTTTCTCAATGGTGCATGTGTCTGTGAGTGTGTGTGTGTGTGTGTGTGTGTGTGTGTGTGTGTGTATTTTCCTCATCTTTAGTGTCCTCTTCAACTGAGTCAGCCCTGACCATTGCTGATTTGTAGTGTGATTTGGAGGATTGCAGAGGGAAAATGCCTGCTAAGATATATTGACTGGAGTAAGAGTGTATCTGTGTGTGTGTGTGTGTGTGTGTGTGTGTGTGTGTGTGTGTGCACACGCAGGCAGACAGTGGGTACGATAGGAATAATGTTTGGAGGAACAAGAAAAGAGTTGTTCTTATCTATTCATTTAGATAACGAGCATTAATCACGTTGAAGGTTTCAGGCAGTCAGTGTATCTGAAAGGATTAAAAGAAAATTCCATGTTTTATTAATCAGACAATAATTACTTTTGTGTTTTGTGCATTTTGCCATGACTTCATAAATTGCACTAAATATTTTGAAGCACGAGCTTTGATGCAGCTTGCCATTTAAGCACTAAAAGGAGCTGCGTATTACTGATGACTTTTTTCCTGTCTCTGTCGTTCTGAATGTATTTTGAACAGTTTATGTGCCTTTTTCTGCTATGCCAAAAAAAACAAACACTTCTTCTCTGTGGCCAAGTCTGCTACCTAGCAGGAAATGTCTGCTGCTGGTTCATTTACTCGTTAATTGTCTGTTTATGAAAGCACATTAGTGTCGTAGTTCCTACTTGGGGTATGCCTAGTAACTGTATGATAATCCTGCTGTTGTGAGGTGAACAGAAGGAATGCAGACTTGCTCCATTAACCAACATTGTGTAGTGGGTCACATATGGTATATTTTGAAAGAAAAGCTGCGGGCCATTGAAAATAGCTCCTGAGCCAGAGTTTGGATATGCTTGTATAAAGAGAACTGGATACAGTGTTGGAGGCGGGGCCCTGTTCATACCTGTGAAGGTTGCTCAATGGTGCAGGAAGGCAATAATGCTCAGTTTTCACAGTATGTAAGATTTTTTGCTGGATCATCCGCATCATTGGGCCCATAGAGTAAGCCAGGAACAGGCAGGGACCTCTGCTGGCCAAGGTGCTAATGCAGGAGCCACATGCGGCCCTGTGGCTTTGACCAAATATTAGGCTACATGGAAATGAAACATGGTTATTTCTGAACATCTTCACTCTTATTCATTTATCATTGTTGTAGGCCTAAAGTGATTCTTACATTATCCAACTGTAAAAATGGGTAACCTTTAGGCCTTTAACACATTTAGAAAATGTTTTAACATTTCGTCAACTAAAATGTGAGTCATAATGATATCTACGGCCTGGCGCTTTTCTCTAAATTTGCCGAACATTAAGAGTGTTGGCTTGTCTTGAGTCTCCTTCGATGAAGCTAGCTGTGAATTCCAAATCCAGAAAGGAATATGCTGGAGGAAAATATTGAATTTAATAGTGCATGTTGTAGCTACATGGTTTGGCCACTACGTCAAATTGGCTTCAAAGCCGAGCTGGGGGCCCTGTGTTCATAGACAACAGTCCTCTAGTAGGGGTCGTTTTTCACAGGGCTAAGAGCCTGCAAAGTTATTACAGCATATAGGGACATAGGGACCCCTTCCTCAGCCCCCTAACACCCAGAGGTTTCATTTTATCAAGGAATTATAATAATCCTTTATGACATTTGGAAGGGTATTACAGAAAAAAAAATCTTCTATGTAGGAAAGTCAAGTATCTCTCAATTTATCAAATTGGCGAACTTACCCTTTAACATAGTTTTGTTTTTAGGGTACATTTGAACATCACATCCTCTCAAATTTAAATGTCAAGTTTCTATTCTCATATTGCACATTTTCACTCTGAAAACTGCCCAGCTATTTTTAATCATGAACAGTGGAGAATGAAAAGAAGCCCATCCTTTGACAGAAGCCTCTGAGTCAGTCCGTCTCGCAAGTCTCACGAGTGCATCCTCTGTGGTCCCTTTCCCGACCGCCACTCCAGCCCGACTGAGCTCGACAGCACAATAGTGAGAGAGTTAAGTCTTGACTTCTGCGCACTCGTTGACCTCGGGTGGGCGGAGGCCAGTCTGCCAGAGAAAATATTGCAGAGCATTTCAGTTGTGATTATCAAAGCCAGGACCTCAGGGTTTGATGCCAAAGTTATAAAAGTCCCAAGTAGAAGAACTCATGAAATTTTTAAGCAGATAATGTGATGTGTGATATGAGGCAACAAGAATTTTAATTACTGATGACAGACTGCCAACTACAGAGGGATTTTAGTTATATGTGATGGGGTGGTTAACTCTTGGCTGTCTCTTTTTAGAGGACCAGAAACAGAGAATATTCACATGGGTATTCCAATATAGATAAACTATTCACTAATAATATGCTAAGATGCAGCAATACACAGCACACTGTACATGTGGAGGTGGTTTCAGATCAGCAGTTTCAGTGTCATGCTATTAAGCTGTGTGTAGTGATTTATTTTTTTTTTTTAACCACATGTTGTTGATAAAAAAAGTGCTTTATATTTTCTGGCTATATGAACTCATGTCATCATAAATTAATTTCGGCGGTATTCAGCTCATTGAAAAGCAGACACTTCCATATTTCACTCTTTTCACATAGTGTTTTTTCGTTTTCTCTTCTTAGTATGCTACAGCTTGGCTGGTGAGGATGAGTGTGTCGTGTGCAGTCGACTCGTGTTGTGTTATAGAAGATTTCTGGGTATCAAAGTCCTCAAATTTCAGACAGATGCTATTTTGAGCACACAGACATGTGAAAATTGCATAATACAGCTTTAAGGTGCTTACTGTGTGTGCTTCAGTTTCATAGAGTTTCCATAACAACAGTGTAATGTTTCTTGACAGCCATCTTAAGTGTACCAGCTAGTGGAAAGAATAAGGGAAAAGCTCTTGAGAAGGTTGATTTGTATATACAAGTCCCATTCTGTTCATTTAAAGTCTGCAGTGCAAACAGTCTAAGTGTGCATCTCATAAAGACCATCTCTCCTCTCTGTCATCATGGTTCACTGTCCTTTCACTTTCCAGGTTTTACAGCCCTGGAAAGGCAAACAGGGGGCAGATGTGCCGGCTCTTTAAATAGACCTAAAGAGGTCTTAACAAGCAGACCGCTCGGCTCTAGTTAAAGTCCGGCTGCCTGTCACAGCCCCTCAGAAATTCCAGAAATTGCATACAATAATGAAATGTATTCTCTGTCTGATTTATTTTCCCTTTTCATGTGAGGCTATTTCTGTTACACCTGTTATTTGTCAGCTGTAGAACTGCTGCTGCCATTACTAATGAAATACTTGTAAGAGGAAACTTTGTGGTGTAGGGTTGGAAACATATTTAGCTAATAGACACAGACAAACCCATATAATACTCGCACATGCCCAGCAGCTGTGCACTTTTATCATTAATTGGACATAGGTGCAACATGAAAGGCTCAAAAATCTTACGAAACAAGTACTGAAGCAGAATCTGGATTATAGGAAAGACTACACATTTCATGACATAAGCCATGACACCTGTTTATTTTTGCACAACCAGCCCCTGTTTCTTTGTGACTGAAGTCTCTGTGATTTAAATTCAGAGGATTTTTTTCTACAAGCTGCATAGAGTCACTGACATGATTCATCCCATATTGATCACCCTGTGCTTATTTTTTACTCTCTCGCTCGTTCTGACCCAAAATGTTCTGTTTGTTTGGTGCTCACACGCTGCTGATCACTTCCCACACATTTCTTTTCTCGGTGCGCATGCTTGCGTGTTTTTGCTCGTATGAATCACTTTCATCCCACATCCCTCTCTCCTGAGGACGACCCTTTTCAAAGCCCAGTGCCACAATCCCAGAATTCACTCAGGGGGGAGGGAGGGAAGGGGGGGGGAGGAATCCTTTTCTGGTGTGTATAGTGCCTTTTATGAAAAGTGTTGCATAAAAAGTGGTCGATACTGTGTGGAGACCCACACACTGTTATGTACACATGCACAAATAGACGTGCAATTCTGCAAGTGTACAGTGTCCGTTTGCAGAAAAGCAAAAGACACATTCTCGCTTTGCCCAATAATTATCTTTTCCTCTCATCTTGACTTCTGAATTGCAAAGGCCCTCCTCTGTGTGTGTTTGTGTGGGTATATGTCTACACCTGCTCTCCAATTCACAAAGAAGGATGTTACATAAAAAAAAAGACAAATACACGAGGGAGAGATGAGTAAAAAAAAAACCCAGAAACAAAGCTCATAATGATTGCCTGGCTTTATTGGTAAAGCTGGTTTGCCATTTCCATCTGCCTGGATAAGTGATCATCACCAGCATCTTTTCAATTTTTGCTCAGCTAAGACCTGCAAAAGATCAGCAAACAGCTTCTGTGAGTTGTTTTTTCTTTTCTTTTTTTGCGGCAGTGTCACACTGAAGGTTTTGACTCTCCATTTGTAATTCAGAAAGGCTCATTAACAAGCAAGACGCAGCAAACTTAATGTGGGATAACTGACAGAAAGGCGGCAGCAGTGACTGAATACAGATGGGAGAACGAACCAGACAACAACTGTCATGCTTTGAGTGACATGGACAAATCTAGATGTTGATGCTATCATTACAAATGAACTGTGATTAATTTTATTAACCTTAGAATAGTTACTCAAAACAAATGATAACCTTGATTAGGAACAGTCAATATAACAAAAAATAGACCAGTCACAGGTTCACACTGAGCACGTGACAGATGTTCAAGCATCTGGAGACACCATGGTGAATGTTATGCTACCTTTAACATTATCCAGCATGACCAATTTAGTGGTGGGTCAGTGATGGTCTGGGGAGGCATATCCTTGGAGGGTCTCACAGACCTCCATGTCATAGCCAACAGTACCCCGACTGCTGTTAGGTACTGTGATGAAAGTCTTGGAGAGATTGTCAGACCTTCACTGGTGCAGTGGGCCCTGGGTTCCTCCTGGTGCAGGACAGTGCCCGGCCTCATGGGGCAGTCCGAGATGACGAAGGCACTGATGCCATTGACTGGCCCTCTTGTTCCCCTGACCTAAACCCATTGAGCACCTATGGGACATTATGTATCAGTGCGTCCGACAACACCAAGTACCACCACAGACTGTCCAGGTGCTCACTGATGCCCTGATCCAGGTCTGGGAGGCGATCCCCCAGGACACCATCCTCTGACTCATCAGGAGCAAGCCCAGACGTTGTCAGGAGTGCATACAGGCGCCCAAAGGCCATTCACACTTCTGAGTCACATTATGAGTCACATTATGATAAAATTCGCACATGTTGGCTCAGCCTGTCATTTCAATTTTTTACCTTGATTTTCGGTGTGATTTTGAATCCAGCCCTCAGTGGCTAGTGATTTTGGTTTCCATTGACCGCTGTTGCATCATTTTGTTCCCAACAAATTATACAGTGTAAACCAGTGAAGATTTTCAACTTGAATAATTCATTCATCAAGATCTGATGTTTGATCTAAGTGTTTTTTTGAGCAGTGTAGGCCACCAAAATTAAGACCTTTTTTGTTTGAGTTGAAAGCCATATTTTTTGTGTTCACAAAAGCTGAACTGGATCGTAATCCATTTCACTTCCATGACCAAATCCACTGGTTGTGCCGACTTCATACAGATGCAGTAATTCAGTGTGAAATCTAGCTTTCATAAATGTAACTGGGCCCGTATTGTTGTAGAAGAATTTGAAGATACACGCCCTGCTTTGAACTCCCCGCTGTCTGTAGTTTTCCTGAGAAGCGAGAACAGGTTGGGGATAATTTTTTCCAAGGCCTTTCCCTTGTTCTGTCATCTTATTGTTAGAAACCTGTTTTAGCTGAATTTAGAGAAACAGCTGCTTTATCCTGTTTGTTTGTTTTGCCATAAAGCAATTTACCTTGTGCTGTGTTGATAGTGGTGCAGTCGATTTCTTGCTGAATCTGACCTTGTGGACCACAATGTGAAATGGAACATACTTTATAGGCTGCCAGTCACCAGAGTTAGGGAATCTTTTGTTCATGGTGAGCATACTGATGTTTTGAAGTTAATTTGGTTACGTTGGGGTTAAAATAATACAACAATGTATGTTGCGTCTGTATCCATTTGACAGAGGAATGGAAAGAGCGAGAGAGTAGTAAACTTGAGCCAAGCCAGCGTTTAACCTTTCTCCAAGGCTGGAATGTTTTTGCAGGGTAATTAATAAGATATGGTTCTGTCTTGTCTCTGTCTAACTCCAAACATGTTCTCCTTCCAACTTCCTTCCCCTCTGCACCCCTAGTGATGTCATCACACACAGCTACACACAGCTACACACACACATCCACAAACACACACGTCCCGGTCTACATGCTCACACAACTGGCCAAGAATCAACAGTGCAGATATTTTGGAAAAAGCTGGGTGATTTCCTCGAAATAAAGGGGGAGGAGAGGCATTGCTGCTGGGCTGATTTGGCCTTAATAGGGCTTTGACGTCAGCGGGAGCCAAAACTGGACCGCGGTGCATATTTCCAAAAGCTTCACTTGAGAGAGGCCTTAATAGAGGACCTTTTGCTTTCTGTTACTGTGAAGTTACGTGACATTCGATCTGGAGCTCTTACAGGTTTGTGCTTGATAAATATTGATATCAGAGCATAACATGGTGAAACCCAAAGTGTGAAAACATTACTTTAAAGTTAGTGCTATTAGATTTCTCTGTTGTAGTTTGATGATAGTGTAAAACATTTGCAGAAGTAATCTATTCTTTAAAAAAAAAAGGCGTTAAATACCATCATATAATGATGTTGGTTTTTCTTTGCTTTGTACACTTAATGAGCAGTTTGAGTTTTCTGACCAACTTGCATGCCTAGATAACATTACGTGGTCAGCCAGATGGATTAGCATTAACCTTGTGGCTGTCACTGTGCATAAACTTATTAGATCTTTCTCTGGGATTGACCCTAGTCATGGGTGTGTGTGAAAAGCACATTTGCAGCATGTTTGCAGATGGATGACGCAAGAAGCTGGTCAGGGAAGTGGGAACTGGTCCAGAGGGCTGGACCGTGTGCCGAGGCTGAACGTCAAGTTCCCTTCTCAGTTTGTTTACTTCCCCCCCTTCCTACTCTGGGTGGCTGCACTGCTCCCAGTGAAGACATGTGGAGAAGGCAAGAAAAGGAGGAGAGGACAAAGAAAGGAATTCAGAGATGGAAAAAAAATGACTTACAGCCGCTCTGACAACGTTGACAGCTGGTAGGAAGTAATTTGTAGAAAGCAGAGATGGTGCCAAGAAGAAAGTTGGCCTCAAATACAGTACATAACACAGTACACACATGGAGTACATTTCTACCCTTGAATGTCGGTATGTACAGCTGAAACAAGGCAATCTTGTGAGTGTGGGTAGTGGGTTTTGGAAAAGGGGAAGTGATGCTGGGAAGTTCAGCACAACAATTAATCAGTTGCCATAATAGGGTTTCGGCTTTGGATCTGCTAAAACACTGATGTGGTGCAAAAAACCTATCAAGTATCCCCTGTCCATTTCACAGAAAACACGAAGAATAAATAGCCCTCGGCAGTAATTGCTTTTTGTGGCTTGTTTTAGGCCTGCAGTCCTGCAGCACAAAACCAAAACAATGGCTATGAGGCTTTGATACCTTGTTTAGATTAATGATCAGATTTATGAACCCACAAATTGGTTCAGCGTCATGGAAAAATCAGTTCTGTGCACACATGGGCGTGGGCACATACATGTAGCTGCTTTTGGTGGTGTAGAGACTTTGTGTGTGTGTGTCTGTGACTCCAAACATTTGGACATTATCAACTATAAGGCACCCAAATGGCATACTTACAATTAATAATTTGGAGCAATGGTCTTATCTAATTCAACCAAGACAAAGACGAGTATTTACAGTAACAGATTTAGCAACTTGATCTTTGATCGTAGACCTCATGATGACGTTACTAAATATTGTGGCATGCATTGCTATATTTGGGCTTCAACCAGTCTTTTCAAAACCTCATATAAACACCAGTCTTGCACATCCTGCAACAAACCTTTTCATCAAACTACAGGAAATCTCACTGTCAAACATTTATGTATACACAGCAGAGTCATGGTGTCTCTTAGGTTGTTTACTGTCCAGAAAAGTTGAGGCGAAATAAGGGGAACTGCACTAAGTGGTAAAAATTCTTTCCTCTCACATCACTGCCTGTTGTTTTAGCCCAAATAGAGACGGCATGACATGCCCATATTTTGCAAGGTGTTTGTAGATAAACAGCGGCTTGTGTGCAAGTGGCCTGCTTAGGTCACTGTTCATATATTTGTGTTTGAGGCTGTGAGCTCGCTGTGTTGTGCTGAGTGAAAATCATCACCAGGTAATCTGAAGACTATGCTATGCGATACAAAGTACACTCATGCAAAGTGTTTATGCTCATAAGAGGCCATACTCCATGTGCTCAGTCTGTTCTATCTCCTTTTATTACTGTTTTGACTACTCACCTGATGTGCCTCCTTTCTGCTGTGTTTGGCCTTGGATCAATGGTTCCTGTTAGCAACACTGTTATGGAAACACGGTTTATTTTTCTTTAGCTACAGAAACACAGACAGACAGAAGGTCAAGGACATTCAGGCAGAAGTCTCTGTTGGTTTAACATTTTGGCTGCTGAAGAGTCAGCTTCTTAATGCTTGTTGTCCAACAAAGGAGACAGCTGGGTGATGGGGTTTTACTGTGAATGTAGACCAGAAAGATATTTTTCTGTGTCTTGAGGGAAAAAACTCTTCAACATTTGGTTACCGGCTGCATAAATATTGAGTCAAAGTCTGGCGTAACATCTGGGCTAGCTGCTAGTTAAGCAATCTTAATGTAATGTCACATTGAGTTCCTTTCATCAATCATGGTGAAAAAATGAAGCATGGCCTTGGGGTTACTCTCCATTTCTTTTCATCATCTTTTTTTAACAGAAGAGAAATGACTATGTACTACACTTGCTATTAGAATTTGAACCCTCACAATTTTAACAACCGTTAATTTAAAAAGCTACCGCTCATGTTCCAGCGCTCCTGTGGACATATAATACATCATCAGACCTC
Organism: Chaetodon striatus; assembly: GCA_029783705.1. NCBI lineage: Eukaryota > Metazoa > Chordata > Actinopteri > Chaetodontiformes > Chaetodontidae > Chaetodon > Chaetodon striatus. The sequence goes on along the minus strand of JAPZEB010000020.1, from coordinate 22,014,347 downwards.
TCACTTATCCATGATTATCAACTTTATAGCTGTGATCTCTGCTTCAGGTGCTTTTGGGTCTGACAATCTGACAAGCACGGCTGCCTCACAAATCAATTTATCAGGAGTGTGGAAGTGAGAAAGAAGGTAATGCCTCACAAGGAAATTTCAAAGACGTATTGTTACAAAAGTTACAAAGTTTGCACTGTTCTCCCTATGTGAACAGTTATCTTTGTTTTGTCTATAATTGCAGCCTTTAACCTCACCTTTAAGCGTGGTCAGTCGGAACAGTTATCAACACTGTCAGATGACACTTTGTTTGACCTAGTTTGTTTCCACGATACCCGGACTTTGAATGACCTTCCCTTCCATTCTCATCACTTGCCACTCAACTAGCTTCAGTCTGTCCTCATGGTGATGTTAAACCCAGGGTAGTCTTAGACTTGTGGGAAGTTTTGTAAAGGC
>JAPZEB010000020.1:21978743-21989682 GCA_029783705.1 Chaetodon striatus | reverse complement strand
AGACACTCTGGCAGCTTGTCTGCTCAGAGTAGATCTCACGCAGTTTTCAGCCACACTTCTGGCAGAATAGAAATCAACAAAATTCCTGGGTAAAGCAACACATGGGTAGGATGTTTGAACAAATTACTGTTACATGTTGCCAGCAAGGTCACCCAGTCTCTGGGTTTACTAGGGGATCACCTGTTAATGTCGCTGTAGGTCACAAGAGAAACTTCCGCCAGTGAATAAAGCATGCTGTTTTCCTTTTAAGTGATTTCTCTGCTATCTCTGCTGTCATTTTAGATTGTGTGAGAATCCATGTTTGAATGCCAAACATTAATTCCCATTATTAAGAAATGTTTGAATGTTGCAGCAGTGAAAGTCTTTATTCTTCTCACGTTCCCCGTTGTTTCCTGATATTGGTCAACTCAGTCTGGTCTAATTTTGCACCTCTGTCCACATTCCCACCACCGTCTTTCATTACTCAAGCCACTATCGCCTTGCTAATGCAGCCATCCATCAGTGTGAAGGGTGGAGTGTTTGTGGGGGTGAGAGGGGAAAGAGCTGATTAGTTGAGAGGAGTTATAAAGCACCAGGTTTTTTCCTTGTTATTTGAAGTTCAAGTTTTCCTCAGAATTTTCCTTACTCATTTGTTTTTGGTAATGAGTGCCATGACCTGTCAGAGCATCAATCCTGTCCCTTTGACATATGTGGGAGACAGATCAGATCTTACCACTTTGATGTGGCAATGCTCGTCTTCAGGTAGGGAAAGATGAGGAGGTGTACTTTTATTGTTCTTTTTAGGTGACAGGTACGATTGTTACAATTTTATTCATGCCAGCATAGCTATATACTGTAGTAGCAGGCAATAGCTAGTTGCGTTAGGAGATATTGGAACTACATGCTCTTAACATTGCTTTAGACTGTGGTCTTTTTATTTGCATCTTGTGGCTTATTTATGCCTCCGCGCCGGCGACAGCTATGGCTGGAGGCATTATGTTTCAGGTTGTCCATCCCATTCTCATGAATGCGACATCTGAGGAACGCCTTGAGGGAATTTCCTGAGATTTAGCACAAAGATTCCCTTTGACTTCAGCGTGAACTGATTCATTTTAGTGGTCAAAAGGTCAAAGTCACTGTGACCTTACAAAACATGTTTTTGTCCACAACTCAGGAATTTGTATGCCAATAACTGATAAAATTTACCACAAATATTAAAGATTGACTTCACTGTGACATTATTATTTTCTGCAAAAACACACCCTAACAAGCATGACACTCGTAAAAAGCTGCAAACAACATAATGGCCAAAGAAAATGCCTTTTGTTGAATGAAGTGACCAGTTCCCTATGAGCTTGTTGCGATTCCTGCTCTTAAATATGAACCAGTACCAAGTTAAGGTACGTGATCTCTGTTCTTGATACCAACTAATAAAAGTAAAGAATCTCTGCAAAGTAGTGATATCAGTTGACATAACTTGATTGAATGTGGGAAATTTGATTGATCAAATAAAGATCTGACATATGAGCAATGTGTAGTCTCCTGTTACATTCTAGCTTTCAGTTAAATCGTGTATTTTGTAAGCATGTTTTAATGACCAGCATTAGCAAACAAAGGGTGCAATATGACTATTTTATGACAAATCAGCCATCTTGGAGTCCAGAAGAAGAGCAAAGTGGAGATACTGGAAAGTGAAGCAGGCAAAGTGAAACAATATTCAGTTATACTCAATATTTTTTATTTGTCAAGGCCTCAGCATGTGTGTATGTTCCATAGACTGTGTAATCCTGTCAGAGAATATGCAATATGTTGCTGTGAGCTTCATGGAGGAAAAAAACAACAAATGTGACATATTTTTTTATCTTATTTTATCACGATTGACTGTTTATTTGATTGTTAATGTCCAATGATTGCTTCAGGAAACTGCTTACAATTTACAACCTTACTGCAAAGTAGAATAGATTCCAGTGGACTGGACTGAGTCATGTTCCACAAGAGTAATGAAAAGGAAGTGAAGGAATGAGAAGGAGTCTGGTGTTTTTATTAATGGTCCAACACTATTCCTGTGTGGGCTGTCTTCTAGATAAAAAAACATCTCCTCAGGTGACGTTTTCAAAAATTGCTATTAATAAAAAAAGGCCACCTTTCTGCTTGTGTTACCACAGGTCCTCAGTGTGTGATCATAATAGCACTTTATACATACATGCTTCCCACACAGACTCATTCAGCGGGTAAGCAAGGAAAGCACACTGAGCTCATTTATACAAGCTGTGAGCCGAGGATTATTTTTATACTTTCGCCATCATCTTCTTAGCCATTTCAATCTTTGAGGCGGAAAATAAGCAAGTAAAAATCACATGAGCTTTGGGGCAAGAAAGGTTTCTTTTTTTCCCCTCCAAAGTTGCTCTGATAAGTTGTCCGTGTTTCTGTACCTGCCAAGCACAAAATGGTCTCTGTGTTGGGCTGCCATGGTGCTCCCAGAGGGCATTAGTGTAGCCCGTCTACAAGTAGAACACAGTGATTAGAAGAGCTATTAGTGTAGCCATTACTGCACAGTGACATTCAAAAAGAGAGGTGTGCTGACCTGGGTGCTGAGGAGCACTGCTGTTTGACTCTCCAGGTTAATTATGTCCTCACTGGTACTTTTGTTGTTGGTAAGAGTCTTAATGCAGAAGGTTATGTATTCTACCAAGGTTACGTTTAAATGTAATATATAATAAAATAGAATTATTTAATTGGCAAAATGTAGCTAGTTACTTGACGCATTACTGCCTCCCTCTGTTGGAAACCTCTATTTTGCATTAGCTAGTTTTAATACATGTCATATTAAGACTGTGATTGATCACACTGTTTCATTTGCAAATGCAAATTTCATTCCCACCCATGAAACGTAATTTGCGCTCAAATGAACCAATTAGCTGAGTTTATGGAAGCAAAGTGTATAACGAGCTAGTAAAACATCTGTCTGAATTTAATTAATGGCTTTCACATTAATAACTTTTCACATTAAAATCCATTCATCCATCCATCCATTTTCAACCACCTATCCAAAGCTGGGTCGTGGGGGCAGCAGGCTACGCAGAGTATTCCAGTCGTCCCTCTCCTCTCCTGGGGGACCCTGAGATGTTCCCACGCCAGACGAGCTATGTAATCCCTCCAGCATGTTCTGGGTCTACCCTTGGCCTACTACCAGTGGAATGTGCCTGGAACACCTTTAACGAGAGGCGCCCAGGTGACGTCTTGATCAGATGTCAAACCACCTGGACTGACCCCTTTAGACATGAATGAGCAGCGGCTCTACTCCGAGCTCCCTCCGGATGTCCGAGCTCCTTACCCTATCTCTAAGGCTGAGCTCAGCCACCCTTCTGAGGAAACAAAGTTCGGCTGCTTTTATCCACGACCTCATTCTTTCCGTCATTACTAAGAGCTCATGACTATAGGTGAGGGTTGGGATGTAGATGGACCAGCAAATTGAAAACATTGCCTTCTTCACCATGGCGGTGTGGCGCAGCACCCGCATCTCTGCAGATACTGCGCCAAACTGCCGATCTCAGGCTTCTTTCTACCCTCACTTTGGAAAAAGACCCTTTGATACTTAAACTCCCTCACTTGGGGTGATGCTTCCCGGCAGAGAGCCATAGATTGGCTTCAGAGAAGGGCCCCGGTGTCCCATACAGCGCAAGGTGCTTGTTCCCCACATGTGCTGTGTCATTGTGGTCTTCTTGAACCGCTCTTAGTCTGGCCCCGCCCCTGGGACCACCTTGACTTGGGAGACCCTACCAGGGCTATTAGCCCTGGACAACATAGCTCCCAGGATCATGGGGAAATGCAAACCCCTCCACCACATTGAGGTGGCGAGTCTTCACATTAAAATATGAAGAAGATTTCAACTTACATTAAATGTCTTATTTGTAAGCTGCTAACATCCACTGAAAGGTTAGGTGCATAAGTAGGATAGATTGATTAACATGACTTTAGGAAACCAGTGTAACAGATTGCCTCGCTGAATCCAAATAATATCTGAGCGACAGAAACTGTTTAACAATATTTTTTTAACTTGTCACTAATAATGTCAGGGTGGTAATCAGGTGGAATGGCCAACAATAAACATATTGCTAGGGCAGCTTTGTTTGCCGCATAGAAATAAAATGAGGAGAAAGAACATTGAACTGTTTTCCATGGTCATTTGACTAGTACAGAAGGTAATGTCTATTATGGTGACAACACATGTCAGTGGGGTCTTGAAGTGACACTTATTAGTTTGAGAACTTTGGGCCTATTCTTACCCTTATTTTTCTTAATAAACACAATCAATCATACACTAGTTGAAGTTTTTTTCTGTCACCAAAATAAGACAAACGTTAGCTTAATTGTCTTGTTTTACTCATCATAAATCACACTTCATTCAGACTCAACAGAGGCAAACTCCTACGCAAACCGATAGAAACATTCATTTGATGTTACCATGGATAACAGTCAAGCATCGTTATAATATACACTGGATTTTTCATATCCGCTGATGTTTTGCAGATGTCCAAAACCAAACAGGCGCATGTTGGTCTGCGCTGGGTGGGTGTGGTTTTCACTTCATTTCAACATTTGACAATGTTACACACCCACGAAAACATGCCTGGTTCTAGTTTACCTCATTGGAACTCATCCTCAACGATGATAAACTGAACTCAGACTGTATCTTGCTTAACTGTTTCAGTGGTTGTAAATGAGGCAAAGTGTGTGGCTCCTGTCCAAAGTCCCACCTCCATGTACAATAAAAAGCCAAACTGAAATACTTGTCCAAGCATACCAGTGAAGCCAGAGAACTCGAGGCCTCCATATCTTTCACAAGTGATGTTGTTGCTCAGAATAACGAGAGAGATTATCTCTCAATAGACAGAATATTATTCCACTCTTCACCCTATCCATCCTCGCCTGTCGTGGTTTATTGCTCTCATTCATTTGAGTTCCCACTCCTCATCCTTTGTGCACTGAGGCCTGGGAATGTGGTGATATACGACAATGTGCAGCCTGCTAATCAGGACTCCTCCTCTCTCTTCCTCCTATCCTCTCTTCTCTATCTGCTGATTCACCATTTCTATCCTACATTGTTTTGTCTTCTCATTATTTTTTTTGCTGTTTTGTCTCTTTTCTTCCTTTTTTCTCCATTCTCATCCCCCTCAACAACAGAACTGCATCTTTACTGACAATATAATGATGCCAGGCCTTCTCTTTCTTCGCCCCCTACTCCACTTCCTTGATGCTGTAGCAATATCGACTGCACAGAAATGCTGAGGGAGTCCAGATGGACCACATATTGATTGATACAGCTTAACGCTGCAATGTTGTTTATTGATAATGTGTTTCTGCAGTCCGGTGCTATGTCTGGCCGTCTCACAGCTAGTCTAGACCTTTTTTAAGCCGTTAGAAATGTGAGCAATACTACTATGTTCATTTTTTTCTTTTTTTTGTTAATGAATGGAGCTACTTGTGCTTAAGGGCTTGTTGAGATTGCGGTGAATTAACCACTTTCTGCTGGTTGGGCAAGGACTGTGCTATTACATAGAAACACTTCAGGAGGGCAGAAATAAATGAGATGAAATTGAACTGGATTGAAAAAATTGATGTGTGAATAATTTAAATTATGTAAGATGCAGCTGATTTAGAGTACCATTATGCTTTCAGCTATGAGTGCCAGACATGCTAAAGGAAAATAAGCAGTTGTATTGATTTATTTTACTGAAAACTATCCAGATATATTATGAATTTGGAAGGTCAAAGACTAAGAGATACACTACAGTTTTCCCAATCGTGGCATTTTTTTGCTTCTCTAGTTCAAGTTTGTGCGAAAAGAAGAAATATTCCAACTGTAAAAAAGATTTTATATAAGGACATATTTTAACATCTGATTAACAGTAAACTGTTAAACTTTGAAACCCTGTAGCAACAGAATGAACTCCCGTCAGATTTTTTTTCATGTGTACTCAAAGGGCAACTTTGGTATTTTTCAAACTGGACCCTATTTTTTTTTTCTCCACATTTTTGTGTCTAAGTGACTAATTGGAGCAATAATTTTTGAAGTTGGTGTAGTATTGAGTGAAATCACTACAGCCAGAAGCTGTAAAACAGGCTACAGTGTCATTACTGGAGGTGATGTTAATGTACATTCACTAGAAGTGCTTGTTTTTGCCACTGACAGGCTCGGATAATTATTCTAAGTTCCTGACAACATTGTGGAAAGGATCCCTACAGAGAAAAAATCTTTTGTAAAAGAATAACATCTTTTTGTTTAACCAGAAACAGCCCCAGTATTCTCAAAGCCACCAGACTACATTTCAATAAAGGTAATTTTAGTCTGTGCAGAGCCAGCATATATTCACATCTGACTGGGTGAATTCAGGATTTATTTCAACCAGGCCAGACTTGTTGATTTTTGGAACAGTTTAAATATGAATCAAGGAGGTTTTTGTGAGTTTTATTTTGCTTCTCTTGACTTTTTGAATTGTATTTTATGACAATAAAATTACCGTTTATTTAAATGTAGACTGGTGGCCTAAGCAATGGCAATTCCAGGGCTGGTTTTGGTTATTCAAAAAGGATCTTACTCGTAGTTAAAAGGTCTATCTCTGTAGGGATCCTTTCCATAATGGTATCAGAGACTTATAATAATGTGAGTGTTTACTGATGGGACATATGCTCTGAGTCGTTACATTGCTGCCTTTTATGTGGCTGCTGGTTTCACTCAGTAAGGGACCAGTTTCAAAAATTGTAGTTCCCATTAGCAACTTAGACAGAAAAAAACATGTTAAAAAAAGGGTCAAGGTTGAAAAATACGGAACTTACCTTTTAACTACAATTTAAACTAAAAAGAGCCCAGATAAATATACTATATACTATACTGCTGTAGTAGTATATATATAGTAATATACTATACTGCTGAACACTTAAATCACACATCAGGTCAAGCTGAAAATCTTCACTGATGTACATTGTACAATTTGATGAGAACAAAATGACCCAAGAACAGTTAGTGGAAACCAAAATCATCAACCCACTGAGGGCTGGATTCAAATTCACACTGAAAATCAATTTTTTATCACAGCAACTCATAATCTAACTCAGTAGTGTGTACGACCCAGCGTGCCTGTATGCACTCCTGACAACGTCTGGGCATGCTCCTGATGAGTCAGCAGATGGTGTCCTGGGGATCTCCTCCCAGACCTGGATCAGGGCATCAGTGAGCCCCCAGACAGTCTGTGGCGGTACTTGGTGTCGTTGGATGCACCAATACAAAGGTCCCATAGGTGCTCAGTTGGATTTAGATCACAAGAACAAGAGTGCAAGTCAATGGCATTAATGCCTTCGTCATCTAGGAACTGCCTACATCATTAGGCTAGGCATTGTCCTGTACCAGGAGGAACCCAGGGCCCACTGCAACGGTGAAGGTCTGACAAATGCTGAGAATTTCATCCTGGTGTCTAACAGCAGTCAGGGTACTGTTGGCTATGACATGGAGGTCTGTGTGACCCACTAAGGATATGCCTCCACAGACCATCAATGACCCACCGCCAAAGGAGGACTCCTGGAGGATGTTACAGGCAGCATAATGTTCACCATGGTGTCTCCAGACTCTTTCACACCCGTCACGTGCTAACTGCGAATCTGCTCTCATCTGTAAAGAGAACGGGGCGCCAGTGGTGGACCTGCCAATTCTTGTGTTCTCTGGTAAATGTCAATTGAGCTGCACAGTGCTGGGCTGTGAGCACAGATTCCACTGGAGAATGTCAGGCCCTCATGCCACCCTCATGAAGTCTGTTTCTGACAGCTTGGTCAGAAACATGCACACCAGTAGCCTGCTGGAGGTCATTTTGTAGGGCTTTGGCAGTGCTCCTCCTGTTCCTCCTCACGCAAAGAAGCAGATACCAGTCCAGCTCTGTCCAGCTCTCCTTGTGTACCGGCTGATCTCCTGGTAACTCCTCTATGCTCTTGAGACTGTGCTGGGAGACACAGCAAACCTACTTGTAAACACACATGTGGATGTTCCACCCTGGAGGAGCTTGACTACCAGTAAGTAACAAGGACACCAGCAGAACACAAAACTAGAGAAGAATCAGTCAGGAAGGATAAGGAGAGAGCAGCTGCCTGTGGCCACCACATGTAAAACCATTCCCTTTTGGGGGGTTGTCTTGCTTTTGCCTATCTATTGCACCTGTTGTCACTTTTGCACCAAAGCTCACCCACTCACAAACTCACTCACAATCACTTGTGTTTCCTAAATGGACTGGATTGATATCCCTGAAGATTAACTAACTTGGTAATGTACTGTGATGATTAAGTGTTCCCCTCATTTTTTTGAGCAGTGTATTTAGTTGAAGAAACTGAAATCCAGTTTGTTTCAACTCTACAGATAGAAATCTCTAAGCTGGCAGAATAACAGGCTGTCAAAACAGCAACTAGTGAGTCTGCATGCCTTCTGTTTGTAAGTCCTCAGTTGTACGTCTGAAATGGTAATACACCAATGGCAGAAATGCAGCAAAATAATCTTTAACACAGTGGCTCCATTAGAAGAAAATGAAGTGTTTGTGATCACACAAGATCAGTCAAATCAATGGCTCACACACTGTTATATATTAGATTTTTAAATGCTGAAATGACGAGTGGTTCCGATGGTGGTTGCTTATAGAGATGCTGCAGCGGGACATGGTGGTCGTTTTTTCACACCCATCAGAATGCAGCAGTGAATTTTGGGTTTCAGCGACCTAAACCAGAACCCTGTAATAGGGGGTGATGATGACAACACACTCTAGTTCATTTGCATTGATTAATGAGCAACAACAAACCACAGTGCCTCGTCATCAGACAAATCGAATAAGGATGAGGCAAGTACTGGCCTCTTTGTGCCGGCTGCGTCATGTAGCTAAATGATCGATCACGCTGTGAAGATTCCAGACAAGAGACAGAGTGAGTAGTGCTTCAGCGCAGCAGCGTTCTCTGAAGTGATTGCCTGTTTTGCTTCAACGAGGGGGAAAATAACAGGGCTATTCAACCAGCCAGAACAAGCTTTATTTGTTGTTGTGAAAACCTTCACTAATATGCCGTGGCCTGGTTTGACCTGTTCACGGTTGAGAACATTCATCATGATGTCCTCAAACGTTTTAAATAATCGTACCGACCCCTCAGGCCAAGATAACGTATGCACTTCCTTGATATTTTTAGAAGTTGATGACCACTACACCATCGATGACGGAGCGAATAGAAAGGGACATTTCTTGTCTAAATGTTCACTAAATTAGGCTGATGTCACACTTTACTTCTTCAATAACCCTGTCTGTCTGTACTGCTCTCTCATTTTCTGCAACTTTGTCCTTACTCTATGGCAAAGGACTCCCAAAAAACACCCTTCTGTTCCCTTGTCCTCCAATTAATTCCCCCGCCAGCTTGTCCTCTGTCTCACTGTCTTTACATCCACCCCATTCACCTCCCTCATTTTATATGTGACATGAAGAAGAGGGATGGAGAGCATCTGCATTATTTACAGTAGCTCTTAAACTGGCAGGCTCACGCTCACCACAGCCCAGAGCTGTTTTTAGAAACGCCGCCTTTGCTTTCGAGACTTCAATGATAAGGTGAACTTTTATTAATGGAGCCGACGCGGGCGGGATTGAGGAGAGAAGCGGCTGAATCGACGCAAGGTGATGCAAAAAGAACATGTTATGCAATTTGTTCTGGCTGCTACAGTACATTTGGTAAGGGATAAGAGTGGCAATGTAATAACTTCAGCTCATATGTGCTGCATTATTAAATGAACACACAAATGGGCAGAGGGCTTTTTTTCCATTTTAAACACTGAATTACATAAGCTTTTCTAATAGAGCTCTACCATGTTTGGATTTTTACATTTGAAAGGATGCACATTTTTAAGGGCTGATCTTCTTGAATGTATTTATTGTGACTGAATACACTGTCTTAGGAGTGAACACATTACTGGCAGACTGTAGTAAACTACTAAATTGCCCAGTCTGATCATTAAAACACAAACCAGCTAACCCCATATCAGTATTAGATAACACATGGAGACTGGTCATTCATTTCACAACTGTGGTCCTGGCTGTGCCGCACAGAACCTTTACACTGTGTACAGGTCATCACAGGGCTGATCCTGCCGACCCTCAAAATGTCCTTTAGGTGTGCTGTGAGTGCTGGAGATGTCTTCTTGCTTGATGCCTTTCATAATCTTGCAACATGACAGCCCTCCACTACACTGCACTTACTGAATGACTACTGAAGTTTTTAGTGGCTGCTTGATTCTGCTCCACTGCTGCTCAAGTTGGTTTAGGACATTTTAAGCACAAGTTATATAAGATAAAACTAGTTATTAATTTTATATTAACAATGGATGACATGAGTACTTGTATGTGAAAGGGATTGCTTGTAGTAATGAACGACCCCGCAGGTAGTCATCACTTGACTTTTTCTTTTAGTTCATTGTTTCGGTTCTCTAAACTGTTTTCAGGGAAAAAGTGCCATAAACCCTCTTCATGCTTTTTGTCCGGCAACAAACAGACAAAGTTAGCAATTGGCTGCATGAACATAGTGGAACTTGCAGCTAAAGAGAGATATTTCCCTTGGGAGTTGGTGGAGACCAAAAACAGAGCTGAAAAAACAGTGAATATTGACTTACATTCATCAGGGGACCAGAATCACAACTCCAAATGATGCATGCTAGTGTTTTTACATATCTGCTTTGTTTGTAAATAGGTAATTGTTTGCTAATAAGTTGGCAGTATCAACTTTATAGAGTAATAAATAATATTATAGTGTTGTGTTCATAGCTTGTTTCTGCTGCGCCTAAGGATGCATTCACACTGGCGCTATTTGGTCCACTTTAAACAAACTCTGGTCCGCTTCCATGGACAGTTCAGTTTGTTTGGAGTGGTGTGAATGCTGGAATGAGCATTCACACCAC
>JAPZEB010000020.1:21966504-21978643 GCA_029783705.1 Chaetodon striatus | reverse complement strand
GAGGGGATGGATTTCTGTTTTCGGTCCTGGCCAATCAATGAGCCGGGTTTTCTTCTTCCTCATCCTATTTTTCTTCCTGGTCAGTGGTCATTTCAGGCAATACCGCCCCCAAACAAGCAGCTGTTGTAACTGCGTGACGTTGTCTGCTTTAAAAAGTGCAGTGCTAAATTGAAACGGACCAAATGAAGGTGTGAAATTTTTTTGGCATTCCCCGCCCAATCTAACAGAGTCCCCTGGTCTATCCTGGTGTGACTGTGCCCTAGGTGGCTATAAAAGGAGAGAATAGTTTAATATTTTGGGAAATACACTTAAATGTCTTTCCAAAGAGTTAGATAAGAATATTAATGACAATCATTCTCATACCTGTGTTAGGTATGGAACTATTGGACCATGCTATAAATTGGAATTATAGAAAATTTTTCAGCCAAGGTCGGCTAAATCTAGGAACTATATCAATTTGAGATTTTGCTTGAAAAATAACAATTAATCGAATCAGTTAAAGGCCAAAGCAAACTTTTAGATTTCTCTTTGGTACTGAGGCTCTCCATCACACTGCCAAAGATGCTGCCAATGGGAAAATTGCCAAAAAAGAAAACATCTTTTGATGACATGTTCCTCACTGTGGCAGACGACAGCCAAACACTGCATGTCTTAATAACTGTTCGTCTCTGGTCTTTACCTGCTTCTTTGGCTGGCTTTCTAGTCTGAGAATTTCATGCTCAGACAACCTTCATCGGGCCTGGTATTCTGTGTGTGTGTGTGTGTGTGTGTGTGTGTTTTTTTACTTACTATGTGTGTCCTTTTTTGACACTGCAATCTTACACGTATACCATTGTCTGGAGAGTGGTGGCCTTGGAGCAAACAGATACAGAGGAAGTGAGTCATTGCATCGCTGCCCTTTTAAAGTTTCATAGTGAAACTAGTCTACAGCACCACAGAGGACACAGAACCAAGGTCCTGCAGTTGTGTATGTGTGTGACCTATAATGCATAGGTTGTGTACATAATGAGGCAAAAGTTTGGTGATGCATTGCTGAGGAATGTGTTTGTAGGAAACACATTTTTATCAGGTTGTGGGTGGTATTTTGTGCAACTTTCATTGCTTGTTGAATATGGTATCCAAGGGCATTGCATTCATTACTGCTTACTCTGGTGCGAGAGAGAAAAACTACATAATAGTGTGTTTGTGTGCACTCTTGCGTGTCTATATACTGTAGGTTTCACCCTATCTTAACCAATTTTGACTGTACATATGTGTCCACGATTAACTGCTGTTTTTAGATTACTGCATGCAGCAAATCTTCCTTTCATTAAACGGCAGGACTAAAACCAGCAGGTGTATGAAATTCAAAAAAGGGTGATGCTCATTTTTCTGCACCACACTTGAATTAATCAGATTAATCAAAAGCCATTCTAATTCATCACCCTTGTCCTACAGCAGGTTAAAGCCTCTTACCTCCGGTGGGAGTGTCTATTTTTCAGATGATTACACCCTTGTCTCTGGGGAAGAATTGGCCATTGAAAGCTCTGTTGAGCACTACAGTGACCACCTCAACAAAACACTGACTCATTTGATACAGGGATTTTACTTGTATGGTAAATACTCAGGAGAGATGATCAGAAATGTGTTTTTTTCTAGTAGACAATTAGTTAGTTTGTCAAATGTATAGTGTTTAACATGCTATGTATATTGCATTGCATGAAAAGCCTAAGTGACCCTCATGAATCCACTGTGAGATAAACAGACTAATAATCTGAATTAATTATGTCATATATGGACCAAATATGTTGATTTTGCAGCATTGCTTTGTTTTTTAGCTGGGCATTGTACCCTTTTTTATTATTCAGCTAAATTCAAATGGAAATTAGCATAGACTATATAAAATAATAGATGTAGCCACCTCAACATCCCCCACTGGTTTGTGGACTCCTGTTGTGAAACCTTGAGTTTGGCATCTTCGCTGTCTTCATCTTGGATTTTTGGAACCAAAACTGAACATATTTGGACAAGAGGGTGTAGATAACCTTAACGCTAGCTGCTAACTTAGTTAGCTTGGTGCATTTACAGCTATGGTTTACTTTAATACTGCTAATGCTGATGCTAATAATTTTTTGTCCAAGGAATGGAGTTGTATGCTAACATTTTCAGAACAAAAAAGAACAGGCTGGAGTGAGTCTATTTTGATGGGATATTTAAAAATAGCAAGTTTGTGTATTGAATCCTTGTCAGGTAAACAGCAGGGATTTAGTGCTACCGAAGCGTACCAAAATGGTTATGGGTTTTTTTGCGAGAGGATTAGAATATATGCAGTTCACATAATCCAGTTGAAATTCTTTTTTTTTTTTTTTTTTAATGTTTGAAGATCTAATTATGACTAAAAGTGTATGTCATTCAAGTGAGACAATAACAACAAATGGAACCGTCATGCATTGAGGAACATGCAAGAAAAGATTCCACCTTAAAAGTTGCTGGCAGTCAGCCCAGTGAATTTAATTATTTTTGGTCCAGTCTACAGGTACGAACTGTGAACAAGTAAAGATGAAGATGCAGCAAAACATCCTTTCATTTTATAGTTATAGTTTACTAATGTATGAAAAATCCGTCACAATATGAAAGTGGTTACATAACCTTCAGTACCAGCCACAACTCAACCTTGAGAAAGAGTGATTGAGTCTCTATTGACCAATCAACGGACTGCACTTTTTTGCATCGGATCAGTATGCTCTATACCCCAACAGAGGGATGACCATAAATGGAGACAAGAAGGAACGGTTATATTGGTACCATCCACAACTTTTATACAATGGAAACAGAAAAATAACTGTTCTAATGTCTACTGAACTGAACTGGACTGCTTTGTGGAAACCAAGCTTTGTACTCTGTGAATCTTGGGGTCTATGGGGATTTATTGCCTTCTAGGGCCAGCCTCAAGTGGCCGTTTAGAGAACTGCGGTTTATGGCATCTCCAAGCCGGCTTCATTTTTCAGCCCCTGAGGTTGCCTCTTGGAAATAAGCAGTTTTTTTTTAAACCAACTTTTAGTATCTTTATTTTGCATTTTTATTCAATTGAATTTCATGAACCATCAAACATTGGCACACAAGTCTGAAAATCTGCAAGCCACAGATGCCCTCACTATGTAAATCCCCCATGATAGTATCTATTGTAGCTGCTGGGTTTTACACCCTTCCACTAGGCCTGGTGTAATGACTTGCACAGCTTTACATAATTGTTTCATTTATTTTAGCACACCTCTGCATATCCATCAGAGGTTTGCACCAGCAGCTAGGTGCTGACACCATTCTGAGCCCCTTCCTCACCTGGGAGCTATTTTGGGTGAGCACCTTACATTTTCCCCCTGACAGCATTTCACAGCTCAGCCAACAGCCGTGACAGGTAAAGGTCAGGAAAAAAGAAAATGTGGAGTCCTGGGGAATAGGGTTGATTTAGCACTCCTTCATTACCAGTGCCCTATACTTTGACCACTGAGGTTTCTTTTTAAACTGAAGCACATGTGTTGGAGCAGAGGGGCACAGGGGGGAGAGAGGGCATATGGTGAGTGAGCAGGAGTGCAGCTTCACTTGTTCACAGCCTGAAACAGATAAAAGGATTATGAGCATTACTGGCCATCATCAAACCATATTTTTTGCTTCTCATTTTTTCTCATGTTTTTACTGTCTTACTAACAATCTGTTGTCAAATATCCAGTTGTATCTCTTATTATTCTGTCTTTGATTTAATTTCAGCCCCTCCTTCTCATTAAAACTCCTCAACTTTCCCTCCTTTGATGCTCCTCAGTCTCTCACTCCGCTCCTTTTCCCCCCTTTTTGAAATCCATTCATTTCCATATCTCTCCTGCTCCTTCCCGGGTCTTTTGTCACCAACAGAAGCTTTGGATTTAGAGAGTGAAGATTAAAGATCAAAAGCAGACAGAAGTGCTGCCTTCAAATCAGTCAATTAGCAGTTTATTGCTTGAATAAAGTGAACATGCTGCAGGGCATCAGAAACTAAAAGCTGTAATTGCATGGCCGGAGTTTTTAATTAGCTGAGCATGGTCCAATGTGTACAAATGCCACAGAGTCACGGTCATTAAAACAGAAGTAGCTTAACTGTAAGTCTGGCTTTTCACTGAAGAAGCATTATTGCTGCAGAAGCTGACATGACTTTGCTTTGTTATTCTGACCTTTTTCTCAACTAAGTCTTGAAAATAAGGCAATAAATTAACAATGAGTTTTGACTCAGGGCCAAGGGGACAGACAGTTCATGGTCAAACCCATCCAAACATCTGCTTTTCACTTTGTGGAGGAGTACAGTTTTTCACTTTCTTTAAACCTCAGCGCAGAAATAAAGAACAGTTGAAGTAGTTTATTATGTCTGGGTAGTATATATATTTATGATTAAAGACTGCTCCATATATGTTCTTCAATAGCAAATAGTAAAAGTATTGTTATTGTGCATGCAATCGAGATCAGGAATGAAAAACATGCTTAAAAAGAAACAATTAGAATTTCACATTTGTGCCAGTGCATCACATTACCTGCAGATTTAATTTCCATGGTTTCTGATTGTGGGTCCTTTATCATTATCTGGGTTGGTTTTGTTTTTCCTGCCCCAGCCTCCTGTTCCTGTCATCATTCTGCTTGATGACAAATTAGCTAGTGTTGGTCTGATGAGAAACGAGAGCATCAAGGTGGGACAATTAGACAATGGCTTTGTTGCACTGCATTCACCATGTGTATGATTCTTGTATTTTCAGGCATCTAAATGCCACAAATGCACTGTTAAGACAAATTTATCTGCATCTATGTCTTGTTAAACTAAAACACTATGGTGCAAGATTGGTGTTCCAGTTTTACCTCTATTTAGATGACTTTTGAGTGACATATTTGAGATTTGTTGCAGGTTGTGGTATCTTATTGGACTGTGAACACACACACAAAAAAAAGGTTATTCATTCTTGACTTTGTTAACAGCAGTTAAGAAAACAATCTCACCACGAGGTCCACCTGGACAAGAATTCCTTTACAGGTGCAGTCAGTGATTCTAATCGAATACACTCTTTGTTTTACTCAGTGAATATCTCCTCTCGGTCTGCTAGCTGCACTTCTGTGTGTGCACTGGAAAAAATCTGGTGTTCATACCGAGCATTGGCTCTCTCAGTGGGAAACAAACAAAGTGTACTCGGACCGAGCCACACAACACTATTCCAGCCAATCAGCAACAGGGGACATTCAGGCTCGTGCACAGGACAGGGGGATGGCCAGGGATGTATGAAGAGAGGCAGTGTGAGCAAGAGGGAGGCTTCTAAAGGAGCACTGATGGGAGGGTGTGTTTGTCTGGCTGCTGCGTTCAAATGGTCTTTCACCAGAATTGCTGACGCCACCTTTAAGTCACATAACAAGAACGTGTTACAATGAAAAGCTCCAGAACAGCCACTAAATGGACGTTATGATGACTTGATCAATGAGCATTTTAGCTGTCAACTTATCTGTAAACCTCTCACACTATGTACTAATGTTTTTAGGTTACACTGTTAGTTTCCCAAAATGGTTGTTGTCAGACAGTATGTGAATTTATCCTCTTTGTTTTTGTCTTCCAGTACCGGATTGGGCAGCTGTACATGATCAGTAAACACAGCCACGAGCAGAGTGACAGAGGGGAAGGAGTGGAGGTCGTCCAGAACGAACCGTTTGAAGACCCGGCGCACGGCCAAGGACAGTTCACAGAGAAACGAGTCTACCTCAACAGGTCAGTGGAATGCATCTTTTCTGGTTGATGAACATGTGATCAACACACAGTGTTTCCAAGTAGGGTCATTGTTGGCATTGTTCTCCACCATTTTCACTGCAGCGTATAGTAAGTGCAAAGAACTTCCATTGATGCTTTATAATAACTGGGGATAGTTATCGATAGCTACTGGGAGGGGAACAAAAGCACTATCATACTCCCGTTTTGGTTGCACATTGGTTAACACACACACTTTCTTTAGGGCTTATAGGGAACCAAGCTAAACACCAGTGCTGTCATTGTTCAATAGCCATTACATTGTGCATTTGATAAGAAAACGTTTGCAAACACACAAACACACACATGCTGGTCTCTGCAAGTTGTTACTGGCAGATTTTCCTGAGTTGCTTGTCCATCACAGTTATCTATCACCCATTACTGATGCATCTCACTGCTTGCTATGAGCCTCGGTGTGGACTGATGAGTGTGTTTGCGCATGCAGATGTACGTGTGACCCTTCCACACACACACAAGCACACACATTTGAGCCACAGGAATCAAAGAGAGATGACAGAGAATAGGATGGATAATGTGTGAAGGAAAGAAAATGACAGAAAAAGAGACGGGGAAAAAATAAGGGGCAGAGAGGGAGAATAGAGAGGTGGGGACAGAGATGCTGTAGGCCATTTGTTTAAGCACAAATACCCGTGTCAGCGTTCGCTATGCCAGGGAACTAATTATGCTGAGTCAGCACAGCTCTGCTCTTCAGAGGAGAGGAGAGGAGAGGAGAGGAAGGAGACAGAGAGGTTGGGCCTCCATTCAGGTATTTCCCTGCGATTTGTAATGTGTTTAATAAGATAATTAAGAATAAAAATGGGACACTTTATTAACAAGATTCACAATCTCACTGTTTCCACGGTGGCTCAAGGCTTTGTTTGGACAGTAAAGAAATCCTGGTTTTAGCAAAGGACTGGAAGTTGTTTTATGGGCTGTTTCATGATGGCCTGCGAGACATGCGAAAGCCATTGCATCTTCTACATTGCTCTAGTCTCTATTGTTTTGTTTAACCCCCTTAGATGGGCTTATTTATTTCACATTCCAGTTGGGTTTTTGTAATTGCTTTTTAATGAGATTTTGACCCATGGAGGGAATTTTAATAGAGATATTATAAATAAAGAATCAATTTA
The DNA here is from genome assembly GCA_029783705.1 of Chaetodon striatus. Taxonomy (NCBI): domain Eukaryota; kingdom Metazoa; phylum Chordata; class Actinopteri; order Chaetodontiformes; family Chaetodontidae; genus Chaetodon; species Chaetodon striatus. Next base: position 21,971,731 of record JAPZEB010000020.1, on the reverse strand, counting down.
CATCTGCAGCTTAGATGGAAAAAGACAAAACACTGACCTTTCCAGAGGAGCTGACATTTTGTTAAGGTAAAATGTTCATTTCTCAGGGTGAACACGCAATGAGAATCACACAAAAAGCTGTGCCTTTCGCTCTCACACACCCATTTAAAGTGACGCTTCAGTCCTGTCATGAAAGGGGAAAGGTGATTTTTTTATAGAGAAGGGTTTTTTGGCATTCTGTCAGGGAAGCAAACTCAACACGTTAATGCAACAGGGTCCCATATAACCTGTGTAAATCTGTGTGTGCTATGAATGAAAGTACTCACTCCTGAATGAAAACAGGAAGAGAAACACAGGCACAAAAGAACAGAGAAAAGGCAACATCTGCAGTGTATGATTAAATTTTTTTTTACCAAACTATGTGACAAATTTCAGTGAATTAAACTAATATCCATGACATTATATCAAGTTATGACAAATCATGTAAATGTTGTATTAAGTTAATATGATCTGACTGTAACTAACCACTGTTCTGCCCCATTCAACTGGCCATTCATCCGGCTCTGCAGAAACTAAACATTTAGCTCTGATGCACCAGAAGGATGTCAATCTGGACTCGTTCTGTCATGCTTCAACCACCCCATTAGCCCTCACAATCTGCCTCACACCGCACTTCAGTATTTGGCCCCATCCCAATCAGACCTGAACATCGATTCCACGCTTGTTCCATCAATAAGCTTCATTAAGAGCAGTGAGGGGATGGTTGATTCTATGATTGAATAAAGTCTTTCCTTGGATGTGTTAAACTAAACCAGGGTGTTTTTAATTATTTATTTAATCTAAATACAAACGCCGGGTTTGGCACGAAAACTCCGAGCAGCCACCCACCACGCTTGCACGCTTGGCAACGTGGGCCCCCGTCGCAGCAGCTTTTGGCAAAGATCTTTAAAAGAACAAGGAGGGAATGGGAGAAATCAACAGATGGAGGTGTAGGAGGAGTGTAAGTCTCTTTTGTTGGGAGAGAGAGAGGGAGAGAGAGGGAGAGAGAAGGAGTGAGTGAGCCTGCCAACATTCACACAATGTCATCGTCGATGGCTGTTTTTATTCACAGCCGTCACGATGCAGTGGGCGCCATTTTTGTCCTCCTTGAGAAATTGTTTTCCACGTCAATCAAAGGGAGCTGAGATGAAGGCAGGCGACATGAAAGCCTGTGCGCTCCTGCATTTGACTCGTCTCATGCATGAGTTCTGGATGCAGCCCTCAGTAACGGTCCTACCAGAGTTCAGAGTTCAAGATCAGAGAATGTCAAGCACCACGCACAAAGTCCCCCAAGTGGACATGTTGGCAGTATACTGTAGCTCAGTGAACACATGGTAGATGATACTGAGAGGTGTAGGGTGCCAAAAGGGGCTGAGAGGGAGCTCAGAGAACACTCAAGTTTATGGCTGCAACTGAAGAAACAGTTTGACATTTTGGGAAATGCGCTTCTTTGCTTTTTTTTGCAGAGTGTGATGAGATAGTTACCACTCTCATTTCTGTGTGGTAAATATGAAGCAGCCTGCAGCTGGTTAGTTAAGCCCAAAGACTAATACAAGAGGAAACAGCTAGCCTGGCTCTGTCCAAAGATCATACAATTTACCTGCCAGCACATCCAAAACCAACCCGCCCTCACAAAAAAGAAATGGCCATATAGTTTGTTTGTGGAAGCAGTTTATTCTGACCCATATTTACATTTATTGTTAGGCGGCGACCTCTATTCATCGTAGCAGTTTTTACTCGATCAAAGGAGGGAGCCAGGTGACATAGTATAAAGAGCAACAAAGTCCACATAGAGTGATTGGGTGGGGGTGGTGGCTTGGTCAAACCAGTGACTGTCTATAAAGATGGAAGATGCATATTCACTTCCTCCCGCTGACCAAAGATGAAGCCAAAATATCCTGGATACGGGCACTGCCATCTTGCACTAGTGACATCATTTGGAGCCAGAGTCTGCACAGCAATGATCTCTGATGAATTTAATTTCCATCGTCCAACCAATCGCGCACATGATGTCAAACCCCCTTTTTATAGTATCAAATAGCTAGTTATAACCAAACTTTAAAAAAAAATGTATTTGATCTTTTAGTTTGGCTCATGTCCAATCTGCTAACATGAAGGGGTTGGGTTTATAGCCCATACCGCAGTCAGCCACCAGGGGGCGATCACAATACTTTGGCTTTACTTTCAGGGTGCTGTCATGTCGTCCTTTATATACAGTCTATGGGTCAAAGAGACACAGGACTTTGACCCATGATACTGCTGGTCTTGTCTCGTGTGAAACCAAAAGTCAACGTCGACTTTATTTAAGTGCTTAGTTTTGGTACATAACTGTGACTGTTCAAGAAATTTGACCACATGTTTAAAAATGTGACTAGTAGTACCTGCACCTGTCACTGGTACTCTCCAATGATCTTATATGTAATTTAATGTAAGTCATTGGCAAACACCCTATTCTGTTGCTTAGGTATAAGGATGTGTTGCTAAAGGTCAGGTATAAACACAATGACCCTCATTTATGAAACAAACGTACAACAGAAAACTGGGCGTATAGTGATATACACGGAAAGCTCGTGTACACAAGAGTCAGCGTGGACTTGCCGCCACGCAAACGCAAGCTCTCTATCGCAGCTGGCAATTTCCTGGCTCTATGGGACAGGCTCCATGCTGACTGAAGGATGAAGATCACTGGTAATCCCTCAACAGTGTAATTTTTTAACACTAGCAGCCTAGGTGATTAAATTTTTATGGTCGTCCAGCTCGGACATAGGCAGTCCAACTTCCTTTTAATGCCACTTTTCAGGCTGCCAGATAAAACCAGTTGGTGAAATTGGACATCCTACAGAAGTGTTTCCATTTCTAGCTCAGAGAAATTTCTCCTTATAGCCGTATTACACATCTCCATGTTGCAAACTGTAGGGTCCAGACCTCTAAACCAAAAATATGTCGGGACGGGATATGGAAATGACAATTATTTTCAGCTGCCACATTTTTCAATGCCCGATCATTCCTATGCTGTGATCTGAGAGATAATAACGTTTCATGAATTACATGCGAATCCTGTTGTAAGCTGATATCTGCGCTCAGATCTTGTAAAGTAGATTGATAAATTAGGGCCATTACGTCTTGTTTGGTTAGGCACAGCTTGGAGTCTTACCCAGTGTAGACTTTAGAAAGTTACTGCGCCCAGCTAAGTAATGGTCCAACATATATCACCACCCTTACTTTTGTTTTTGATCTTTAGTTGAAGTAGGTTCAGAAACCCTTAAAAGTCTGTATGTTCCATGGAGATAACATGGTGTGCAGAGAAATATGAGTTTGGTCTCCCGTAGTATCTCCTCTGATTTAAAGCGTTTGGAAGCGTTCCTTTCACACCATCGCTCAGTTTCAATGTCCTTACGCTGTGAGCAGATTTCCCTTTCACTAGTGGAACAAGTTTTTCATGATTGCTGCGATAACGGAATCAATTTCACCCCCATCCCTGCTTCGCTGCAACATACTCACAGTCTCTCTCCTCCTCTGTCTCTGTCCGTTGTAATGTCTCTCTGCAGTAAATTACCCAGCTGGGCCCGAGCAGTGGTTCCTAAAATCTTCTACGTGACAGAGAAAGCATGGAACTACTACCCTTACACCATAACAGGTGAGCATACAGAGTCGGTGTGTTTGTTGGACTGTTGGTTAACCAGTTGTTTGTAGCTTTTTTTTTTCAAAACTCACATCATATTGAATCCAGTTAGGTGCTGTAACAATAAGAGAGCCATACTGCCTTACTTGTCTTGTGCAGGAATAGAGCCTACTGTAGCCGAGGCTGGAATAGTTTGGCACCGCGGTGTCATGAAGCACAGCATTTTTGTCTAAAGGTCAGCTTCCTAAACTGGTTTTCAGTGGCTGGAAGTTCTTTTTTCAGTCAAAAGTTTTTTGGGGAGTTGGAGTGGCGTGTGAAAAGAAAGTATGAGCTTTCAAGACACATAGAGAAAAACCATTTCTAGCACATGGTTGAATGATGCTAATCTCTGTTGAATTTTTAACATTTTTTTTAAAAGGAAAGGAAAGAGCTTTTCTACCAAAGTCCCCGTACAACTTTAGACATGTGCTATATAATTCAGGCTACTCCGTATGTCATTTCTGAAGGACACGTGAGGGTTTTTATCGCATGGATCCTGAGCCAGATGCAGCAACACTGGAGAAAGCGGGTTTTTAAAGCATTCTAAGCAAAATGTAAATGAAATGTGAGCTCTGAAGACAAAAGAAGAAGGAGGATTTTGCAGTATGGATCAATATAACCTTAAACTCTAAAAGGTGATAGTATTGACCTGGGTCAGCAGCTCCAGACAAAATTGATAAAAATAAATAAATAATCGCGCACTGTAGATTCATGTCATAGATAGACGCTGACACGCTGATCACACTGACAGTCTCACCATTGCAGCTTTCTGTTAGTAACTGTCAGTTTGCCAGGAAGACATGGTGTGAGAAAGCATGAACATGTTATTCACATAAACATGTGAAAGCTGACATGTATTTACAAGTTTACAGTTTTGCCGTGAAGCAAATGCTTTTTATCCGCGCTGACTTACAATCAGTGCAGCAGTGGAACAAGCTTCGCAAATCACCGACTTTACAAGCAGCCAGTAGTCAGGAATGCAACTATCAGAGTTGCGGCGCCCAGGACATATTTCTGTGATGCTTTAATGATGCTGATCTGAGGCAGGAGCGTTGCAAGCTGAGGAGTTTGGATAAAAGGGAATTTCTTTTTGATGAGAGAAAATCAGAGAAAATAGAGGAGAAAGTTGCTAAAGAAGGGATGATGTGAGGCATTGGATATGTGACAGCCCCTATGCAGTTCCTGTACGTCTCTCGCATTTTTGGGTTTATTGTGGCCTGCTAATTTCCTTTCGTGCTGTGGAAAATTTTAAGTGGCTGTATAACTAACTGTGTCTCTCCTGTGTTCTGTCTCTGCTCTGACCTGATATCTGTGTCACACCATGCCACGCTCTGCAGAATACACAGTAAGTATCCTCTATGTAAAACTACATGTCTTATGATTGCATTGTACTGCATCAGTGGCCACACTGAGTGCAAACACCAAAGGACACCAAGACTACTGATCATCAGATGAGTCTCCAAAATGAAGAAAAACAAGAAGTCTCCTCATTTCTGAATGACTATACATAAAAGACAGCCTGTGTCCGCAATAACTTCCTTGTTCTTC
>JAPZEB010000020.1:21951988-21962273 GCA_029783705.1 Chaetodon striatus | reverse complement strand
CCTTAGAGAGGAGGAGGAGGAGGAGGAGGAGGAGGAGGAGGAGGAGGAGGAGGAGGAGGAGGAGGAAAGAAAGAGAAAGAGAGGGAAATGGAGTGAGAGGGGGGGATGGGGAAACAGTGAGGGAAGGATGAGAGGTGTGTGTGTGTCTGTGGAGAGAGAAAGTTTGCATTCAGTTGAGAGGCAGAGCTCAAAAAACATGGGGAGACATGTACTGACTGGTAATATACTAAATAGAGAAATGGAAGCTGCATTAGCCAAGATGAATATGTAAAATACTTTGGAAATGTACAAATTTTTCATACAAAAACATATTATAATTATGACATGTGATAGCTTAATCATAATGGAGGATATTATGCATAGCAGTCCAAGATATAAAATGACTGACTTACATCCTCAGACTTCTGTTGACATAATGAATTCACACTTTGAAACTTTTTCAAGGGCACATTTTTTAACATAAGATATCTGAATTTTCTCATTCATTTTAATCTTCCAGCAGCCTGTCTTTACGTAAAGATAAATCCCTTAAATGAAATCTGCGGCTTCTAACCTCACTTTAAACACACACACACACACACACACACACACACAGACTTTCCCTTGCGGCTACATGGCAGGCAGTGTAGTGAGAGCTCTGTTCATGAATGCTCATGTGAGATAGTGTGCGTCAGTGTGTGTGTGTGTGTGTGTGTGTATTTTTATATAAACAGACTTGAAAGAATTTATGAATTAATAAATATATATATATATACACATTCAAGTAAAAGTATATACAGTCATTCTTGATTTACAGTAGAAAGAAGGTCCATATAATCAACAGCATGAGATCTAGTGAAGGATAATAATAACAATCATAAATACTAAGAAGGAAATGAGAAGGCCGCACACTTCTTATTTCAGCATATGAAACAGTAATTGCTTTCAGCACTGTGTCATTTGGCTCAGTAACAAATAGGAGACATGGGCACAGAGCACCACCTAATGGTTGTGTGAGCAAGTACAGCGTGTTTCCAGCATCTGGCTGTGCGACGAGGGGACAGTGGGTGACAAGATGCGCAGTCAAGCATCATTAATTGTATGAATAATTTCCAACTTTGGAGTCAAGCAGAAAGGCAGACTTGCCAGCCACATGTGTGATGATGTAACCGGGAAAAGACACATTTTCTAAAGGTGTATGTTTTGATTTGAGAGGAGGCCACTCTGATTGGCAGGCTGCACTGAGCGTTGGCAAACCGATCTGTTCTGCTTTCAGATCTTTGACACCGAGCTGAAGGAGCAGGAGAGGGAGGTGTGTTTTATCGACATCGCCTACGATGAGATCCCGGAGCGCTACTATAAAGAGTCTGAGGTGAGCTTGTGGAGGTGTGAGTGTGTTGATGCTCACGTCTAATCGGAGTTAACACCGCTGAAGAGCTGTGAGTGCAGTGTTGAATTTAAATGCTGTAGTAAAACAATGTGATTAAGATGAAACGGCATGGCAGTTTCAACCATGCTGTGATTTTACTCAGACAGTTTTCTCTGTGTCTGAATTGCCCAGTCATTTCCAAAAAGAAAGGGATGGAAGACTATAGTATACTTGATCTAATTATTATCATTATTTGCGAAATTGGATATTGAGGCCCAAATACTAGCTCTAATTCAACCTTTAAGGACTTGAGACCTCAGTCACACTTGTCCAGCAGCTGCGTTTGCTGCTTTATATGCCTCTCCCATCTCCCACAGCATTTATCTGGAGTCTGAAAGCCTTTCATACTTCAGAGTCTGAAGTGTGAGAGCTGGTAATTGTCTTCATCGCTGTTTGATAACAGATTGCCTCAGCTCTAATGAGCCTGGATAGAGATCCTCCAAGGACCGGAGGGGTTAATACGAATGGTATTTAATACTAGCATTCAGCCATGCATCTAATTTTAGGCTCTCCCCTACGTCTCTCTGCCAGGGTGCAGAAAACAATGGTGCCTGAAGGTTTGGGTTAATTATTGTAATATTAAACGTGCATGTGTTCATTTCCCCCTCCTGTCGCAGGACTTGAGATATTTTAAGTCAAGTAAGACATCACGGGGGATTCTACAGGAGGGCTGGAGGGACACCCAGGATCCCATCATGTGCTCGTACAAACTGGTCACCGTCAAGTTTGAGGTGTGGGGTCTGCAGACACGTGTGGAACAGTTTGTACACAAGGTGAGATGTCGGAAGGTTGGCTTTGCTGCAGAAATAAAACTCTGCATCTACAGTATCCTTTGCTTAGCTAGGTTAATTTCGTTTGGCCCTGTCATCCATACCAGGTGGTTTTTATTAAAAAAGCAACCCTCTGAAGTGTTGTTGTGAGGCAGCTCGTAAAAGTACTTTTGCCACTGAAATAAAGTCTAATTTAAAATTCAAAAGACTCCATGGCCAGAGTCCTACAGCCTCTATCTTGAACATAATAACATTTATAAAAATAGAAAGATGTTGCTTGAGTCTAACTGTTTTCTGATCGTCACTGTGTTGTGTTATAGGTGGTTCGGGATGTGCTGCTGCTGGGGCACAGGCAGGCATTTGCCTGGGTGGATGAGTGGATTGGTAGGTTGATCAATCCTTTTCTACACTCCAGTTGATTTACAGCACATTGACCCATTCAACATTTCAATCATAAACTATTTACTCGCACCAAAGTATCATTAAAGCATTTACACAATAGCATTTAGTTTTGTTGTACAGTGGAAACTGCTTATAGTGATAATGTCTAACTCAGGTCAATTTTATCAGTAAAGCATATGATTACTCTTTTTCTTGATTTCTCATGCAGATTATCATCAAAATAAAATAATGAAACAGACAACTGTTTCATTACATGACTAGGCATTATCAATCCACATGACAAGCACGGCTTCAACTACAAGTGCTTTCTTCATGGGCATTGGTTGTCTCTTTCCAACATTAGCAGCTATACGCTTCAAGGAAATTACATTTTTCATTGAAAGAAAATTACTTCCATTTTCAGTCATGATTTTTAACGTGTATGCAGTAGCAGTCTGAGGCAGCCAGCTGGAAGCAGACACGTTACAGACACAATGTGATTTTAGTAGTAGGACATGCTCCTGGATCAAGACCGCAGTCAACCAATCACAGCCCGGTGACATCATCAGTGTGTGCTCCTGTGCTTATTTCAAAATTCTTTTGTACTTCTTCAGAGCTTAGCTAGTTTTCCAAACTGAAGTTAGTACAATTGAACAAGAACTCCGCAACACTGAACAAAAACCATGTAAGCTACTGCAAGGTTAGCAAGTTAGCTTGTGCTAACAAGTAAGCTTGCCAATAAGATAAAATGTTCGCGAGTTGGCTTGCCAATTACATAGGCTACGCTATCAAGTAAGCTTGCCAATAGGCTACAGTGTTGTTCAATGTGTCAGATGTGTCCTTGCAACTGCGAAATTACATTATCCTTACTGTTAATGTTAATGAACAGTATTCAGGCCTATTGGTACGCTTACTTATTAGCATAGCCTACTTAGTCAGCAAGCTAACTTGCTAATATTCTAGTCTATCGGCAAGTTAACTCATTAGCATAGCCCCCCCTAGTTAGCAAACTAACTCGCTAACCTTGCAGTAGCTGAAATGCAAAATTTGAGTGTAAATGTAACACTTTTGTTAAACAGCATTTGTATAGCAATGATGTTGTTCCAAGCTTTTCATCACTGTGAGCCGTTTCCACTGTAAGAATAGAAATGGAGCACCTTCATTTTCTGAACTGTAGTATATATATATATATGTGAATAACTGCTTATGTGAACCTTTAAGGAGTACATATATATAAGTGGTTCATAAGACTGTTAAATTTTTTATGTATCTCTATGTACATAGATTTATAGCCCTTCTTGAAGTGTCATATCAGCACTTTCATAGCTACTTTGATTATATAAATCACTGTTGTGGGTTTACTGTTTACTTACCAGTGTGCATGAAAAATCACTCCACCTGCATCTAACCCTGTCACCGCCAGCCCTGCTCATTTTCCTACAGCATGGATCCTCCTCTTGGTATCACCACTAACCCACTAATGACAAACACTGTACTGATGTGGCCAGGCACGCTCAGTGTTTGTTTGAAGTTAAACCTGCATGATAAAAATGACTCCTGGTCCATAATCTTTCATGTTTCATGTTGGAGAAATTCCTGTGTATCAGTTTAACTGTACTGACAAATACAAAGAAGCAAGAAAAAGATGAATGCCAACCAAATCTGTGTGTATAAGTAGAAACCTCGCCAACAAATTGGCTGCGATTTCATGAAGGAATAATTGGAAATCAGCAAGAATGATGCACGCCCTGAAACATGAAAGCTGCCTCTGTATGTTTCTCTGAGAGTCTGGTTACACAAGAGGCAGCCCTGTTTGCAGCTATAAGTGGCTGCAACACATTTACACACTCTCAGCTGTTGAGCTTTTTCTATAGCTACAGGGCATAAAGATAACGAGCCCATTATCTTTGCCATGAAACATACTGATCTCCTCTCTTTTCTATGACCACTGACCTCTATACCACAACTCCCTACAACCCCGGAGGCTTAAAATACTCTCTAAATGTTTTCACATGGCGTATGATTTTGCCCAGAGAAAAAGGTGTTGCTTTTTTGTGCTTCTAACGATCCAACCTCTTCTTCGGGTGTGGATTGTTCATGCTTTTCCTTAATCTTAAGGTCTCCTTGACCTTCCTCTCTCCCTCCTACCTGGTGTGGCTCAGATTGGTCTAGCTATCTCCTGTAAACTCTCTGGGTCATGGGAAGCTAGCACTTTCATCTCTAAAGCTTTAACTTTGAAAAGCTCTAATCATCCATTAAAAACGCTGCAGTCACCCATGGAATGCGCCTTTGCCACCTAACCCTCTCCTTCCCCACCTGCTCGTCAACTGGTGCGCAATCGTGGAGGAGTAAACAACATTTCGACCCTCGTTCCACCCCTCCCCCCTTCTTCCAGATATGTCTTTGGATGACGTGCGGGATTACGAGAGACAAATGCATGAGAAAACCAACATTAAAGTTTGCCATGAGCAGCAAGAGCATTCCACAACAAACCCATCTTCACTGGATGACATAGAGATCCATGACAAAGCAAGCGTATGTGTCTCTTTTCATTGTCTCTTTACTCCATTGCCCCAGCTCTGTCTCATACTTGAAGACTGTGAATGAAGTTGTCACAGTTGCATATAACTGTCCACATACATCTACTCATTCTGTCCTACATTGAGTCAAATGTTGCATACATGAACTGTTGAATATGTAAAGACTGTGATAACATAGGCTGCAGAAATGAACATCTCGGTAATTAAAATAACACAGTGTGAGCTGACAGAAAGTACGCCTTGTGCTTGGTGTTTAAATCTCCTTTTTTTTCAGTGTTTTACTGACATTGTCTACAAAGACTAAAACAATCCCCATTCTTCCTCACGCTGGTATCATTTCATCTTTTTCCCATCCAGACATGACAATGGATGAGGTGAGAGAGTTTGAACGCGCCATCCAGGAGGCCACCAACCAGAAGATCGGGATGTTTCCGCCGTCAATCTCCATCAGCGAGACGCCCCTGTCCTCTTGTTCCCTCACCGGCCCTGCCAGCGCCCCCTCCACCCCCATGTGCACTGATGCGCCTGAGTCCCTCTCTGTCCCCAAGGACCGACCCCGCAAAAAGTCTGCTCCAGAAACCCTAACCCTTCCTGACCCTGCCCCAAGTGATGTCCCCCAGGGTTCTACCCCAAGCCCACAACCTGTTTCAAACCACCTCCAATCATCCACGCCACCCTCTTCCAACTCTGATCTTGCTGAGACGGACGAGCAGTAAAGGGACCTTGGGATGTCTTCCCCCACCCTGTGCTTTACTTATTGCCCCAACCCCATTGTCTTAGTAGCCCAACGGGACTAGCCTAACCTCCAAACACCAGTGGCCAGACGTTCTCTAGCCATATTCAATGAGTTGCCATAATCCTGGACACACCACAGTCACAATCACAATAGAAGTCTACATCAGTGTTACTGATACCATCCAGGCAGCTGTAGGCCTAGTCACCCTGGCTGACTTCCTCTTCCTGTGAGTCTAGCCAGTCACACGTCTCATCTATTTTAACAACCACATGTGATGTCTAATCAAAACAAAGTGCAACCCTAGTTATTTTTCTTGAGCAGCAGTTCCTTATGTTATATGAATAAATTATTCTTAGTGTCTCCTTAGTTATGTTTTCTTCAATCAGACAAGCTGATTGCTTTCAAGCTGTTGAAATATGAAGTAGTTGCCTTAGCACCGCATAGCCAGTGGTGTTTATTAGTTTCGACAATGTGCGCAAACGATGTGCGAATGCCTGATAGTTATTGTCCTTTTTCAGTCACTGAAATGGCGGTATGTAATAAATTAGAAATTAAATCAATGACACAAACTAGAGTAGCACAGTAGACTTAATATGTTAGAGTAACACACACCAGAAATACAGCAAAGCACCTTCATCACAGAACCACTTAGCAACTGCTTTCCTGAGCTTCACGGATCAGATTGCACCCATCCTTTCCATCCCAAACTCCAGTTATACAACAGATGCAAGATCAGTACAATCATAGAGTTTACACCTCAGGTCTCCCCGACTCTACCTGGCTCACACTCCAAAGGCAGGGATATTACTGTACCTTTCTCTCCCTGCTTATTGCCAAACAGCCACATTTTATACCTCCACTGATATTACAATACAGCAACTATTGTATGTACTATACCCGTCTACTTAACCCTTGGAATGTTTACACATCAGAAACCTTGGAGCATTTGCATATTAGCAGTAACGTTGTACCTTAAGCTGTTGTTGTATCTGCACTTACGGTTTTAGCATGACAGTTGATTCTAAAATTGAATTTGTTGAAGTTTATTACTGCATATATCTTACTCGAGTAGACTGAGAGGTCAGTACAACACCAACAACAAAAAAAAAACAAAGTTAAATGTTGCCTGAAACTAATGCTGGACATCTCATGTGACATTAACGTGATCCAATTTTATCAAATCAGCAAATCACTTTATTGTCATATGTAGGAACAAGGCCATTTTGGGGAGTTTTTAAGCACTGACTGATCTCAGTGCACAGTGGAGGTAGTGACAACTCACAGCATGATTTGAAGAGAAGGGCACATGCATCAAGCTGACTTGAGTATGTGCTTTGTTAGCTGCATAACGCCTTGGAAGTGCTGACTTCTTATTTTACCAGTGCTGGTTGGTCATGATGAGCTAGTGCTTTAGTAGGCGTGGAAAATGATTTTCAAAACGGGAACATCCTTCGCAGTGCCCCTTTATTTGTGCTGGGCTTGTACTGCTCGTTACCATCTAAAACCTTGAAGGAGAAACAAATACATGAGGACAGCAAGTTATTCTTTGAACCCTCTTTTTCCACACACAATGATATTACTCAAAGAAAGGTTTTTTTATATGCTGCATGGAATGTGCACAACATATATACATATTGTGTTCAGTATATATGTATATGCTGTAAATGAATGGATTGGTACAGTATATTTGGTGATGCAACTGTATGGGGGAAAAAAGTGAATGCCAACTTTGGAAGCTCTGTACTAATTTTGTATAATAGAAAAAGCCGATTTTGAGTGACGCATGCCCAGAGAATATAGGCCTAAACACTCTTTCAACTCAGTGCCTCTGCATGCAACTATTGTATCATAACCTACATGTGAGCAAACCAAAATCTCTTACATTTCATCCCTAGAAACACAAAATGTCATTGCTTTTTTTTTTTTGTTGCCTGTTTTCTATCTCAAATGTTGCATATAACCAAGGATGAAAAAAATGGGCTACAGCCCCAAAACTCAGTAGCTGAACTACAAGATAATCAGATCAAATCAATCATATCAAACTGCATCATCAGACTCTTAAGTATCAGGGCTAACTTGTTATTATATTTTAGGAAATTAGTAGTTTTTTTGTTCCCCTAATCATACCAATTACTTCTAACTTTACAGCGCAAAATGCATTTTGCACTTTCCAGTCTTTGACACCTTATTTGACAATGAAGAAATGTGTTACATAACAGTCTTGTTGGGTTTGTTGGACCAAAGTCCTATAATACAGCATAGGGACTTCGAAGTGAGCAGTTTCGAGGAAAGAGTCCTCGGTGGTCTTGCCATAAAATATTGTTAATATTATGTACAGTTTCTCACTTGCTTTTGTTAAAAAAACAAAACAACTGTAGCTATTTATCTGTAACGGTAGCTTTTGTCTTTGCCTTTTGAGGATAAACAAAAATGTTATATACCAGTTATCGGCCCACTGTATTAATCTATTATGTATAGATTATACATACTTACAACTCTGGTATTGACCATCTCTCTTGTCAGGAACACAGAGATCCAGGGATATGTCTGATTTACCATGGGCTATTAAAAATAATGCAAAATAATATCCAGTTGTGTAACATAAAGCTCTGCTCTGTTTAAAAGAGTAACATAGTAGGTATTGTAAATACTGTTGTTAATGACTGATATAGTAGGTTTCTTACATTGAATTTGTTCCAAGTTGCATTACTGATGTGACATGAATGTGCTCAAAGATTTCAAATAGACAGAGAAGGATATTCTTTGGTGTTTGTGCGATAAGGATGACGTCTGCACAGACATGAGTTCAAAGTTTGCTTTAATCTAGGAGTAATATGTGTCTTTATCTATGAAGTCATAGTCATCTATTAAGGATGCTGAATTCCGTTAAGTTTACTCTTCTCAATCGAGTATCAAGATTCCTCATTGTAGTGGTGCACTTTTGACTCTCCAGTTGCTTTTGGTGACTCCGCAGGGCAAAAATTATTTGTAAGAGTTGTTAAACAAAATGAAGCTTTTCTTTTTAGTGGGGTGGCTGCTTTGACGTTTACTTGCAATGGTAATTGAGAGGTGATAGGCATTTCTGTTGTTTCTTTTTCTTTTTTTTTTCTTTTTTGGTAGTAAACCTGCTGTACTTTGAATTTGTGGTTGCTGTATTGTTTGAAGGAAAAATCTAAATCAGTTTCTCTTTATTTCTTTGGATAAAAGGACCAAGCTTTTCGCTCCTCCTCCCCACACCCCAATGCAGTTTGCATTCGGCCAGGCTGTTGTGCTGTCTCCTGATAACTGGGACCTGTCTTACCAACCAGGATCACAAAGTTAGCTGTACTGAACTGCACCAGGGACAGCTCAGTGTACTCCATAGGTGTGGCTCTGGCCTATCCAGCTTTCTATATTATTCCTGCTTTGTGAAACAGGCCCCAGAAGTGCCATTCGTGTTCGGCTGCTGGAAGTCGCTCTTAGTTCTTCCACTTTAACTATTATTGTATTTGTTATATTTTTACTTCCCTTTGAGGTTCATTTGGTTCTTTGTTGTAATTATTGTTTTACTTTTTCTGAAATAGACAAATAAACTTTACTAGCTATTGCAACAGTGGTATTATTCTTTGTTCACCATGCATGTTTTGTCCACGTTCTATGTGGGCACTGATGAAACCTTATTTTTGCCTTCTTTACCAGCGGCTGATGGGAATCTTCACTCAACATGCACCTGATCCGACCAGTTAAAGGAAAAACCCTTGCTAAACACTAACACTATTTAAAAACTAAGATCTTTTACTGAATTAAAAGTAGTTTTTCTCATTAAAAATACCAGGCAACGGGCATTTAGTGGCATCTAGCAATGAGGATTACACATTGCAACAGCTAAAACTTCCCTTGGTTAGAACTCCTTTAGTGTTCATTGTTCAGTAGTTTTTTTTACCATAGCCAAATTATCCTCAGAGGTCTTTTCTTCTCCAAAACAAATCAATAAGGGGCCATATTCACAAAGCTTCCTATTACCATGAGTTGCTCCTAGTGACAACATTCTAAGAAAATTCTTAGCATTGTGACGTTGTTTTCTTAGAAATTCTTAACTTGAAGTTAAGACTAAGTCCTTGTAAAGATAAACGTCATTCACAGAGCATCTTGGACCTTAAAAGAGCTCCTGGGGTGAAAAAAAGTTAGGAGTAGAGAGAGGACTTTTAAGAGGCTTAAGAGTTTCTCAAGCAGAGGAGAAAATGGTGGAAACACAGAGGTTGGAGAAATATTCTCTGAACTCTGGATGACAGTGAGTAAATGAAATGCTACAGATTAGATCATGCAGGGATCTTTGTGGTTGATCTCATTAGGGATACACACACATTTCCCACCTAATGCTTTAAGGCTATAAGGCCAGAAATAAAATGATCACAGTAGTAAGAGATTTGAAAAACTGGAATAATGCAACAGTGCAGCAGTGATGACTTGA